>NQII01000167.1:616468-636142 GCA_002778355.1 Clitarchus hookeri
TTCTAGGAACAGAACCTCGTTTATCACGTTAACTTAAGGGTTCTACTTTCATACACAAAATTAGGAATACGTTATATCCGAAAGTGGAGGATTGCCTGTACACAAATTGAATTGAGCCATTGTATGAACTGACATATCCTGCAGTATACCAAGTTTGACACCAGTAATTAAAGAGATATTTACTCTGTAAGACAGCTGACACTTAGTGTTAAGTTTTGTGTTTGCTGTTTTGACTATTGTAAAATTCCCAGTTAAAATGTTACTTAAGTTGACTAACACTGTGTAATGAAGTCCAGTTGCACATTCCTGGCAAGTGCTGCAGTAGTGTACTTGTTTTTCGTGTTTTTGCTCTCTTAGAAATTATATATGTGATGTGTTTTACAGGAAGCAGGTACTGAAGTTGTGAAAGCCAAAGCAGGTGCTGGTTCAGCTACTCTCTCTATGGCATATGCTGGTGCCAGATTTACATTTTCTTTGTGCCATGCTCTCAAGGGTGAATCTAATATAGTAGAATGTTCATACGTTCGCTCAAATGTGACTGAAGCAAAGTATTTCTCAACACCACTTCTTCTTGGGGTGAGTAGAAAATGTATATATTTAACAGCATAAAGCCTGTAGTTGTGTTAATTTTTTAGCAGTTTTGTAACCTGCACATTGGTGCAACATAAGGTAAATTTCATGATTTTAATACATTAACAAGGTACTGCAAAAAAATAGGGCATTTGCAAAGATTTTCTTTATTCTTCAGCTAGTAAATGTAATTTTAATGTTAAAAACCTGCATCAAAGCTTCAAGAATTTGCATCTCTTTCTTCAAAAATTAAGAAAAGGAAATGTTTTCTTCAACAAACTAAATTTTTTCCCCACAAGGTGTACAATAGTTACTGCATAAACCCAGCATAGTTACTCCAACACATCCACCATACCAAATCAACAAACTACAGCATTTCTGGAAATATTATTTTTATAAAAATTAATAATTAACTTCCATAATGACAATCTCTCAATACTCGCAACAAAAATTAATACTACATAAACCCCCAAAGTTTTTCCCAGCCAAATGTTCCGTTAATTAAATTATGGTTTAACAAAGTCAATGTTTGAAATAAAAAAAAAACATTTTAGAAAATGTTTAAAAATTCTCTATACTAATATGAAATTCCATGAATACAAAATAACCTTAAGATATTTGTGAAGATATCAAAGAAAGACATGGTAATTAAAATGGTTATTAGATCCTGTAGAAAATTATTAAAACCTCATGCAGAAAATAACCTGAACTAGGGATGGGATGGTACCTTCACAGAATAAGCATGTGTCCATTCTGCTAATGATTAGTAAAGTTATTTTAGCAAAAGTCTGAATGTTTTCCTTTGTAAACCTTTATATTATGATGTTCAAGTATACTGTAAATGTACAGTTAAAGAAAGATAAATTCCAAACTGCAATGTGTGAATCTTTTACATGAAACCTGTTTTGAATACTTATATCCCTTGTGTTTGATGGCAGTCAATGAATCTTGAATTTGACCATCCCATCCCTAGTTAAACTTGTGAAATTGTGGCCACATTTTGTTGCTAGACCTAGTTGATATTTGTTGCTGCCTCTGCTACCAGGCATCAAACCTGTGCTGGGTGTAGTAATTGACTTGACTCTCCATCTGATAGACACCCTGCTCTTGAGATCAGTGCCATTGGGTAGTGTGAGCTCTTATCTCAGACAAACGTGCTGGCCATATTTGTTTCCCCTCTATCCATTCTTTCATGCCCAAGGTTGGGAAAGGGCTTCTGCAGTGGGTACATGGATTGGCCATTTTCCAGTGTCTGCTCTCGCCCTTTCCTGGGAGGAAATCTGGCTTGTGCCTGCCAGATAATATACAGTGAAACCTGGTTGTTACGTTCGCGTATCAGTCATTTTTTTTTTTTGGATGGTCCCAACAAATATCCTATATAAACAATGTTTAAAAAACCTGCATGCTACGTCCTTAAATCATTAATTTACCCGCATCCATCGATCAGATATTCTGTCCGAAAACCAAAATATATTCTGAACTATTGTTTATCTGTAAAAAAAAACTATCTTAAAACTGGTACTACCAAAATTTGGTAGCACCAAGAACAGGTAAACACACTCCCTAACCTCAAATGCTAGTATACACAACTAGTCGTGAAACGTTGCAATTGTCAACCACGTAATTTATTTTTGATAATTTAATCACTATTTGTTTTAAATTACTCACGTCGAAAAAACAGGTCAAACATAAGAATTGCAGGCATTTCTTTGTTTCAAGTCAGCAAACGAATATTTGCACAAATAAAACACACATGTTTAATGAATTTGGTACAGACCAGAACCAGACATTCATAATGGATGAAGCGGATTTGAACTTTACTGTCGTTCCACAATGGAAACGTAATAATTTTTAGGTCAGTGCGGTAAATAACCATGTAAATTACAAGCATTAAAGAGGAACAGTATATTTTCACAGATTAATTCTGTTAAGATAAAATGACTCTAGTAACTTTTTTAAGAGTAATGCAATTATATCAACTGACACACAAGATGGCGAGTGTTGTTAACTTAGCAGACTGTGTTTAATTTGGCAAAATTTAAAAACATTTAGAGGGCAATTGAATTTTTAGAGGAGTAAAATATAATTTCAAAAAATCGGATTTTTACATGTCAAACTCAAACTGTGTTAAATTTCCCTCCAAAGAAGAGTAAAAAATATAAAATGCAGCATTATTGTGACGAAACTACGTATAATACTTTATTACTGTACTTAAATTTTAACAATTTTTAGCACGTTTCTATTTTAAATCAATTTTTTCAATCAATTTTGTTATATTTTTGCCACTTTTCTTACATTTCGCAGAAATTTAGTAAATTTTATGCAAACATTCTGAGGGTTTTCGAAATTAAGTACATTTCAATATTTTATAATACAATACTTATATTGAATGATTGAAATATGTTTTTTCATCCAGTATTTAAGATATGCCCACTGTTCATTACAGGCAATCAACTCAGTATACCCAAGGATGAAAATAAATTAATTTTTTTTGAGGTTAGGTTTTACTTTTTGAGGAGAGTTTTCCCGCATGCAGAGTTTTTTTTCAGTAGGTCCCATGAAAAATTAATAAGAGGTTTCACTGAATAGAGTATACTGTGNAGTATACCCAAGGATGAAAATAAATTAATTTTTTTTGAGGTTAGGTTTTACTTTTTGAGGAGAGTTTTCCCGCATGTTGAGTTTTCCCGCATGCAGAGTTTTTTTTCAGTAGGTCCCATGAAAAATTAATAAGAGGTTTCACTGAATAGAGTATACTGAGCCAAAAGTTTGGGTTCCTGATAGGTTGGTGTATAGACTGCATTTGATTCTGCTGAATTCATTAGTGGCAGAAGAGNGCCAAAAGTTTGGGTTCCTGATAGGTTGGTGTATAGACTGCATTTGATTCTGCTGAATTCATTAGTGGCAGAAGAGCAAAAGTTGTGATGTAGTTGTTGGGAATTGCTTCATTCAGATCCCTGTTTGCAGAATGAGATGATGGGGCTTCTCTCTAATGTTGGCCTCCAATGAGATGTTGGCAGGGACTGCCTGTATAGCAATGTCACTGGCTTGTCTGTGCTGGTGTGTTCATTCTTGCTGTGCATCTTATGCCTACTGGATATACAAATGGGAAGGGGTACATTCAGGTGAAGCAGTCTCCCTCAAGGCAAACCACTGTGTCACTGTCCTATTACAGTGAAACCCCTGTAATACAAACCTGTAGGGACCTAGAATTTGCAGTGTATATTAATGAGGTTTGTATTGACATGTTTTAGCCCCCTCTATAAAAATATTGACAAAAAANCTAGAATTTGCAGTGTATATTAATGAGGTTTGTATTGACATGTTTTAGCCCCCTCTATAAAAATATTGACAAAAACTAATGTTAATACAAGATTCATTAGAACAGTCTTTAATCACACTGATCATGTGTAAGGAAATAAAAAAAGTNAAAAACTAATGTTAATACAAGATTCATTAGAACAGTCTTTAATCACACTGATCATGTGTAAGGAAATAAAAAAAGTAATTGGATGTGACAAATTTTATTGAAACAAGGTATAGACCATTCATGGTTACTTACAACTTTTCTGAAACTCTGCAAAAGTTCTACTTCCACAATATTTTTCAGCCTCATGCAAAAACAAAGCTTAACCATGTTTAGAAAATTACACCAGAGGGACAGCACACCACATTCACATTCACTTTAATAATATATTACGTAAGAACTATTTCTTACTAGGCATTACCAACACACCTATTTTATCACTGTTGTAATTCATATTAATTATAAATGAAATATGACAAAAATAATGATTTAACCAAAAATGAGATACTTTGATGTTAGCATAAGTAAACACTTGTGATACATAACATAATTAGGAAACAAGAAACAAGTCATATATGATTTGATTTTACAAAGATGTATTCAAAAAGTGTAAGGAACCACGAATAGACTATAGGCCTACTAAAATGTTTTGAGATAGTGTCCTGAAAGTATTTTTAAAAATCAAAATATTGCACACACTAAAATAATACTGCATCATACACATCACAACTTAATGTGAAAACATTTGCGGTGCGTTAAGTACAGTAAACCTAGTTAATCCAGCCCTCATTAATCCAGATGTTTTTAATTTAATGTTCACATAGATAACATGTAATATGAAGTGGATTGATTCACAAGCTTTGACTTGACCTTGAATCCCTACCCATCACTTCCCCTCCCTCAATTTCCTCAGTTTTCCTACTGTTTTCAAACGGCACTTGTCATTTTGTTTATTGTGTGTGGTTCAACTGGATATTTTTTTGTTTTTTATCAAAGTGTTTGGGAGTGTATTGCTGCAGCATACATAAAAGTTTAAAATGGCATCGAAGTGAAAGGTCGTAGTTTCAATGGATAAGTTAGACGCTATTAATCAAATTGATACGGAGAAGCATTGAAAAAATAGCTGCTGAATTGGGAGTTGGAACTTCAACAGTATCCGACTGGAAGAAGCAAAGAAAAGAAATTCAAGATTTTTGTTGTAAAATGATATATAAAAACAGTTTGGAAGGCAGAGGAACGGCAAAAAAAGCAAAAAAATTAAGCATTAGACGGCGCACTATTCATGTGGTACAGTGCTCAGCAAGAACGTGGTTTGCCTATATCTGGACCAATCTTGGTCCAAAAAGCTTTGAGCTTAAACAAAAAGTTACAGAATCCTGATCTAGAATTCACTACTAGCCAGGGGTGGCTAGAGCGTTTTAAAAACCGACACGGTATTCGCCAACTTACTCTGACTGGAGAGAGCTTGTCNGATACGGAGAAGCATTGAAAAAATAGCTGCTGAATTGGGAGTTGGAACTTCAACAGTATCCGACTGGAAGAAGCAGAGAAAAGAAATTCAAGATTTTTGTTGTAAAATGATATATAAAAACAGTTTGGAAGGCAGAGGAACGGCAAAAAAAGCAAAAAAATTAAGCATTAGACGGCGCACTATTCATGTGGTACAGTGCTCAGCAAGAATGTGGTTTGCCTATATCTGGACCAATCTTGGTCCAAAAAGCTTTGAGCTTAAACAAAAAGTTACAGAATCCTGATCTAGAATTCACTACTAGCCAGGGGTGGCTAGAGCGTTTTAAAAACCGACACGGTATTTGCCAACTTACTCTGACTGGAGAGAGCTTGTCTAGTGAGGCGTATGCTAGGTGAACTTGACCATGCGCAGAAGGTCTNGCCAACTTACTCTGACTGGAGAGAGCTTGTCTAGTGAGGCGTATGCTAGGTGAACTTGACCATGCGCAGAAGGTCTAGTAGCAAGGCGTGAATATCACTAGTTTTAACATGTCCATTAATATGCACTATTGTTTGTGAAAATTGCAACTCCCAGAATGAATGGCCCGAATGAATCCAAACTCTGAGAACGTGTAGAACAGTGTACCAGCAATAAGTGATCACGATTGCAGAGATGTCTTACACAAAGGCCCAGCAGGGCTCTCTCTTGTGTGACTGGAAAGGTCCGTGTTATGTCAAACTCGATGATTGAAGAGCCGTTAAACGAAGTGAAAGCAAGTGCCAGAATGCCTCATCGTCAAAGGGTGCCATATCGGCATGTGAGTTCGAATGGGGCAGAACGAACGGTCTCCAGGAAATGGGTTTATCATACCGTGACATTTTGGCTTGTACAGGGCATGCTGCTACGGCAGTGATACGTGTGTGACACCAGTGATTAGAAGAGGGTCATACGTGATGAGTGAGTACTGGACCACGCAATCTGACCACAGTGTGGGATGACAGCCATCTTGTCCTCGTAGCTGTAACAAACCGTACAGCCTCAACAGTGTTGGCTCGACACTGGAGCACTACATTGACGGTTCGACGCCATCTGCTGCGGACTGGACTGGTGGCATGCATGCCTTGTCTGCTTCCATTGTCCAGAAACTACAAACGCCTCAGACTGCAATGGGCACGTGAATGCAGTCACTGGTGTGCTAAGTGGCAAAATGTAGGGTTTTTAGACTAGTCCTGCTTCAACCTGTCCTATAGTAATGGCCGCATGTGTTGGATGTTACCGTGGTGACCGCAATCTGGCAGCCTGCATTGTGGAGTGTCACAGCGGACAAATGCCAAGTGTAATGGTGTGGGGAGCCATTGGATACAACATGCAATCTCGACTCCTACATATTTAGGACAATCTGAACATTAACCGCTACATCAGGAAGGTTTTAGAGCCGGAGGTACTGCCCCTACTTCAGGTGACTCCACATGCCATATTTCAGCAAGACAATGCCCAGTCAGATGTGGCGAGGAATGTGCAAGTCTTCTTCAATGAACGACTGGTACCACTGCTTCTCTGGACTGCATGTTCGCCTGACATGTTGCCCATCAAACGTGTCTGGGATATGGTTGGTCTGCAACTTGTTAGTCACGGACCTCCAGCAACCACTGTTGATGCTTTGTGGATGCGCATACAAACCGCGTAAAGGGAGATTCCCCAGGAACATATCCAGGTCCTCTTTGATTCCATGCTACAATGTTTAGGGACTCTGATTGCAGCACGTGGGGGCTTCACACCATACTGAATTCTCAAGGACAGAGATCACGTACAGTTCTGTAATCCTAATAAATTTTGTATTGTCATGTACCTAATCTGTGGTATTAAGTTCATTTAAAATACATGTACCGTATTTTATCGCATATAGGTCGCACATTTAAAAAAAAAATTTTTATTGAAAACTCAGGGTGCGACTTATAAGCGAGAAAAATTCCTCCAGCCCAGCTCTAACTTTTCATTTACTCCGAATTCACGGCCCGCAGCTCAATTTCCAAACTCTTCAACGAACAAAATCACTTTAATTTTGAAACCTGCGGTGTAATTACGTCGCTTTTCCTAGTTCTTTGACAGCGTGAAGAAGTAACGGTGTTGTAGTTTACAATAATACGTACGGCGCAAAGACATGTAAATCACGGCTAACATTTGGTACTCAAGAACCAACACTAATGTGCTGCTATCTCTTATTCTCCACAGAAAGCTTTCGAAAATAATTGATTATCAGTTGAGCAAAAATCGATTCCCTTTGATTCTTTTAAAATACTAACAGAAATATTCAAATGCCTTTCTATATTTTGCATGTTTATTTAAAACTTATTATGTTAAACTGCAGAAATAATGGTTAGGTTTTTGCTTTTAACATAAATCGTTAGAAATACTTGAAATATATAAAAAGAAAGCTCGATAAAATTTTCGTCGTAAAAATATCACTTCAAATTAAATTACATCTTGATAAGTTATTTCTTTTTCCCAATAAATATATAAACTCCGGCAGTCAAGGCTGCATCTCGAGCGCTATATCAGAACATTCCAGACGAACTACGTCCAACAAACTTGCGGCGAAGTGTGTCTGCGCTGTACGCTTGGCAACACCGCTTGCTTGCAAGGACACAGCTGCCACACGACCTTCACCAAGGTCGCGTGCATCAGCCACCCGTAGTGCAGGCCGTATTGTACATGATTTACAACAACGATGAGCGCGACCTATAAACAATAAATATTATTTTTTTTAAATACCCTTTGAAAATAATGGTGCGACCTATATGCGCAGGCGACTTATATGCGATAAAATACGGTATCCTTCTTGGTGTTGCATTTTTTACAAACATTAGTGTTTGTAATTTATCCTACTCATAATATTATAAATGCGAAAGTCTGTGTGTGTTTGTTACCACTCAGCTCCATAACGGCTGAACGGATTTTGATGAAATTTGGTAATTAGGTACTTTAGGTCCTGNGTGTTTGTTACCACTCAGCTCCATAACGGCTGAACGGATTTTGATGAAATTTGGTAATTAGGTACTTTAGGTCCTGTTATAGGACATAGGATACTTTTTATCCCGGAAAATTGTACAGTTCCTGTGGAATAACAACAAAATGTAATTCTGCTATGGCTGGGAACGTGACCAAAATATTTTNGTGTTTGTTACCACTCAGCTCCATAACGGCTGAACGGATTTTGATGAAATTTGGTAATTAGGTACTTTAGGTCCTATTATAGGACATAGGATACTTTTTATCCTGGAAAATTGTACAGTTCCTGTGGAATAACAACAAAATGTAATTCTGCTATGGCTGGGAACGTGACCAAAATATTTTNGGAAAATTGTACAGTTCCTGTGGAATAACAACAAAATGTAATTCTGCTATGGCTGGGAACGTGACCAAAATATTTTTTTCCTCTGGTGTCTGAGTTTATCAGGCCGCCCAAGGACCTCTGAAATGGCTTAACGGCTGCTATCAATCGATAACATTGGGGACCGAATATTTTACGTTCCCTCCGAACCCCAGAAGCACTAAGATTTTATGCCACTAAACTGTCACCCATCCAAATGTGTGCTGCTGGGAACGTTGCTTAATTTTGGTAATTGATTAAGATCCCTCAGCCAAGAGCAAAGAGTAGTGCCTAGGTACACTTATTTCTAAAGCTATAACTTGATGAAACTCACATTTTGTTTTTCATACATCGACGCTGGAAAGCAAAAATGTGGTAACAACGCGATAGTTGCACAGCTACACTCCAAAAACAATACCCTACTTCTTGGTTATCGGGTAAAAATATTTCCTTCCTTTTGGGTTGCCGTAATCAGTTAAAAACCTAGGCCGGTTCACTAGTGTTGTATGAAATTTCTATATATGTGAGGAAACGTTAAATGAGGGAAGAAAGTCAAATTGTAACTATGGAGCAGCAGTGACAAATCATGGTGAGTAGTCGGCAAGATATGTTCTGTGTCAAACTGAGTTCAGTTTGAGCAATATGGGTAAATGAGCAGTCACGAGTCGCATGAACAGTAGAAAGTACGTTACCCTACAGGATCTATGTCAATAAGCTTTTGTGTGAAACAGGAAAGTAAGGTACAAGGCTCAGCATCTGAAGTAAGTAGTAATACAGAAGAGACTGATGAAAGTTCTTCTTGTGGGTCAGAATTGAAGGTAGATCTGCAAGATGAGTCACAAAAACTATGGAAAGTTTTCTGCTAAACTACTCTGTAGCTACAGAGAACTAAGTTGCGTATTCGTCAGTCATCGTTTGTCCCATTCTTTCACAATCTTTTTCCGGCCACAGCGAAATCGAAGATGTGATGTTTTACCGGATTCCCGATATTCACGGTACACTCGTGAAATGGTTGTACGCGAACATCCAAATGTTATCGCTACCTCGGAGATGCTATGTCCCATCTCTCATACGCTGACTATAACACCACGTTCAAACTCTCTTAAATCTTGATAACCTGCCATTGTAGCAGCAGTAACCGATCTAGCTGCCGACTGCATCGCGTTACTCTGATTGGTTCCATACCTCTGTTATTTGCATACGCACGCCTATATCAGTTTTTTTGGCTCTTCAGTGTATAATATTTTAAGGTGGAGGGATGTTTATCGTCATGTGTGTTTGTTGACATGTATTAGTTCAAAGTCTTTGTATTTCCTGGGTCCAGTGCTGTAACCTGTACATTACTGACTNAATATTTTAAGGTGGAGGGATGTTTATCGTCGTGTGTTTGTTGACATGTATTAGTTCAAAGTCTTTGTATTTCCTGGGTCCAGTGCTGTAACCTGTACATTACTGACTGTAGCACTGCAATCTGCAGATGTAGTTTAAAGATGGCGTGCAGCCGTCACAAAATTTGTTTAATATAGTTAAGTAACTTTTTGTCCAATTAAACAATGGATCATAATGGTGCATTCAAAAATTCACTGTTAAGACTGTCATTATGGTACAGTTACAATGTATTTGGTGTACATTGTTTGATTTACTGTGATGCATTTGTGTTTCTATTTCACCACAAAATCATTCACTGGAAATTTTTATTTTGCTGTTGCAGGTGCTTAAAATTTCGTCTGAATTTGTAAGCACCGTTGACCAAATAATGAACACTGCAACATTTATTTAACAGGAAAAGTTTTATTAATGAGTATCTCCTTCAAACCCAAGTAAAAGTCTTATTTTTGTACTATTGTCTTTAATCTTGGAGCTCAGCCAATTGTGTTGTGATTACTATTAGCCTCCCACCTAGGCAAACCGGGTTTAATTCCCGGCGGAGTCGCTCCCGAATTTTCGCATGTGGAAATGTGCCGGATGATGCTACTGGTCTACAGGATTTCTCTGGGATCACAAGTTTTCCCCGCCCTTTCATTATGGTGCTGCTCCATACTCACTTTGATTCACCTTAATCAGCTCTCAAGACCTTGATGTTGAGCTGCCCAAATCTCTTCTCACTTTTTTTTTAGCTTTTCTGTGTTATGAAGCTGTCTTTTAAAGTTGAGTACTGTTCAATATTCACTCATTATAGGTTTTTCCCCCATTGGCTTTTTACAATGGGCCTGTCGGCATATTATGGGTGCTGAGCTTCGTGCTGACAAATTATTCAAAGGAGAAGAGCAGAAAATATGTGCTTAATCTGTACCAATGTAATTGCTATAAAACAAGGTTTTCCAAATTTAAAACAATTTTGTAAATTTTCTGTAGGAAATCTAGGTTTTCAATGGTGTAATATGTATGTTTTTGTTTTCCATAGCCAAATGGAATCCAGAAAAATTTGGGCCTTGGAAAACTGTCAGACTATGAGACTGAATTGTTGAAAGCTGCTATTCCAGAACTGAAGAAAAATATTACCAAAGGAGAAGATTTTGTAAATAAAAAGTGAAATAAAAAAATTGGAGTTGTAGGATTATAAAAGATGTAGATAGTACTGTTTTAATTGTACACATGTTTATAAATAATATATTTGTTGTTTACATTTTTGGAAAAAGAGTTGTGTATAGTCATTCATGGAGGAACAGGTAAAAAAAACATTTCACTTTTGTTTATATCAGGATATGTTTTATTTTGCAATTTCCTGCATCTGTTTTTGTACAAAATGTCTCTGCGTTTCTGCGCAGTGTATTAAGTCATTGTTACAGGTTAGTTATTTTGTTTGAAGTTATTAGCTGTGGATAATGTGTTAACTGAAAATTGTTGTTACCTTGTAACTAGATTTTGTTTTTGTATTCGTAGAATATGTAAAACTTGCAGACAATTTGCACAACGCAAAATTTATTTCATCCATTGATTATAGGAAAAAGATGCTGGTCACTTTTCAGTTATTTTTTAAAGAGTCAGTGTGTGTTGATACATTTTGAATGTCTGCAGGCAAAATCAGTTACATTGGATATTTTTGTTGCTGTTTGTAAAAGTAATCTTTGCTTTAATGTGAAACAAGATTTTTGGCATTTTCAGTCTTAGTGGTCAGCACAAGTTTTCAGAAGTCTACCCAAACATTTTGCATCTAGTTCCATTGTGATGTATTGATTATACATTAAAGTCTGCATTATTTTCTCTACTTAACAAGGGCAGAAACTTATTAAATTTAATCACAAACATAAGGTAACTGTCTTTGCTTTTAGAGAAATCTATGACCAAGATAATTTTTTTGATCTCAGAAGACATGATTTTACTTGCTGTCTCTTCTAAAATTTAAGGTATTTGCATTTTTTTGTCAAAGCTTGATCTCTGGGGCCTTTGTGACTGGACATGTGTAAAATCATTAATTGCTCTGTATTGAAGATATGTGTTTAATAAAACGTATTTTGTAAAATTGAAAAGCTTATTATATTTGCATTAGGTACTTAGTAAAATAGTTATACTTTCGTTATAATAAACTGTCAAATGTTTGAGTTTTTCTGGGGTATTCATGACATTTACTGTTGATTGAATAAATATCATGCTCTACTTGCTATAAAGGGTAACACATTGGATTCCAAGTATTTTTATCTGGCAATATTTGCTCAAAATTGTTGCATCAAGAAGTTTCTTGTACAGAGGTTTCATGCTGTTGATTTTGTGAGTTTACAAATAGTTAAATATGTTAATTTTATGTAGGATAAACACTGGCATTATTGGATAAGAGCCTAAATCTATATATACTGCATTGTAAATACAACTATTTATATGATTCTGGGTTAATGCAAGGTGGGTGGGACACTGTAGTGTCTGCAGGAGACAAACTCCAGGCATGAGATTAAGCAAAAGTTTCCAGCACACTACTTACTTAATATTGCGGCTAAACTATGATTGGTAGACAAAAGATGAAGTGCCAAGAGGGGGCCGGTGATGTTATTGTGCTGTCCTAGTCATGCTAGGTGGAGATTGCACCAATTATGTAAACTATATTTAGTTATCGCACTTATATAAATAAATGCTGGAAAACGTATAGAGCTCTTAAATACCTAATACACATTAAGGAAAAGGGACATACATATTTCAAAATCCATTTGAAAGTAAATTACTGTTAGTACATTGCAGTGTAAAGACACAAGAATTATTGTATATACTTAATTTCCACAGTATCTTGTTTATTGTGCAAAGGGAGAATAATGCAGCTTTATTTTATATGTTTGATTGTTCAATATTATTTTTTAGTGACTAGGTTTTTGCTCTAACCAATCAGGTCCACTGTGTCAGTGGATGTTGGTAGCCACACTTTATTTGGTAATTTAATGGAAAATACAATAATATAACGTCTCCATTATTGTTATTTTGACATAAAAAATTATATTCAAACTTTTGTGGCACTTGCATGTATGCACATGCACACTCACAAACCTCTACACACACCAGGGACAGGACACAAAAGGGCAACAGCTAGCTCATGAAACATGGTGATGTGGGGCTGCCTAAAGACTCCTCCATTTCTTGGCTGTCCTGATAGTATGTGAATATAGGAGACTTCTCAGCATTGTAAAATCATAGCCCTAGGCTCACCCCTTTGGAAACAGCTCTGAGACCATGCGAAAATGGACTGTTAGTTGACTAGCATGGGTAGCATTCCCTGACAGGCCATTCGGGGTAATGGCATGGTGCCCAGCACTGGCAGGTATAAGGTGCAGCATGATGAACAGTCGTTAAGGGAGCAGCATGGGCAACGTAACCTACTTAGCATGTACATCATACTGTTGGTTTTCTTTTTGAGAATTATACATAGTCCTGAAATCTACTTTAGTGGGCAAACATGAAAACTTTATCTGGCTTAAAATGAATGTTTTTATATTGTGCTACATAAATACAGATACTGAAGATAACTGTATGTCATCACACTTGCATGGACTACACATCTTTAACTTAACTCACTACAGAGAAACACTTGTGATCGTGCAATTGTCATACAAATTGGCCACAACTTGTTAGTTAGTACTTACTTTAGCACTGTCCATTTATAAACGGTTTCTGTGTACGAAATTTTTTTTAATTTATGTGAAAATAAAGGGTATATTAAGTTTACATCATGTAATTTGTATAAAAATGGGTTAATGTATTCAATTTCATTACCTTAATTTCTGTATTCGGATTTTCGTTAATCCACACTGTGTGGTGCCCACATTAACATGGATAAATAAAGTTATAAGGTACAGCAATATTTAGGATAACTAGTTGCACCGGTGCATTACAAAGCTGATATATTGAAAACTTACATCATTAGGAAAGAAATGTTATGACTAACAAGGAATGCCAGTTCTGAAGATATGTTGTAGGGATACAGAAAATGCCAATGTTGTTAATCTTAACAGCATAGTTGATTGGGCATCAGCTTACAGTGCAAAGGGTCTTGGGGTACAAAACCTGGATAAGAAGTGGATATGTGAAATTTTTGTAGGTAGTTAATTTATTTTAGTGTGTAATGATGATCTTCTGTCCTGGTCATGGAGGAGTATCATTAATAAGCAACAAACACACAAAATTTATTCAGTGTGTATATTATTAGTCTGCTCTCCTACAGATGTAAGAAGTGATGTTTTGAAATACTGGTTGCAATTGTAATTCATGAATCAACGTTTTGAAAATTGAATTCTTTAATATTATTTTCAGCATGGTGCCACCTAGTATTAAGAACTAGAAATCATCCAACTGAAAGAAATAATTCACAGCTAAGCTTCCTTCACACATGAATTTGGATGAAAAGTCACCATTGTCATCTTCCAAAACTGCTATAAATATACTAATCAATCACCTCGTGGGGATATATATTTTTTTTCCTTTTTGTTTTAAGAGATACAGTTTCCCTGTATACTAGCATACCACACATTCATGGGTGCTCAGTCATGGAATATTGTCTGAACTGGTACCCCTCTACTCACAAGACCAGCTACTGCTTTTTTGATTAACTTAAGTTCTGGAAAAGAACAACTTTAAGTTCATGGCAAGAAACTTCCTTCGTTAAGGGAATGGCTATGGAAACCAAAATGGCACTTTCTCATGCAAACCTACACATGGACAAACTGGAGAAAAGCTACTTGGAATGGCAGTCTTTCCTTACTGCTGATACCCCATAGTTGATGACATATTCACAATTTGACAGACAGTGAAGAAATATGAAACTTTCTGGAACCCCTCAATTCATTCTGTTATTTTTAATTGACATATATCCAGTCTACAGCTTATGCCAACTTCCTTGATGTAGGAATTTTGTGAATAGTGGATTCTTGAAAATTTGTTTTTCAATGGATCAACAAAAAAACGAAGTTAACTAAAGTATCGTAAAAATAGGGTACAACTTTATCCAGTCTTGTCAACAGCTCCTCCATAAACCTTTGTGATTTTCCTGGAACTACACATACACTAGATTGTAATCTGTTCACCTTTAAGCACCCTTGTGGCAACATTTTGTGCTATTGCATCTTCCTTGTCTGCATATAATCTGTTGGAAAGCAAAAATGTTTTGCTGGCAACTAGTTCACAGATGGAACAGGTTAGAGATCTTTGAAGACTTTATTGAGAGTACTCTTGTTGCCCCCTGCAAATTCACACATCTCCAGTTTCTTTCAACACATGTATGATGAGAGTAGTATAGTCTGAATTTGTGACAGGTTTATACATACTGCAGCCCACTAACTTTTCTTCAAGTTCTTTTCTATGTTTAGCAGTAATGCAAATGGGATATGTCGTGCTGTTAACCATATAGGTTCTATTGTTGCATGTGGTGTAAAATTTATAGGAGCTGTACCCTTAAATCTGCCCAAATCTTAAATAAAATTTCCTTTAACTATTTTTACCAGGTCTGGCATTTGCATGGCCCATAGGTGACTTATTTCACAGGAACTCAGAACATCTTTCTCATTGTGGCTGCCTGCCTGCCTGCCTGCCTGCCTGCCATCTATCTGATTAAACTTACACATTATAACTTGATTGTGTAACTTTAGAATTCTTTGCACAGCGCACCTGCTCAGTGTGTCCCCTTTGATTACAGAAATTATGTTGGACATTCCTGAATCTGCTTGAGATGTGTACATGCAGAACACAACCAACAAATGGTGATAATCCCCTTGTACCTCATTAGTGCACCAATTAGCTTAGACTTTTGTTTCATACTGTTAGTTTCCCCACAGGTGCGTGTGTCTAGCTGGTCAAGTGACGTACATTACCAGTACTCGCTGCCTGAGAGCTTGATTCTCTGATCTCATGTGCCTTAAGGCAGCTTCTGTAGCTAAAGCCTTCTCCTGTGCCTGGGTGATGCATTCCGCAGACTAACTTGTTCTTAGAGGTCAGATCTAAATTGGTGCCAAAAGTATTCTACCTTGCAATATACTCTGCTACTTACATTCTCCTTATCATTCCGCCCCAATGAATCTTGAACTACTGAAAGATCTCCAAAGACTTAGAGAAAAATGATATTTTGTTACTAGTTCAGCATAACTAGGCAATCTTGACAACTGTGTAGTTTTTCGGCCAGCACGTGCTAAGAGCACATTTTTTATTGGCATTGGTTATATAGTTAGCCTGCAGGTAGAAGCTGAGACACTCAGCATAACTGTCCTGATGAAAGTGAAGAGAACTTGATTCACTATGAATTTCTCCACAATTTTCAAGAATGTAATTGTCCTGAAGGAAGGGAAGCACAATTTTTGCAAAGGATTCCTAATACATAGAGGGAGGGTCCAAGGAAATCAAATCAATCTTCTAAATCTAATAAGACTGGCAGTGGTAATGCAATTATATCATAATGTAGAAGAATGTGTGCTAGTCACTCTAAAATAAGCAATGTATAGTCCCTTACCATTTGATTGAGATGTATGTATCTGGAAATCATTTGAACTAAAAAAAGGCTACAGCATCCACTCTGGCCTTTCCCTTCCAGGAAGGGACAGAACTGCTTGGCTGCAGGTGGCATAGATTTGTAGTGCTGTGGTAAACTTTGTGTATTTTGAGGCAGATTCCTGGATATGTGCTTGACATTTCTGCACATATATGGACAATGATACAGATTTTGTCACAGTGATAAACTGCTGTACAAGTTGACATGTGCAGGCAAATGTACACACACTTATGTGTGGCTAATGGCCATGGATTTCCTCTACCCAAGAGTTCATCTTCCCTTCTCAATAGTAACACTAGTGCTTAGGCCCCACCCCTCCCTGGTTGCACAGATCATTTGGCATAGTAGTTGCTCTTAGATGGAAAGAAGCCTTATATGAATAACTAACTTCATGAGGCATTCTGGATTCAAACAACAACATTGATAAAGTGGGTAAACAACTTGAACTCTTGAAGCAAACAATGTATCTAAGATAGTGTAAAGCTGAGGGTAAATAATGAATTTGATAAAAACCTTTTATTTAGTCATCAGATAGACATACAAACATACCTGTTAGTATTAGCTGTCAGATGCACATGGGTGTTGGGCATATAAAGAAGACACTGTACAGGCCAAAACAAACTTGAGGTAGTTAGGACCAGCATCTTGAAAATGGGTTTTTGGAACAATCCAAGACTGACTTATGTTTATTGCAGTTTTATTCAGAAAGGCACCTTGACATGTACTTCCCGAACAGTGCATAGGTAGGATAGTCCCCATAGCATGGCCACCATGCTCACCTGACTTCGGGCTGTGGGTCCACATCAAATTGATGGTGTATGTCACCGCTTGACACGAGGGATGAGCTCATTACGGCGGAAACCTTTGCACATGTGTGTTGCAACATGCTTCAGTGCTGCACCCTTCTGCGTGGCAGACAGTTTTAACACACCTTTCGAATACACACACTGTCCCCGTGCCTTCAGCCCGAATGTGTAAAAAAAGTCATTTTATTGCATTGCCTGCAGCTTAGTTATTGTAATTGCCTACCTGCCACTGCCATTAGCAAGTTAACTATGGACGTTAGACTATTGGTTCCTTGATGAAATGTGCACCATTTGTACTTATCTACCCCACTCTGGTGTTTATCCTAATTCGTTCATCAACATCAGCTATAATGAAATGTGCTATGAACATCCAGCGGGGCGATGTTGCAGCATGTGTTGAATGTATCCATTATTTCTAAAACTGCATGCCTGCAAATTCCTTTCAATGTTACGGAAGGTAACCACCAAAACATCAGGAGTTACAGCATCAATTTCCTGCCTAAGGCTGTCTTCCAATTTTATGATATTTCATAGCTTGTCATTGTCTTTTCCTTTCAACATGCCCCATTGGAAGTCCGATAAGGTAAGGCAATCTGGGTGGCCAAAGTCCTTTGGAAATTACAATCTTGAAAGGACACGATTTCTCTCATGCTGGCATTGGAAGTGTGGCAAGTGGCACCATCCTCCTGAAAATAGCCAGTATGGAGTTCCAAATCATCCAGCCAATTCACAAACACTTGGAAGATTCCCACATAGATGCTGGTGTTGACTTTTATGTTTTAAAAGATGTCAGTAATGTGGTGCCTTGATAAAGTGCCACATGGGTACACAAAGTTTTTCATCATGAAGCAATGTTTCATACACAGAGTGAGGATTCCCAGTAGCCCAACGCTGGGTATTCTAGGAATTAATGTTCCCACTGAGATGGAACCACGCTTCATCAGAGAGCCACATGAAGTAGAGGGTTTCCAGATGTGCAGTGACAAACTGTTAAAAGGTTGTGATTATTGCACAGCAGTGACACACTAGGCATGCAGCTTTGCTTTTTAGGCAGCTTGTTGACATGTGCCTATGGAAACTCCCATTTTTCATCAGTGTCTGCACGATGACTTCTTTTGTGAGGCCAGCAATCTTTCTTGCTTCCTGCACTGTTGCATCCGGTAGTTTTGGATGTCTTTCATTCACATCCAACAATTTTCCCCTTGTTTTCATTTTCTTCACCAAACATTGAATAGAAGACTTAGCAGGTGGTTTCTGGTCCCCAAACTGCAATAAATTGTCACAGGTATCCTTTCTAGACTCAGTTTTCCTATACATATGGATGCTAAACACCTGCCGTTCCACTCTGTAATGACTCGCTTTAACAGAAGATTGACCACTGTCAATTGCTTCACATCAGCAGGGACAACTTGGAGTGAACACATGTATATACGGGTGGTAATTAACTATCCAAATGTCCAGATGTATGCTATGCCTGCACAAAAACTATGACTGTGGCACCATCTCCAATGACTCCACCATGCTTCTCAAGCACCAAGTTATGTCCACAGCACATTTCATTGCAACCAATATTTGAATAATTAGGAGCAAAAATCCTGTATGTATTGCCATAGAGGTAGGCTTGTTTTTTTACTTCCACTTATCAGGGTAAAGTTGGAGAATTTTCACCTGAGTCAGGGTATATGTAAATAATTGGTTACTCTGCTAAAGTTGTTAGTTGTGTGAATACAGGGTGATGTAATTATATGCATATGCACTGTAAAGGTTACATTTTTTAATTTTCTGAACTGGCAATAATACATTTTTGCCAGGTAACATAGGACCTATACGTACAAAATAATGTATTTTAGTGCTTGTAATGGGTACTCCTGTGAAGTCAATAGTGTATATCACGAGATAAATAGATGGACTGAATAAAATATTTGCTAGGTCTGTTGCAGTGTCATTTAATTATGTTTCAATGATAGCATATTTGTTCTGTCAGCTGTGGAAAAATATGGTATTTGGAAGGTTTTGGTCCTGAAAACAGGTCGGGGAAAATTGGGACAAGTCGGAGAATTCCAAAATGAAATTTCAGTGGACAGCCTGCTTATGTAATTTTTTAGTTATTAGAAACCAATTTGAACAAACCCTCAAAGGTAAATAACTGACAACCGAAGAAAATATTTTTATTGTCTATTCTGGCAAGTATGGATACGGCAGATGGTGGTGGGGGGG
>NQII01000167.1:636272-666750 GCA_002778355.1 Clitarchus hookeri
GCCTGCGTTGTGTGTGTTCACAAATTAAATGTGAAAATTTTCTAGCGGTATTGGGTTGTACATACACAACAGAAAATTAAACTATCCAATTAATTTTTAAAATTATATATGTGAACAGATTTCTTTTTCCTAAATTTCAGCAAGTTCAAAGTATGAAGTTATCTCTCAGATAAACATTTGGTAACCAAGAAGAAATGTCAAGATTTCTAAGCAGTAAGTACTTCATACATCTGTGTATGCTTTGCTAAATTTGCAGTTTCATTGTGCTTGTTTTCATTCTATTAATTTTTTTTTTTTACTATATTTAATTGTGCAAGTTAAAAATAGAATGATAGTTCACAATATGAATCCCAGCCCCCCTTGCCCATCATGATGCAAACACTTGTTTTCTAATTGCGTTTGAAATTTAACAATGGTTTGTACATATTTCAATACTTTGGGTGGGCTGCCATAATTTGTTGCTCTTTTAAACTCGTGGTAAGATGGGATGCCAGCTTCCATGTTGGAAGCTATGATTTGAAGCATAATTGGCAACTATGGACACATGCGTGGCCAAATAATGTATGGAATTTGACTTCATGCCCAATAATATTGACATGTATCCAGGCATGAGGTAGTTTGACAAAATGCAAAAATGAGCTTCCTATGAAGTGGATGATGCATGGCCATACCTCTCCAAGAACATGAAAAATTGGTTAAAATGTTGTTACAATTTTCCTCATGTGAAATGCCATCTTACAAAAGTCAAGTCATAAAAGACAGTGCTTGGAAGGAAATGAAAGCCTTGTTCTAATTATGTTATATATTCCAGCACTAATTGTTACAATAAAATTTCTTTATTTTTGTCATACAGAAAATACACTGCTCAAAACAATTAAGAGGGACAAGATTTGGATCACACATTGTTATAGGAGTTGTACGTGCACACAGTGATATATTAGGTACCAGTAGACCATTCAAACTTTTACCTAACAGTAGTACACATGGACTGCAAGCTGTCATTAAACACTGTCGTACACCAAAGTGGAATCGTCATCCCATTCATTATCTGGTATGGACACCATGTGTCTGTATGATAACCTTAGACCTTCGATGCACATTTTTAATCAGTTGAGGGGTCAACGCTTGCGGGATATTCTCCCATTTGTCGGCGAGAGCATTAGCAGGTTCTTGAATTGTCTGAGGGACTGAGTGAGTGAAGAAATTTGGGCAGCTTTTAACAGCGAGGTCTTGAGAGCCGATGAGGTCAGGACTCTTGAGCAATCTATGGTTTGAATCTGGAGTTCCTGTAGAGTAGCTGCTGTATGCACTCTTGCATTATCTTGTTGCAGCACAAACTGGGGCCTCATTCCCGTTGCAATGGACATAACATTACTAGTACAATTTTCTCTGTGCACCAGGCAGCAGTAAGTCTGTATCAGATCACCACACGGTCCGTTTGGCCATCTATAGTGATGCCACACCATGCCATGACAGACCCAGTGCCAAACATGTCCTGTTCCTGAACTGTTGCATCTATATAATGCTATCTCCAGCCACGATACACCCGCATACGCCAATCACACTGCATTAAACGAAAGTGCAATTCATCTGCGCTATGGTCAGAGTTGCCAGTTCCAATGTGGCTGTGCAAATCTCAGTCGATATGTCTTGCCAACTAGGTGCTAGTCACAGGCCTCTATAAGGCTGTCTGACAGTGTGCAATTTTAAGCAGCCTGCTAGGAAAAAGTAATTTTCCTACTCTATCTTTTAAGCATAGCTCTTGGAAGAAATCTTGTTTAGGAAACCCTCGGAGACTACAACCAATTGTTGACATGTCTGTATACCTGGTCTGCTATCCTCCACATTTTCCCTTTTAGCTAGGACAGGGCTAAGAGGCAGGCACGCAGTTGAAGTTTGGCAGGAGTATGGTGAGGAAGTTCATTTATTTTTCGTTATAATAAGTGGATATGTTAGATGAAGGTATGTTTTTTTCATATTAGCTAAAGTTTTTCTCAAACTTTAATTTTTAAGCACTTCGCTGGAGTTTTAAAAATGTAAGTGATCGATGATGGCACGCTACCTTATTATATAATTTTGTTAGCATATGATGTGAACCGCGCGTTGACGAGCTCCTTTGTGCCCACTCTGACTGCCGCAGTCGTGTCCACTACACCAGATACACCACACTGACGGGCTTGTGGGCACGAGTGAGAGTGTTCATAATAGCATCAGTGTATTCAATCAGGGTATCTAATTGCATCAGTGTTTATAATTTTGACATGGTCAAGCAATGTCTCGGAGAATTACTCGTCCCTAGTTGGGAAAGTCAATTTGATGCGTGGTGTTACCAGAGTTGATGATGTAGGAAATATGTGCCTGGCGCCACAGCCCTACGGTGAGCTGATTAAATGAGGGTCGTTTCGGTTGTCAGCCTAGGGGACTCTGGTTAACACTCCGTCACATATGATAGCGAGGCTGTAGGCCACCTCGCACGCCTTAATTAAATTACAAATGAAACACTTACGATGCTTGTGGAGTTATTTATTCCTTGCGACTCCTTAATGAACACACACAACTTTAGTACAAAACTTGGCCTTAATGTTCAGGAACAGCGAACATGTGGCTTTATAATGTGAAACGCGATTGCGTTAAAACTCTCTGATGAGAGTAACGTTGCTCTCCCCTCGGCGCTATAACAAATAAAATTAATGATCCAGTTCATGAAGTGAAGTCTATTGCAGTGAATATGAGTTCAACTTAAGATGTTGGCACCGAGGGCCTTTGTGGAGCGAGAGACTTACACGTCTTGATGCGTTCAAGTACTGAAGAGAACTGGGGGGGAAGCATGGGCTGGCTTCCACTACCTGAGCGCAAACGACGAAACAATGAAGCACAATATACACTAAAAAATGATTATGAGATGGAAGTGACATGAATTAAATTAACCTAAGACAACATAATTTTTCCTTATACAAATATACAATAAATATGATTATATTAATCTTAAACATTTCCATTGTACCAGCCACAGTATTGCCAAGTGTACAATGTCAAATGTCCCAGGCTGTGGCTGTGTCGACTGTCTTTCATGATCACAATTATGATATTAATTATATACACTGATGCCACTTCAGCTTGTGGCTAACTCGTCTAATGGTGTGGAAAAAATATTTTTTATTTATGATTTTTATTTTATTATGTATTAAGTGGAAATATTTGCACAGATGAGGGTTTGTCGTCTGCAATGGTGGTAAATGTTGAACCTGAGGTCAACTTCACTATGGTGGAAAGTATGCAGTGCCTTTTATTTATATCAGTTATCTCAAGCAGATGAATAGTAACAGTGATATGACTGAGATGATAGTAGACTAAACCACACTTAAATTTGGACTGTCGCTCCTTCATGCATGTGTCTAATGTTTTGAATGCCTGTTGCACATAGCTACAGGCTAGACATTGAAAAATAGAAAATAAAGGACATCAACAACAACAAATTGGTTGAAAGAAGAACGACTGCAAGTTCATATACCAAAGCAAATCAGTGGGATCACAAATTATGGAAAACACAACTAGAAGATTTTTCAGGGAGGATGTCAATTCTTCAGATATAATGGGAAAGATGTAGATCTGAGTAACAATCCATGTGTGATATTAGAAATTATTTTGTGTGGGTGTGCCATCAGTACACTTGCATTTGGCATACATGCAAGGGATACTAGAGAACTGTGCTTAAGCAAGTATAAATTGTATTACGTGCCATTAACTTTACATAAGCTTTTTATTCATGAAGAGGTCATTATAAGGAACTACATACCACCTATTGGTCAACTTTTCGAGAAAACCCAGGAATTGGGGAACAAAAAGTACTGAATGTTTTAGGAAATCTTTAGATGAAAAATGTCAAGGAAGAACACAAACACTGACTATTCCATAGAATGCTGATTTCCTCCTACCTTTACGTTACCAGCAAATGGAAATTAAAGAGGAGATTATGTTTCTCATTACCAAGAGATGTCCTGCTGTTGCTGGCTTAGTCTCCTGTACTCAGTTCTTCGCCCGAAGATAACAGTGAGGATAATTATTCTGACGGTACCACATCTAACTTTTAAAAATATAAGTGGTATAAATTTATCAATTTCTCATTAATTGATTAATAGCATGCTGCATTATTAACATTAATTTTATTTTTGTAGCCATATAAAATTACTTAAAAATTACTAACTCCACATTTTCCAAAATTACTTTTTTTTTTTTTTGTTACAATACTACTTATAACCATTCACAAAAACTATATTCCAAATGTTATTAAAATTGTTCTAATAGTTTCTGATTTTTGGCCAGTTAGACTATTGATATTGCACACTGTGCATAGTGATCTTAAACCTGCTTCTCTACATCTGTTGTGAACAGTTTGTTCACTGGCATTTGCACCAGTGCTGCCCTCAGATAATTTTTGTCGTCCAGAGCAGTAGCACTGCGCTGCTGAAAATGCACAGTTGACCACATATCGGTTGTCTCTGGCCTACGGTTTTCTCTGTCTTCCCTGGCCTGGTCTCCTAGTGCACATTCCTGTATTCCTGAAACGATTCCACGCCCTACCAACAACCAATTTCACCACATTGAGTTCTACAGCCAGTGCACGAGTAGTCTATCCTTTCTGCAACAGTGTGGTTGCACGAACAGTTTCCGCTTCTCTTAAGTACTACAATTGGACTGACTGAATGTACACAAGTTCTATGAACAAAAGCTTGTCACTTAGTTATTAGATTTCGGTGTAGGAATATCTGCCTCATTGATCTATCACTTTAGTATTCAACCTAACAATCCATTTCATACTATCATAGAGGGAATAGCTATGATGGTTAATTGCATAGTCTGTCTTTGGACGGTATTTGAGGAACAAGACCAAACAACAATCATAGATCGAATGCTACCTGGTTAAATGCTATAGTCGACCCAAATCATGTCCCTCTAAATTTTTTAAGCATTGTATAATAAAAAAATTACTTTGTAAAAAGCTTTGTCTGCTTTTTTTGCTCCATAAAATAAGGTGCTATATAAGTAAATTTGAATTTAATGAATCCAGTGAAATAGAGTAAAAAATTTTGGGAACTGTAACATTTTATTAAATAGGGGTTCTGATGTATTCGGAAAAAAAATCTAATAAATTAGCATCTAATCAAGCTGTGTCTTTTACAGCAATACGAGTACACCAAATTTTATTAGAACCTGTCGAGTTCCTGAAATATAACGTATTATACTTATGTACGATGAACAAACAGTTAGGTTAAACAAAATTTAATGTAATGTTACAGTCAAAATAAATACAATATTACAATGTCATTGCATCAGGCCAATTCCCCCTCCCCACCAATGTAATTGATGAGAAAAAAGGTATACACACTGCGCGCAGCTTAACTTTCAACTAGTGCAAAATCCATATCCAAATACCTTTTTGTGCAAAAGTTGGACGATTTATTAACAAAATGTTAATTTATTTCAATTGAAAGGAGTCTTCTGGATAAAAATATATTATCACAAGACCATAACCTTACGTTGACGATAAAACAGTTTAATCATTGAGCACTGCTTAAATTTTAACGAGCACAAAATCCATTCTTAGCGACATTTTGTGTAAAAATCAGAAGATTAACGAAATACAAACTTATTTCAAAAAGCAGAAGTCTTCCAGCTGGTAAGATACATCCCACAAGGACGTGTACTTCCACTTATCGTCACAAAAACTAAACATTGTAGCATGTGCCACTATGGATATATTTTTACCTTCATACATTTTTAGCTGGTATGAAGAACTTTCTTACTAAAATGAAATAAATAACCAACAGTTGTTTGTACACTGCACCACAATTATGCCTTCATTTATCCAACACACTGATGGTATGTAGAGAGATACAAAGTCAGCTGGCACGCATGAGTACAGCTAGTGTAAAGGCCGTGGCATACGTGCGAGAGAAGTGAGGCGGGTTGCAGTGGAAACGGACGGTGTTGGCGCACTGTTATTATTGATGTAATATGCTGTACTGGTTTATATGTACCACTGGTTTCCACTCATATCTTGAAATAAAAACCCAAAGTCGAAACCAAAAACATAAAAGAGTTGTCAATCAATAAAAACCACGACACCGTAAATAACATTGTATTACAATAAAAATAATGTAAGTAGGTTGTCAACAGGCAATGCAGTCAATTCCATTCACAATCTGTTATCAAAATCCTAGAAGTAAGGTTAAAAATCAAAATTATAACAGAACTAGTGAAAGACGTATCCTGAAGCTAAACAGCGCACTTCACACACAAAGACATAAGAACATGGCATGGTTATGAGATAATAGGTGCTCATGAGAGTGAAAGGGAGATCTGCAACCTGCACTGTTATTGGCTACCACTGTTGCTATGCACTCATGATTATAGGGTAACCATGAACCCAGAGTGAAGGAGGGTGTGTAAGGAAGAGAGATGAAGAACAAAGGAGTTGACGTGGTCGAGGTGACCCAGGGGTGGCCGACTGTAGAATTTCCCAGCGCTATAACCCAGTGGAGAGTTAGTGATGTGGGTCGTTCGGTTGATGGCCTCCGTCAGTTTGCAGATGATGTTGTCTTGCACTTGATATTACACTACTTACACCTTATAACAAGAATGTGGGCCATCTGGTACGCCTGAAATATATAACAATAATTTGTTTGAGGTACTTCAAGGGGTGTAGCATCCTACGTGTACCAGAGGACAATGAATCAACACTCATTGAACTGTGTAAAGCTGTTTACTAAATGTGCTTGATTACATGTGAATAATGAAAGAAACCTGACCCAGCACTTACGGCCTGTCGGTGACCTTTGCATGAAAATGAGCGTGGTGTGATGTGGATACGCGGTCATGTTAAGCTCTCTGGTGAGAGTGCAGGTGGTTCTCCCCTCGGTACTTAAAACAAATAAAATAAATTTAATGTTCCAGTTAATTAAGTTCCTATTGTAATGAAGTGATATGAGCCTAAATTATGGTACCAAGGGGGCTCGCGGAACGGACGACCATGCTGCAAGTCTGACTAGAGTGCAGAGACGAACTGGTGGATGGCATTGGCTTCCGGCACAAGTGACGAAAACCGATGTCAAATGCCGAATGGTAAAACATAACATAAGCACTATGTAAAATGATTGCAATGGTGAAAAATTGTATAAATTAAATGAAACACATTGGTGACACCCCCATTTATTAACAAATGTCAGTTAGAGTTAATGTTGTGAAGTTGATGGGGAGTGTCACACTACTAAATGAATGTTTCCATGATGGAGCCCTTTATAGGCAATCATCCTTTATGAAAACATAAATGCTCTTTTATAAATATACATAAAATACACTAAAATGCTTTCTCGTGAAAAGTCTCTGCATTACATTTCCTGTGATGGGTTTGTATTTCATTGGCTACAGTGTTTCCAGATGGCTGTCTCCTGAAGGGATGGACGAGTCCACCTGGGCAAAGGGGTGTGGAATACCATGCTTGATTGTTGTCAACACAATAAAACACACCCCTGACTGTAGCTGTGAATGCGGTGACTGTGTTTAATGTGTTTGTAAAAATGCTGCACACTACTGGTGACACTTTGGGGCACTTATCACTTCTGTTTTGGTCTACAAGCCAGTTAGATGCCACTTGGTGGTGCGTCACGTCATAGGTCGCTGTGCGAGCTGCTACGACGCACGACCAATTGCCAGTGCGCGCAACGGCTGTGGCTTTGGGGTAAACACAGTTTCGGATCGCCTGCCTATTTATTAAAAGAGTTACCTCTTGATAAATGAGTAGGGCGGTCTCTTGAGTTATGTAATCCTTGTCAGCAAGAAGGTGCATGTTCTGTTCTACACTTGGCATTGTGTGCACAAAGATTGTCAACGCGCGTAAACTGCCTCCCGCACTTGTCACATTCCAAAGATGCACGATAGGGGTTCGCCCAGCAGCCACGCTCATGTCGTCTGGCATTGGTAGCGGCACTCTTGGCTTGATGTGGTTAGCGCGACCCGGTGTAGCTGGTGTAGTTGTTATGACTGCGGCGGTCAGAGTGGGCACAAGGAGCTCGTGGACGCGTAGTTCACGTCACAGTGTCAGCTATGAGAAGTAAATACGTAAGTTTTGGCAACACTCCATGCTCATAGCAATGATGTTGTCGGCAAGGTTGATAGTGTTAACACTAACAAGTCCCCGCAGTTAAGATCCGTCCAAATCTCTTCACTCACTCACTAACATTTTTTTCTGCCTACTTTTGCTTAGAAATATTTGTAAACAGAATTTTTTTGTCAATGAATGTTAAAGAGATTGGAACCAAGAGGTGTGTAATGTGTTAGCAGTGATTGGCTGTATCATATACCGGGTTTTAGTTAACTGTTGGTGGTAATTTGGTGTACTGTGTTGTGTTTTGACTTTATTACTGTGAAGGGTCTTGTTCTCTGCCACTTTTATTTTGTTGTGGAGCTGCACGTTCTAGTTCTGGATTTCCAGGATATTTCTTATCACGATAAGTGTCGTTTACACGGTTTGGTACTGATGTTTTTTCTAATTTAGTTTCTTTTTGTTGAATGTTGTAGGCTGTGCTCATCAGTTGTTCATCTTTATCATCATTATGTTATGCAATACAGAATGCATTATGGAAAGTTCCTAGTGTTATTTGCCCAAGTTGTCTACGGAGTCACAGCATAGACAGTTATGTTGGTCAAAAACTGCATGTTTTTAAATCATGTTCCAGGTACAATGTAAAATAAAGTATAATTCTAAGTAGGAGCAAGAGTTTACATGGGTAACATCTGAATCTAATTATGTTTATCAAGCCAAATGCAAAGTGTGCAGTAAAAATTTCACTGTTGGTAGTATGGGAAGGAGTGCCATTGTTTCACATAGCAACGAGGAGCATATGTTAAGAATTTAAATTCAGAATTCCATGCCACCGCTTATATATTCAGTTGCTTCTGCCTCCATATCAGCCTAAGGAATTTGTAGCAAGGTAGGCTCAGGACAAGAAAAATCATTGGGTAAGTAATAAAATTATTTACCAAGAGTGCCTATATTCGTAAGTTCAGATGATTTGCAGTCACAGTCAACCAAGCCACTAGTTGGAAGATCTCACTCAAGTGGTCTTGTTGGTAATCTCGAAAGTATATTGACTAATGATAGGGTAACTACGGCAGAGGCATATTGGTGTCTTTCAACAGTGCTAAAACACTTTTCCTTACATACAGCAGAAATGAAACTCTTATCTATTTAAGAAAAAGTTCCGCACTTAAGAAATAGCGAATAGTATGAAACTTCACAAAACCAACCTAGCACCATACTTCACGAACAAACTCAAAATTTTGTTGAAATCTTGCAGTAAAATTACTCTTGGTTTTGATGAATCTCTTAACAAGATAGTTCAAAATCACTAGCTGGATGTGGCTGTACATTTTTTGGGATGATGAGGACAACATTATATTTACAAGATATTTGACATCAATTTTTTTTTTTACAGCATACGTCAACACAATGTCTCCTCCAAGGCATTAAAGATGCATTAAAAAACCTTCCTTCACAGAAAATATTTCAGTTGTCTATAGAAAGGCCTAATAAAGTTCAAAAATGTTAAACAGTGAGCTTTCCTCATCAGAGGTAGATGGGCCAAAGTTAGTTGAAATCAGATCATGTGGCTTCAACACATTCCACAATGCCATTGAAGTTGGCATCAAAGGCACTGAATGCTGAATTTCTTCTAGCTCTGCATTACCTGTGGAAAGATTCACCAGCCCGATGAGGAGACTACATTCAGATTATTGGGAGTTCTGTTTTTTCATTTAAAATTTGTAGTGTTAGATGGTCAGAAAAATGAGACTGTAATAACCAGAGCCCTGCAGATACTGCCTCATGTTGGAAATTTTGTTAAAGCAGTGGAAGGCCCCCCCCCCCCCTCAGGTCTCTAAGTGCAGTAGTTTCACAACTGTAGTGACTTGACTACAGGACAGACTGTTACTGGCTAAACTGGCTTTCTTCCAATCTCTGTCGCAATACATTGAACTTTTTTTATTTTAAGAATTCCTAACTGACAGTCCCATGGCTCCATTCTTATTTGAAGTCTTATATGAAATATCACGGCAACAATAGTTAAATCTAACATAAAGAACATGGATCTTCTGAACATTGATGTTGGGGAAAAAAAGAAAATCATCTGTATTCAAAATATATAGATGTTAGTTTTGCAACAAGGTCTACTCTTAAGAATATCTTTTTCTGATGTGTCTTTACATTTCTTATCTTCAAAACTGATTGCAGAACATGTATGAAGTTATTTATTTAGAAATGTATGGAGAGATCACTTAAAAATATCCTTTCACAAATTCTCTCTCTTGTCTCAATTTTCATATTTTTACAACAGAAGAAGGTAAAGCAAGGTTAGATACGACTCTTGAAACCCTTGTCTCAAATAATATAATTGAATGCTATGTAGCTGATCAAATACAGCATGAATATACTGACTTGTACTCTAAAGAAAGTGTCAAGTATCAAATGATACATTACGCAAGAAGTGACATGCGCTTGGATAAGTTTTGGATTGAAGTACTTGAGCCAAAGACAATACGAAAATCTGAAGAATTTTGTGAAAAGTCACATTCTTATAGTGTTATCTATGATTCTGTCACTGCAAAGGGTGGCTTGGGCAGTACTGAAATAATAAAATTAGTTGTCTTTGCAATGAGAAATGCCAATGAAAATTACAGAGAGAAAGTGACGTAAGAAAAAAAAGCAAGAGGAATGAAATAGTGTGGCTTTGGAAGAGAACATCAAATCATGAAAAGGAACTTGCAGAAATTTCAGCCAAAATATATACAGTAGAGCACTCCTCAACTGGAATCGTCGGGGAAGGGCTATTCCGGTTGTGGGAAATGAGGGTGGGATGGTATGAAAAATAACACATTTTTAATCTGAACTCGTGTATATGTGGCACATAATTTTAACGTAAGAAATCAATGAGTGTAAATGATTAGTTTTATCCTTAAAGTTACAAAACCATAAAAAAAAAAACACTACGTATTGTTTATGAAATGTGAGTCATAAAACTCCCGGCGCTGTGTTAACCTGCTAGCGGGGTTTCTTATCTTTTTGTGCGCGTGTCTGCATGAGTAAGTAAGGTCTGCTGGAGATAATCTAGGGCGGTAGCAGTGACATCATGTTACTGTTTGTGTTGACGTGCAACTGATAAAACTTCCTGAAGTATAGTCAATTCCATGGACAGTCTTTCCCTTACTGCATGGCACGTCGGCACAATATACATTTACAAGAGCGGGGCTGACGTATTATAGACAAAGTTCACAAAGTACCGTATTTCGGAGTGTATAAGCTGCACATTTTTACAAAAAAAAAAGACAAAAAGTGGGGTGCGGCTTATTTACAAGATACTGGCATAAAATTCTTCCCCCTAAAACATGTTCAGAAATTTGTCAACAAACAGTATGCTCTAATGTTTTAACTTGGTTTCTAAGGAAGTCAAAAAAATAAGAACAAATGAAAAGCTTATCACTCATGTTTAAAAGCGTATGGGTTGCACCATACTTTAGCCTGCCTGTCCTTGACAGCTATACTTTGTATCACCTCCAGCCGCCGTCCAGCTTGCTCACTTCCTTTCTCTTTTTTCTTTCTCCCTCTCACTTGGCGTCCTTCCTTTCCACCTCCACCCCTTTCCCTTGATCACTACCTCAGCCTCCCAACCCCAAGCAAGCTTGCCCGCTCCCTTTCTTTTCTTTCTCCCTCCTTCCCCCTCTTTTTTGTTTGTCACGCTGTCTCTCTCTCTCTCTCTGGTTGAATGAGACAGCCAGCAGCAGCTGTGTGTGTGACGCTGCACGCATATATGCACCATACCATTGCCTGTCCGCAATAGCCGACCGAGCTGGCAGGCTACGCACGGCGCACATGTTCCGCAATTCAAACGCAGTGTTGAGGCATTTTCACATAAATACAAAAGTTTTATTTACGTGGAATACTGTGCTGTTGCCACTTTTCAGAATTTCGAGGCCAGGCGGCGCAGCAACGATAACACTCAATGGAAAATTATTTAGTTTGACGTCATAATTTGCTGTTGCCGCACTAGCACGATGAGGCCCGGCAATATTTACGGGAATACAAAAATTCAGTGCGGCCTATACTTGAAATATTAATTACCCTATTTTTTCATCTAAAACATCTGGTGCAGTCTAGACACACCAAAATACGGTACATGTACACTACACGTTAGAACACTAAATTCTGAAAGTCACACCACTAAAACCAATGGCATGTGTCGCACATTGCCATTAGTCACTGTCAACTTGTATCATGATGCAGTGTAGCTGTAGCTGTGCCACTTGGGCCAGCTGTCTCTTCATCATGCAGCTTGTTTACCAGTTAGCAGGCATGTACAGTCTGGTGTGAGCAACGAAAAATTTCTCGCTAGCGTGGGAAAGTTATGGCACAACTTTGCAATGTTTGAATTTTTTGGAAAATTAGTTCCACGTAAGGGGAGTTCTGTTCCAGGGAATTCCGGTTAAGGGGTGCTGTACTGTATATTAAAAAAGTGAAGTGATGAAGAGTTCTCTTTCCATGAAACTCTTTGGTAAATTTGCGTTGTAATATTTATTGTATACATATAGCTAAAATTGATTATAGATAAATTTTTGTACGGTTAATACCATCACTCTTTTGAGGCACAAATTTTTGTGTCATTTTCAGGAAAATGTTGATAGAATTGTGTTGTTAAATGTATTTGAATAATTTTTTTTAATATGTTGGGAAATAACGTATGCAAAACTTTTTGAATATGCTGGGAAATGTACAAAAAATTCTTTTAATGTACTGGAAATGTTTTTGTAAATTTTGGTGGGCATCCTGAATGAGGATGAGATGAGGTGGAAATGGAGCAATGCTGGAATGCAAGGGCAGGTGAAACTGTAGATACCAGAGAAAACCTGCTGGGCAGCTGCATCGTCAAGCATGATTACCATGTGCAAAAATCCAGGAGCAGGCCTGTTGGGAATTGAACACAGTTCACCTTGGTGGAAGGAGATCACTCTAGCTGCTACACCACCATGGCCTCACGCTAATTCCAAAGGCAATCTTGCTCTATATTTACTTGGTTTGAAAGGTGAATTTGTTTCTCTCCGACACACAACAGGATACTCTAATGGTACCAGGCATCCTAGTGCAAGATTTTGATTTGTGAATTCCTAATGACATGTGTTTTTGCCCAAGATTGTAAAACGTTAGTCGAAAGTTTACTCTGAAAAAAAAAAATAGTAAAATTTTTAAGTAAAAGCATTTTTACATATTTGAGTTTGTGACTATGACAACACAGAAGCATGTGGGTTGTTTACAGTTTACACAATACTACTGCAAAGACATTTTCCGACATTATGTTCTCACGTAACCAATATCACTCATTACTGACAGCTGATGAACCACAAAAAATTTGCCACATGCCTTTCTCATTTTGAAGTACAAAGAAAGGTGGTATTTTATCATCCTGTACATTGGTGTCCTGTGCATTTCTGAATAATGCAAAGAAAGGCTGGTCTGTGCAGGTTGTCACCTACCCTGCTCCCAAAAACTATATCCTGACCGATGCTGGCATCTGGATTCTGGAGAAGCACAAAGAATAGAGAGAGAAACAATTCGGCTGTTGACATTCTGTGCCGCAAATAGGCTTATGTATCACAAATTTCACATATTGCTTGCACCTAAACAATGTTGATTATAAGTTTTTAAATATTTTTTGCCAGTGAACACCAGGTATATGAACATCTTATGATGTTACACCTCTGGTGGTAAACATTTAGTGACCCAACCTTTGATGAGTTAATGTCAACTGCTACACTATCCACTCATCGTACCATCTGTTTTTACACTATATAACTGAAAAAATACTATAGTTCTGAGTAACTGAAGCAGTGAGTTTACAATTGGCATTAAAAATTCAAGTTTATTTGCCAAAATGTCACTTGTTAACAAAATATTCAGAGTTATATCAGGTGCATAATTTACATCAAACACCTGACTCTGTCAACTGCACCACTAACAGATTACATCCACTTTTACAACCGACTCAATTCTGAGGGATTAAAACACTATTAAAATAACTTAATATTTCTTTTTTTATGTGAACCTACAAACAAGAATGTAGAAACCAGCCACAGTTATCACTGTTTTTTATTTGATGATGCACATACTAAGGAAGCATTCTTACTGCTGTCTTTCTTATTGGATGTCTCTCCTCCATTTTTTTTATCACTGGTAGGCACAGTAAAATTATAACTGAAAGCCAAATGTCTCAGTTGATTAAGGTTAATCCTTTAAGTTTTGTTTACTTATGTAATTGCCATGGCTGCCACTGTACAGTGCTGTGTCTGTAGATTTGTGGTTTTGTTCGCACATCTAGCAAAAATTTAATTTTGATCACATTGGCAGTAATTCTAATTCCTGATATGTCTCAAAGCCCATTATCACTGGTTCATATTCTTCCGGAAGTTCAGCCAAAGGTAAATTATCAATACATACTTCTGTTCTTTCAATACTTATCTGACACAAATGCTATGTTAACAGGTGATTTCATCCATTTCCTCAGAATTAATCCAGTCACCAACACTCAGAATTAGTTGACTGAGTAAATCAACTTGGGTTGAATCCCATGATTTTGTCATCTCAAACTTTTCAATATGGCAGATCAAGTTGGCTTCTAACAACAGTAAGATTTTTAAACAGTGCTTTTCTATCTTAGTCTGGAGAATTTTCTATAGTTTTACTACTTTTAACATCATATTGGTCATCTTATTTTAATAACAACCAACACCTGCAATTAGGCTACTGCCTGGTGGCGAGCTCTCTCACCTCTCTCCTACCAGACCAAACTCCTCTTCCACGCCCTTCCTGAACTCTCCAACCCCCCTCACAGATACAAATTCCTCCCGCAACACATTCCACTCCCTCACAGACCTCACAAGCATAGACTGCCTACCCCACTCTGTTCTCCTCCACACCCTCTGAAGCTTCTCACCATTGTTTCCTTTCCCTCTAAACACCCCATTTCTTAGCTGGCAGTATAAACTGCCCCACCCTCCTTCTCCATTCACCAACCTGTATCATCCTGACCAACCTTTCAACTTTCCTCCTGTTCTTCAACGAGCTCCACCCTATTTCTTTCATCATCACTGATGCTCTCACATGAAGCTTCCAGGTAGCGTAGTGTAGATTAAAGGACTGATATGATAATTACATCAGTGATCAGGGTAATGACCTCACTAAACTTTCAAATTATTTCCATTTGCAACAGCTTTTCAGAAAACAAGAAAAAAAACTCAGTTTCTTCTCCTGTTGTGGCACTAGGACGCCTGTTACATTGCACACGGTTATTTATGAAAGGTACTCAGAAACACGCTTTGTCCTGACCAAGACAAAAAAGGTGAATGAAGCATCCAATCAAAGACCACTGACCACTGCGATATCCTACTGATTGTCAAACAGATAAACATCAGCACACCTGCAGTGTAACACCTTAATTTTGCGAGGTCGCCCACTGTACTGAATGTTAATACAGTTAAACACAGCAGAAGAGTGTTCAGAAACAAGGTCATACTATCTTATTTGTTTAACTTTATAGGTAATTATACTGATAGCTATTAAAACAGGGATGCAAATAATTTTTTTTGCAGAATTAAATAACTGATACTTATATTACAACAGCAAATCACTAACATTAAAAAAAAAAAAAAAAAAAAAAAAAAAAAAAATTTGTTTTTNAAAGTGTGATTTAAAAATGAGACAAATTATTTTATAAATACAGATAAAATAGTATGAATTTGTTATCAAAGCTATAATAAAGCATACTAATATGCAAGAAAAAAATGTCACATAATTTATGTCCATACATTAAGATACAGAATACATTATCCAAACAACCAATATACAAAAAGAATCTCAAAAATACTATAAATGAAACAATTTTTTTACAAAGAATTATGAGCACACATTTAAAACATTTTAATTAAGAGAATAAATAATACCATGACAAACATTTTTGAGTTGCAAGCTTACATGAAAATGTTACAAAATACAATTGTAAAAGCTTAGTTAGAACTTTCTTCCCAAACAGTCTCTGTGAGAATTGCAACATTATCCAGACTGCGGCCAGGGTAGTACTCGAAAGTCCACATGAAATTTGTGAATACCACTAGAAAAACAGAGGAAAACAGTACAATAAATGTAACAAAATTTTGAAACAAAATTACAGATAGAATTCTGAACATACATTCCAACATCATTACCTAAAAGAGACATCTGAAATGGCATAATGGTTCATTCTAAAGGTTGATTATGATGCACTAGAAAATGAGACACTTATTTTCTAAACAGTGGAATCATAAGATAAACTTGGGTAATGTTATCAGAACTAATTCTCATAAAAATTTGCTTACAAATAAAACGCAGAAGTATTTTATGTACAAAATGCACATGCTGTGTACCAACATTTGTTAACATTGCTACATTTGCAGTTGCTTTCTTGGATCAATGCATACAAAGTATGCACGGCTACATGAAATGCAACAGTACATAGCAGCTTAATACGTAAGTGAGAATGAAAGGAAACTGAACAAATATATGTTTGTTAATTTTACTATCATACAGATGTTTAACACTTCATTTTGATAGTGTCTGTGCTTATCACTTGCTAAACAAATATGCTTGAAATAGAAAAACTGTGTAGATTTTGCATGGCCTGAGAGATGAAGCTATTGTGATCCAGACTGTCGCCCTCAGTTTACCACTAGTCAAACCTTCACTCTGTATACCTCTCTACACCTGCCATCCATGTACACCAGCCCAACGATGTGAGTTGTTTGGTCCGTAGGTCAGTCTGGACTTGTAGATGTATAGTGACTGAATTGACAGGGTACCCAAAGTGTAAACAAGCAAGCCAATTCTGCAGTAGTTCGTCACCCTCTTCCTTCTGTAGCAAGAGACTTGCAGACCTGAACATGGTAAGGGAATTTTCCACACCTGAAAATTCCTAAACTGACTGGGAATTCTAATAAAACCAAGTGCTTTTTGTGAAGCCAAGCATTTCATAACTGTTTCAAAAAAGCTGCACTAGTACACAGACTAAATACTCATGATAATATGATGTGCAGCGTAGTAGTCAAACACGTGTAACTCATAACATTTGATTAATTGCACAAAATTTTTTAAGAGTGGCACAAGATAGGTTAGAGTAACATACAATGCAACTCTTCAAAAGAAAAACTGTAAAAAAAAAAAAAAAAAAAAANTGTGTTAGGTTCGAGACTAATAGAGTCTGATGAGCAGCAAAGTGAGCGAGTTGAAAATAAGCATGGAAAATGATTAACTACACTAATGTGCAAAAATTAATTATAAATTCACTCCCATCAAATTGAGCAATAAACTGTCTCAATTTAGTTACATGGCATATCTATAAAGCTATTCGTAACACAGTTTTGCCCACCTTGGACTCAAAAGTCTGTCTGGCAACAGACCACATAATTTATGGCAATCTATTTGACACCAAAAAACGTGAGTTAACAAGGTAAAGTGTCTATATGATGTTAAACTGAACAGTAACACATGCAGAACAATGGGTTCCTATGCTAATAACAGAACTATTGAGAATTTCTTAAGAATATTAGTGTCCCATTAAAGATATTAAAGCTCCTTGATGGTTAGTGGAAGTACTGGATGCTCTATAATACAGTGTCTGAGTGCATCCTAAGCATGTTCAATAAGGTTGAGATTTGGGGGACCTGAGAGCCAAATGGGTAATATTTTCACTTTCCAGGTAGTCTTCCACCAATGCAGCCCAATAAAGACAGGCACTTTTCATCCATAAACAAAAATGTACATCCACTGCACCCTTGAAAAGTCAGATGTACAGCTGGAGGATAACATCTCTACATAATTGTCTTGTTACAGCATTACAGTCATAAACATAGGGAGGATATACACTTACTGCATAAAAATTGTTGCACACAGAACAAATTATTAAGAGTGGTATACAGCAACATTTATTGGTATATCACAACAACCTTGGTAAAATGAACTATTGTGAGAAGAAGGTGTGTGCAGTATAAAAAAGTATATGATTGGAATGAATGTCAGTGAGTAGCTAGCTGCCTTGGCGATGCATTTGACACAGGTATGAACAACACACAGAGTTTGAGAGTAAGCATAACAATTACACTATGGCAGGCAGAGTTGTCATTCCATCCAACTGAACTGTGTGACAATGGTGGGAACATGAAGGAACACTTACCTACCAGGAAGGTTGTGGGTGACCCAGAATGATGATCAGAAGAGAGGAATTTTTCACCCTTCCAACAGGTGCGAACTCAAACAGTAGTGTCCTATTCTGCAATCCACAGATACAGCAGCATTGCCGGCGACTTCTGTTTTACACGTACTATTGCAAGGTAACATGCAGATAATGACTTCTATTTTTACGTTCCTTATACTGTTTTCCTTTGATTATCCCAACTGTGGCCACTTTGTCTGCATTTTTGTCACAATCAGGTGGCATGGAAAGCTGTTACTAACAAATCCAGGTTTTGTCTGGATATGGATGACAACCGTACTCATTCACTCATTGTTGTGAGACACCACCAAACCTGGTGGCATCATGATGTAGGGACCAATCTACTATGATTCTTGGTCTTTCCTAGTGAGATTGGGGGAACACTGATAGCACAGCAGTACGTTATTAAGATACTGGGACCCCATGTGCTTCCTTTCATGGCGTAGCTTAAATGGCAATTTTCCAAAAGGATAATACCCGCGCACATACAGCACAGGTTTCCTAGGACTGCCTTCATGCTGTTCCATGTAAAGAGCCAGCTGGAATGGCAGCTTCAGCCATCAACAGGTCTACAGCATCTAAAGCAGCAGTTGCAACACCTGTGTGTGAATTTGGGGGGGGGGGGNTATTTGTATCATTGTTTCATTTGTCTGTGCCAAGTTCCATTCCATTTTGACATCTTCTGCCTGCAGCAATTTTTATAGTTATGTAATTTTGGTACTAATGTAACTGTACATATACTTTTCATATGCTGGGTTTAAAAATATATATATTTTATGATCAAAAACGGATTAAAATTACTACCATTCAGGAAAGCTGTCATAATTTTAAAACTTGCAATCATGCACTACATGTACAGGAAGTGTCATGGTCATATCATTGGTTGTTATTGCTTTTTAACATTTATATTTTATGCTTATAACTTAATTGGGGGTGGATTAAATACTATACTAATATAAACTTACATATAAAATAACACACACATTCACAAATCACTTTGAACCATATCTAGATCATTATTTTATAAAAGCACATTAGTGACCTAGGTCATGAAACATAAGGAAGTAAACTGCAAACTGGTACTTGCAGATTCTCAGACCATAGCATAAAAGGAATTGTAATTTACGAAATCTACAAATACTGAGTAAATGGCACTTACACATTTCACCTTCTTGCAAATCCCCAAGTAGTTCTGGGCATGATGAATTGCAAGGGTTGTGTGGAGTTAATCGGAATGATGTAGTACCTCGTAATTGTGCTAGCATTATGAGACCAGAGTCAAGTTCTACCTGAAACATTGAATATATACCACCAATATAGTTCAGCCTTAAGTTAAAAAGAAGTGTCACATCATACTTGACCAACTTTAGCAATTACAGTGATCAAATTAAAACTTTTGTGTATCAGCAAACATGACTATCTACAATGTGTATTATTAAGATCTTAAATATAATACATTGGATGCTAAACTTAACAGACCTCTACTGAACAAATATTAGATTAACAGAGACTTATGACAGGAAAAAAAATCATCGCTGTCCCTTTTGCTATTGTTATTTGTATGCACAGATAATTCAGGTAAAATCTATGATGTACTATGTAATTTTTATAAATGTATTCTGCATTTGGATTTTTTATCTGTTTTCCCAGAATTCTACTCTCAAAACACCAGGTTACTAATCACTGGATGTGTCACCATTCCAAAATACAGCACTGCAATCAATGGCTTGCTGTTCCAGGAAGTGAACTCATTTCTGCATAAACTGGTTGTTTATATTCTTTCTAGGTAAAGGATGGGCCAATGAAATGGAAAGATTTCAAGGTGCAGAAAAAAAATTGAAATGTGGATATAACACTGAAGAGCCAAAAAAACTGGTTCACCTGCCTAATATCATGTAGGGCCCCCACGAGCACGCAGATGTGCCGCAAGACAATATGGTATGGACTCAATTAATGTCTGAAGGTATGCAGGAGACAATTCACACCATGAATTCTGCAGGGCAGTCCACAAATCCATAGGAGTGCGAGGCGGTGGAGATCTCTTCTGAACAGCACGTTGCAAGGCATCCCAGATATGCTCAATAATGTTCATGTCTGGTGATTTAGGTGGCCAATGGAAGTGTCTAAAGTCAGAAGAGTGTTCCTGGAGCCACTCGGTAGCAACTCTCGACGTGTGGGGTGTCGCATTGTCCTGCTGGAATTGTCCACGTCCGTCGGAATGCACAATGGACATGAATGGGTGCAGGTGATCGGACAGGATGCTTACGTATCTGTCACCTGTCAGAGTCGTATCTAGACGTATCAGGGGTCCCATTTCACGCCAACTGCACACGCCCCATACCATAACAGAGCCTCCACCAGCTTGAACAGTCCCCTGTTGACAAGTAGGGTCCATGGATTCATGAGGACGTCTCCATACCCATACACGTCCATCCACCCAATACAATTGGAAACGAGACTTGTCAGACGAGGCAACGTGTTTCCAGTCATCAACAGTCCAATGGCGGTGTTGGCGGGCCCAGGCGAGCCGTAAAACTTTGTGTCGTGCAGTCAACAACGGTACAAGAGTGGGCCTTCGGCTCCAAAAGCCCATATCAATGATGGTCCGTTGAAGAGTTCGCACGCTGGCACTTGTTGATGCCCCAGCATTGAAATCTGCGCCAATTTGAGAAAGGGTTGCACGTCTGTCACATTTAATGATTCTCGTCAGTTGTCGTTTGTCCCGTTCTTCCATGATCTTTTTCCGGCCGCAGCGATGTCGAAGATTTGATGTTTTACCGGATTCCTGATATTCACGGTACTCTCGTGAAATGGTTGTATGCGAAAATCCAAATTTTATTGCTACGTTGGAGATGCCATGTCCCATCTCTCGTGCGCCAACTATAACAACACTTTCAAACTCACTTAAATCTTGATAACCTGCCACAGTAGCAGCAGTAACCGATCTAGAAACTTTGCCAGATACTTTTTGTCTTATATAGGCGCTGCCAACCGCATCGCGTTACTCTGATCGGTTCCATACCTCTGTTATTTGCATACGCACGCCTATACCAGTTTTTTTGCTCTCCAGTGTACATCAGTATAACAGATAGAAATGAAAAGTACATGAATAACCATTTGGTATACTACAAGAAAACAAAACTGTTTCAACATGATGTCAGCCATTTGGTAACAACAAGAAAACACAATTAGTTTTTAAAAATAATCCGTTTTTAAAAATAACTTCAATTTAAATGCACACAATTGCCGAGTCGAGCCACAAAGTTTTGCATGACCTCTCTCAACATATTGGCAGGTATCCAAATGACCTCATCCCAAATATGTTGTTTAAGGGCTGAAATTATCCTGGGTGGATTGGCCCGAAACACCTTTGTCTTTAGGTGTCCCCATAAGAAGAAATCGCATGCAATTAAATTGGGCAATTTAGGGGACCAAGCAATATCCCAGTTCCGAGAAATGACGTGGCCCGGGAATAAAGTATTCACAGCATCTGCCAAGATTCTTGAAGTGTGACTTGTTGCTCCGTCCTGTTGAAACAGTGTTTTCATCCAGTTGAAAATGGGCAAAAAGTGGTGTGAAAAAGTTCTGTATCATTTCAATGTATCACACTGAATTAACAGTCAGTGCATTTTCATTTTCATCCTCATCCTCAAAAAAATATGGACTGATTATTCCACATGATGAAACTTCACACCATACAGTTTTTAACAGTAAGGTGTGTAGACTGTGAGGGGACGGTGACCATCTCTACCCTCTTCATACAAACTTTCAACCTGCCACATCTTTCCATTTCACTGGCCCATCTTGTATGTAAAATAATCATTCATTCAGTGAGAATATTTTATCTTCCACATGTTAGCTAAGTGTTACATTAGATTTTTTGTCAATTTTTATAACAATATTCACACAGAGTAAAACTAATTGCCATGAAAGCAGTCTTGTAGTACTACACTCAAGTTTGACCAAATAAAAGGAGCTTGTGTGACAAACATGAAAGCAGTAGAGCTTATATTTATCTTTTTCTGTCTTTTTTTATCCTTTAAATGTGTTTGTGAAAGAGGATGGGTGCTTGACAGACTACTTATTTATTTTAAAGTTTGAAAGCCATAGAGGAGTCTGCCAGGAAAAAAAAAAAAAAAAAAAAAACTGTTTACACAAGAGTAGATAATATAAAAACCATTTTGTCTTGTATGTATTTAAGGTGCACTTCAAATTTCAATCTGACTTCTTTGTGTGTAGAGGGGTTAGCAGCTTGAAGGTTGGTCGGAACCAAGGATACAATGCGGGAATGGAGACTGCGTTGCGATCAAGGCAACTAGGCAGGATGGTTAACCGGTGGTTTGCAATTGCTTTCCATGGGATAGATGAGATGAAGCGATATGAGAATAAAGCAGCACTGGAATGCTACGGCGGGGGAAACGAGAGATCCCCGAGAAAACCTGCCAATCAGCATCATCGTCTGGCATGATTCCCACTTGTGAAAATCCGCGAGTGACCAAACCAGGGATTGAACTGGTTTGCCTTGGTGCAATGCTACAGTACGCACGCAGGCTAAGTGTTGTACCGTGGTGCTTAGACTGTAAACCATTTGTTTTGGACACAGTCAACTGCCAACTGTCAGGGAAACACAACTATCCCCCTCCCCCCTTCTGCCACCGAACATACAGCAGTCATGTATTGTATCTACAGCTCTGTGTGTTTCTAGTTTCCTGTTCCTTTTATGCAATGATTTCTTACCAATAATGTTTTGTAGTAATACACTTTAAATATTATAATTACGGGGCAGACTGAGTATGGCTCATGTAATTAAAATAAAGGAATAGGAATAAAAACACGCAATAAATAACTGAAAATTCTAAGGGTAGATTTTTTTTATGTGAGTCAAACCTCACGTACCCCTTGCGACCTTTAGTTGTATCGCACAACAGCGGTAGCCTCAGTCAAGCACCGTGCTAACAAGAACATTAGGTAGTGCATCATCTTGTCAGATTTTGGGAAATCACCCGTTTCGCCCAACACTACAAGTCAGCTGATGGTACCACTTTGATTCGACCCTGTGGGCGACACCAGGATAACCATGTGGTTCAAACTCTTAACGACCGGAATGTGCTCTCCCACACAACAGTACACCATCAGGGCATAGCACACATGAAAGCATCATCAGACAATGTAGCACCCCTGATCAGAACATCTACGATCAGCTGATGCCATTAGTACTACCCGGGTGAATGTGTGTGTGTATCCATGACCCCCAAAAGCAGAGCACTATTCAATATTAATTATTCCCAGTGTGTGCACTGAATTTGAGGTGTATCAGTAACCTCAAGAAATTTACATCAAGGTAAATGTAACATGACTCCAGAGTTGGTCACAGGCTTCACCTGTGTCAACCTGGCTAGTTATATCCACATTATCACATAATTCTGGCCTTTTATTTATTTATTGTTTTATGTGCTTTTTAAGTGTTTTTATAATGTGGTTGTTCTTTTCAGCCATTTACAATCATGAACTAAGAGAGTCAGTCTCAAGCAACATAAGGCAAGTTCAACTTAACAACATAAAATTATGTTTATTTTATTTTCACATCATAAATGTAATTAGTGATCATGTATGTCTTTTGAGGGTTTGTGTAATATGATTTATTAATTCAGGGAGCTTTCCCATCACTTGTAAGTGTAACAACAGGGTTGGAACACTTTGTTCCATATGTTCCACGATGGTAGCGCCTCTCCAGCTCTGGTGAGAGCGGCCAGGCAACACCATCTTTAGTTTGAAGGGGACGTTCGAGACGTAGCCACACACATGTGCCTCCTGGGCACTAAAAAGACCTTTGTTGACTAACTTAACTGCAATATATTTTTCTCGTTTGATGGAACATTCATATGTAACATAACTTCACATTACTTGGTAGGAGCACCTCCTTTCTCTTGCAGGCTCTGTTAATGCCCCGAGAGTTTAACTTCAAATAATTTCATATTGGCGCTTTGTTCTCCTTTGTTAAGCATAAGCTACAGACATGCTCGTGAGTCAGGTCCGCTTTGAAGTAGATATGTAAGGCCAGTCAGTGTCTTGTGTATGATGTTGTAATGGAAATAAAACAGTGCCACCCTTCAGGCATGTTTATGCTAGTTTTAGATTTGGCTGCTTTATGGCACATAGGGAGCTAGCCCCGTCAAACCATCTTATTTTAGGTTTTTAAGTGTTTCCGTTGTAATGTGTACTTTTACCCAGTGTGTAAATGGCATATGGAAAAACTTTTCAGCTCCACATTTAACTCTACATAGGTTTTTGTGAACCTACAAGTCCACAACATACAACCCAGTGGTATTGGACTGCCCGTAAATTGCCTATGGTTAGCAACAATTCACAATGCAACAACAAGGCGCTACTCTCAAAAGACATACATGACCACTAGTTACAGTTATGACATGAAAATAACATAGACATAATTTTTTTATGTTGTTAAGTTGAATTTGCCTTATATTGCTCAGAATGTATTAGTTCATAATTGTAAGGGGCAGGGCAGAAAATAACAAGCATTTTATGAAATAAAAACACTTAAAAAGCACATTAAATAATAAATTAATAGAAGGGCAATAATCACATGATTATGTAGGGGTAGCTTGCCAGGTTGGCATGGGTGAAGCCCATGGTCAACTCTGAAGCAGTTGCACTGTTGACATTTGTGTAATCTTTATTATGTTGCATATGCACTTGGCACTCATTGTACACACTGAGGATAAATGCTTTTTAATTAGGCTTTGCTTTTTTGGGCTGTGAACACTCACTATCACCTGGGTAACACTAATTGTGTCTGTTGGTCATAGACATCTTGATCAGAAGCGCTATGTTGCCTGATATGCTTTCATGTGTGCTACTGCTTGATGGTGATGTGTCGTGTTGGAACACGCATGCTATTCGGTTGGGATCCGAACCACGAGGCTATCCTGGTATTGCACATGTGGTTGTATCAGGGTGGGACAGTCAGCTGACTTGCATGGTGTTGGGAGAAGCAGGTGCTTTTCTAAACACCGAAAAGCTTATGCTGCTGACGGCCACCACCCGATGTTCTTTTAGTCAGCACAGTGCTCAGCCAGGCCTACCACATTTGTACAGCGCAACAAACTGTTGCAAGGGGTACGTGAGATTTGACTCATGTGAAATTCCCTTGCCCCTCTGGAGATCATTCTTGCACCGTGCCACAATCTGCTGACGTATTACGCTGTCAGGTGCAGCATGCTGGAGTCGGTAGACAAACCCTGCAAGGTCGCAGGTGGTAGCGCCCCTGCTGAGGCCGCTCGATTGGTGTAGTGATGCTGAGCGCCAGTGGGTGCTGTTGGTGGGCTCGCCTGTCTGGTGCAGCGCTGTGGGATATACAGTCTCTACAGGGCCTGATGAAGTCTATTAGGTTACTTGGAGCGGCATGGAGTCATTTCGCTCTCGTTCTTACTCATATCATCGTCGTCGCTACTGCTGCTGATGCAGGCATGCCGAAGGTGCTGGCGATGTCAATGGGGGGTTGCAGGCATCCCTGTTGTGGAGTTCCCCCTCAGACGTCTGAGTAGCCTTCCATACTGTACTTGCCATGATATCCTCAAGATGTTTGTCCCCCATCAATACTTGATACAGCAGGGTCTCCTGATGTAGGACCCTCAAATCAGGGCATCGTGGCACATGCAGGTGCTGTTGAAGTTGATGTGTGTGTGGAACAGCAAGTAGTGAAGGCAACATGTGCAGATGTGTAACCTTTCTATCAACTTGTGCCACACACTGCCATTCCTATTGACTCATCCTCCCCCCCCCCTTTTCTTTATCAGGCACTTGTGGCTCAGCCAATTGCTGAGAGTCAACACTCAACCCTTTTCCATAAGATTGCCGCGATCGAACAGGCCAGCCGCTATTCTGGATGTGTCATTGGGCCACATACAGCAGGTTGCCTACCCTCAAACAGTCGTGCTTACTTGCGATGGAACTATTTGTCTCCGACCCCATGTTTATATTCAAAAGTAGTTCCATTTAACGTCTACTACCAGCCCTAGTGCGTTGTAACTAAAATTTTGAAACATTCTGTATATTATATATAGGCTGTTCATGGTAAAGTGAGCACTTTTGAGGCCCAAGTTACTTTTTCATTTCAGATATTTTTTTTAAAACTTCAACCACCTTTTAGAATAAATATTGCCAAGTAAGTAATAAACACAGTATGTATATTCCACTGCACTCAAAATTTAATCTTTAGGCTAAAATAAAATATATTTATTGACTATTATTCCAAATGAGAAAACTTTCAAAAGTGCTTACTTTACCGTACACACACGCTCACGTGCATGCATGCACACACACACGCACACACAAAACAACTTTCTTGTATAATAAAAAAAACATATAGGCCCAGAGGAAGACTTAATTGTCTATAAATAATAAGACTTGACTTGTGGTTTGTGCATAATTGAAACTTTTCTTTTGAATTTCTTTTAATTTTTTTCCTTAAAACATAAACAAATAACTGTCTTAAAATATAAATACTTTCATTATCATTCAAAATAAATTAATGACAGTTTTATATAAACATAAAAGAGAAAACGCAATGAGACAAAGATTAATCCTCGAAAATCATACAACATGAAACTTTACAATAAATCTGTTTCAACCACATCATGATCCAGTAATTAATATCTATATTAAAACTAAAGGGAATTAATTGGTTGAAAGGGGTACCCCGCACAAAAGTATTAATAAATTAATTACAAAATACCTGGAGAGGTTGTAATATTAAATGTTTGTAAGTAACCACTGTATTAAAAAAAGAAAACACACGTGCATGATACTTTGAAATTGAAAAAACAATTTCATATTAAATTTCTGTAGTTACTTAGTTGTATGACGACATTGTCGAATTCACGGAAACAATTAAGTTATCTCCCAGGCAAGATGATAGTATAATTCGCTGTCAGACAACAGGATGGAGGAAATTAAGTCACTTGACTATGTTGCCACCAACAAAGGAAGGGGAGGCGATGTGCAGAAGGGTTATCCCAAGATGTAAAGGAAGAATTTAACCAGCATGTGCAGAAATATAAGCTCAATGTATGTAGTTAAGTTTAGACTGGCATGTGCACCCTCATTAAAATATAATTTAAAAGCCAAAAATAAATGAGTTAATTTAAATGGTGCACGAGGAGAATAACAATAAAATTGGAATGTTACTCCCCAAGGAGGGAAAATAGAAAAAAAAATCCAGGTGGTTCACTGCCACAGCACAACATGAACAAGACATGTTGGCAGCACGGTGGAATGAAAAGTGTTTTAACAAAGGTGCATGAAGGATGCAGAAGTGCAAAACAAAAAGGTTAGAATGTTGCCAATAGATGTCTTGGGCTGTCCCAAGAGAGAAATTACGCTCAAATGCACAGAGGTGGGGGAAAATAACACGTGAATAGAGGCCCATTTTTCATATGAAGTCACGTGCTCACTGCATCAGAGAAATGCAGCATTGCAGGCTGCAAGGAAGTGAGTGGAAGGGGTGCCTCAGATGGCAACTAAAAAATTTTGCAATGAACATCCGGTCGGTAGAGAAACAAATCTCACGAAACACCGGTCTGCAGGCAACCAATGAGAATAAAACGTAACTTTTAAAGCACAAACCAAAACTGAATTGAAATCAAAGTAACAAGAAAAATATGTAAATGGTAAAATATTGACAAACTATGGTTAAATAAACTGAAATATGTAAATAACATCCTATACACGCTCTGATAAATAATTAAATCAACAAATACAAAATACTAAGCATAATGAGTTATATCATAAATAAATACCAGACCCGTAGAACTTAATTAATACTCAAATAATTCTTAGATTGCTGAAATGGATAATAAAAACATTATTTACTGTATTAATTAAAAACAAAAATGTAACAAGACAATTAATAATATTACTAACAATCGTTTTCTTAGATGTAAATACTAAACAAGATGTTTTCAAATTATTATAAAAATTGCAAAAAAAAGTAGCATATTTTAAAAGGCATGTAAATAAATATAAATTTCACACATTTCCAGGAACTATGAGCACAGGGAATGAAATTCCATAACAAAGATTTATTTTCCTATGAAGCAGGGACCATGAATATAAATTTCATATTTAATAGAAGTTTAATTTTTATAAAAGCAATAAACACATTAATTAAGAAATGTGGGATATGCGATGAAGGTAAGTAGGTGACAGAAGTTGTTTCATCAAAAGGTGAGAGAACTAATTTTGGTCTCTACTTTACAAATTTGGTATTAAATGTTTTGCAATAAACTGAAATAGAATACGTCCAAAATTTACCTGTGAGTTTATGCGAAAGAAAATGTTAATGTATGCATATATATAAACCATAATTTCATTAGCAGTATCAAGAATATTAAATTTTTTATCAAAGAGATAAACCTTATAAATTTACAAATAAGCTGGCCTTCTTTAAGTTGTGCCGTAGGATGACACACAGCATTCTTGGTGAATGTTTAAGAGCTGATTGCAATGCTCCGTGTGCTCTGGTGTTTCTTTGAAACCTCTTTGGTTGAGCTTTACTCTCTAACTTTTTCCTTGGTGCTGTGTTTATTGTCTGTTGCTCCGAGCGCCTGGCCAGGTTTGGGACATTAGACAACTGAAGCATTGGAACTTGGTTGGAAGTAAAGCATGCATGTAGATCGTGAGGAAGTTCTATAGTGCTATGCTTCTCAATTCTGATGGTGGTGGAACATAAGTTTTGTAAGTAAAGTTGTGTTACCTCTTCCATTCACTCTTTTCGCTTAAATTCTTGTTTAGACCCACCTTCTAAATTCCCTTTCAGTTTAAATATCTAAAACTAAAAGACTTTCGGCGTGGCTTCTCATTTTTCATCAGCATGTCGCTGTGAGTAGAATGGGCCGAGACCCAATAGAGCATTTAAGTGCACCGGTTCTTTCTGGACATGTCCCTTCATTAAACTGGTGATGGATAAAGTTTTTAAAAGTGTAAGTGTTTAATGTTGATTTCCTTATGTTTGATAAATTTAACCTGTTGTGTGACTTGTATGCATGTGGTACCTTTGGCACACCTTGAGTTAGTATTTGTCCTGGTAAGAATGCCTGAGGTAAATAACCTCTTGTAAAAGGATCTTTTTTCTCTGTGATGTGCCATATTATGTTGCACGACCCATTGTATTGAAGTTGGCCAATGTATTTTTTAATGCGATAGTTATTTATCCCACTCAGGCCATGTGGATTTTCATAATTGTACCTTGGTAAATCACAATTTGTATAATTTAGGTAAACTCACTATTTTTGCAAGTGCACTTTGTACTTACTATTTGTCAAAGAATAATGCTACTTAGTGACAGTGAATTAAGAAATGTGTGTAAAGTCTCATAATTAAGAGTTTTTTGAAGTAAAGTCTAGTGACGGGCCATAAATTCTCACTTTTTTCCTTGCCTCCTTTTTTCCTTGCTTTTTCTTGTTAGGATATTTCTGTATAGCTGTACCTCCTTTGTTTTTGTTGCAAGGATATTTCTGGCACGGATTGGACGATTAATACTGTGCAACTCAGCTCCTTTTCTAATTTAAATTTTGTAGTTTTTCACGCAACTTGCACGAGTGATGTGAACTTTGTGTACTGTCTCACAAAGGAACAGTTAGTAACGTACACTGAAGAGCCAAAAAAACTGGTATAGGTGTGCGTATGCAAATAACAGAGGTATGGAACCAATCAGAGTAACGCAATGCGGTCGGCAGCTAGATTGGTTACTGCTGCTACAATGGCAGGTTATCAAGATTTAAGAGAGTTTGAACGTGGTGTTATAGTCGGCACATGAGAGATGGGACATAGCATCTCCGAGGTAGCGATAACATTTGGATGTTCGCATACGACCATTTCACAAGTGTACTGTGAATATCTGGAATCTGGTAAAACATCACATCTTCGACATCGCTGCGGCTGGAAAAAGATCGTGAAAGAACGGGACAAACGACGACTGACGAGAATCATTAAACGTGACAGATGTTTCTCAAATTGGCGCAGATTGGATTTGTAGACTGCCCTGCAGGATGCATGGTGTGAATTGCATCCTGCATACCTTCAGACATTAGTCGAGTCCATGCCACGTCGCCTTGCGG
>NQII01000167.1:666792-1049867 GCA_002778355.1 Clitarchus hookeri
GGGGGGGGGGGGGGTGGATACACGATATTAGGCAGGTGTACCAGTTTTTTTGGCTCTTCAGTGTATTTTGAGGACCAGAGTATCGTCTTAGATGTAACAGAGATGGCTGTGTATTTGTGGCAAAAGGCAGTCTTAACATGGTTCCACAAGCACTGATACACAAGACTTTTCTCGTTTGATGAGTGGAATGGATTCTCTTTGCAAAAAAATGGCATTCAATTCATCCAATCTGTCCCAACATTTTCCTCAAGAAGTCCTACCCTGGTGGTGGCATTCTTAGTAAGAGAGTCTAAAGTGGCGATTTTGGAACTAGTACCCCTGGAGGTGTTATTGAAATCCTTGACAGTGAAGTGCATAGGTTTTTCACTGGAAATTTTTTTGGGTGGGTTAGCAGGGGATGATGTCATGTTTGAAGGTTTTAGAACTAAATTTTTTGACAGTAGCCATTCCTCCGTGCCCCATGCATAAATAGGGAAAGGAATTTGTTTTCTGTTCTTAAAAATCAAATTAATTGGTACATGAGTTTGCGAATCAGTGATTGAACATGAGAGATCCCACAATTCATGCACTGTTGAAAAAACATTAGTGGGTGTGATTTTTGACAATTTGTCTCTGATCGTGCATCAATGATTCCCAGCAAGCCAAAAGGTTTTTGCTATTGAAGTTGATGGCTGTTTGGCAGAGGATACCTGTCATGTGACGTGTTAGGCATCACCAGCTCCCGCTGTGCATGCGAAGTTAGTGGCCATCAATGCTCATTCCAAGACCCCTCCACCTGCCATTGCCTGCGGTTCACAGTTCACAGTTCATGGCCGCGTTTGCTGCAGTAACTGTGCAGTTCTGGGATATGAATCTAGAGATTGTCCAGTCCCCTATTTGCCCTTCGTTGAATGGTGGTGTTTCCCACTGTGGGTGTGTAGGCATGTGAGGAGCAAATGTCCAGGTAATTGAGATGAGCCGGTAATGTGTGCAATCTTGTCGGTCAGGGTGTAGTGGAAAAATCCACCCATATCCAAGGGTACTTTTTTGGGTTTGGTTTGGTAAAGAATAGAATGGACAGGTTAAACAAGGTATGCCCCAAATTAACACATGTGGTACACAATGTTGAACAAGTCTTTTGTGTGGTAAATGGGAGTGTGGTGCACGTGAACCATAGTGTGGTATTGCATGCTGAAATAAGTTGTTTTTCTTGGGATTTTAGATTTTGGGTCTTACTAACAATGTCTCATGAGGTAATACTTGGTCTTGACTTTTTGAATTTCACCCATACGATGGTAGATGTAAGGAAATTCCATCCTTATTTTTGATTTCTCCTTTGTCTCAAGTTAGGTTATGTTCATACAAAGTGGGTAAAATCATGTGTTGGGAGGAGATGTGGAGGCGGTGCAAAGGAATGAGAAGTTGGGTCTGCTGGTACGTGAATTTGAGTGAGTGAAGAGACCTGGGTGGCTCTTAAAATCGAGGTCTTGACAGCTGAACATGAGTTTAAGGATGTGTGGAAGGGTATTGGTAAATGTGAAGTGAAACCCTAAGTGTGAATTAGTTTGTATTGTAGGACGACACCTCATTTAAGGCAAATCGTTATGAATGTGTGACACATAAATTGTAAATTCACTGGGTGATAATATTGCAGTTTTTGGAAGCATAGGCTATTGTTTGTCTCTTCCACCTCAGATAACAGTTCACCTGCCTTCTTGGTAAAAAATAAACAGGGACAGGGTTATTGGTTAGTGATAAATCCTGCACAACTGAATTCACGTGTGCATTTGAACCCATTTCCCTTACTGACTGTGGATGAAGCCTTGCAACATTTAGGGAAGGAAAAGTATTTTTCTATTTTGGATTTTAATAATAAGTTTATATCAGTGCACCTTGGAAATATACTGCCTTTTCCATTCCATGGAGTCTGTACGAGTTTAACAGAATACCAATGGGAGCAAATTTCAGGAGCCAAGCACTGTGCCACCTCAGTAACATGAACCACATACCAGTGATTGTGATGATATCTGTAATACAAATTCGCCAGAACGAAGGTGACCAAAGTAAGGAGTGGATCTAGTTGTGCCTGTGTATGTGTCTTTGATCAAGGTTAACCACTAGGCTAAATCTGAAAGTCATCCTTAAAAAAAAAACTAAAACAATGTGCACAAGAGTAAGGTTATAAGGCAAATTAAATTAAACTTAACAAAAATATTAAATAAGTAAACAATTACTTTGTGACTCTTTCTTTATATATTTCTTGTTGCTGAGTTATACTGTTGGTTGAGTATTTTTTGTTTCAGTCTCTTTTTTTTTTTTAGTAACAAGGATTTAAAAAAAAATTACTAACAATAATACATGTGATATCCAAAGGTAGAAGTTTTACATTAAAGAGGTGCACCTCATGCTAATTTGTTAAATATACATTACATAACCAATAAAATTGTTTTTTGTTTGCTTACATCTCTGTAGAGTTATCCACACAAAATTTTATAAATAATTTTTTTATAATGGCTGCAAAATTATGAGTTTGTTGGGTTCATGATACCAAAATATTAAAAAAATAAATAGCATGCTGCCTATAATAACTGTAAGACAAAAATTTTGTTAAGAGTTCTTTGTAGTCAAGATGAGAAAACAAAATTTTGTAACATGCAGGCTTCCCTGTTTAACTAGGTGCTGCCGCGAGACAGATCCACTGCAATCAGACTGGAGTAAGAACAGTTACATGGCAATTTGTAACATGCGAAGTCTACTCGTGAAGTCAGCTAACACATCATGGCTGGAAAGTTCACCAATGAGTTGGACAGCACAACTACAGTAATAGATTTTGTGTCACCACATAATTAATAATTATCAGCAGAGCTTAAGAAAAGTAGAGTCAACTACATGACAATTTCTTAAAGGAAAAAGGTCACATCAGCACCATAGAGCAAAGCACAGGAAATGATAAATCCACAGAGTAGTGGTTCAACAGAGAAACAGTTACTCGTGGTCACAGTTACAAGTAGATTGACCAGTAATATTTTACTTTAATTCATGATTTTTTTGGAGACCAAACAGTAGATAATAATTACGTTAATGAAAATAAATAATATATTATACCACAAGTGCTGCATTGAACAAAACACAAAATATGAGAAACTCAACACACATTTTGACATAACTGACAAATTGACAACACACAGTTATTTTGTACCAGAAGAAAACCTAAACGAACCATTTTTATGAAAAATTAAGTCACATTAATAAACACATTACTCTTTAAGAATTTATACAAGTTATGACATAATAAATATTTCATAACCTTTTTTTTTATATAAATTTGAAGTTTAAGTTTGAACATGAAAGAAATAGTATACCAGCAGATAATTAACAGCAGAAATCAAGGACAAGACTTTGCCAACAAAAGAAAACTTTACCCGAATCAGGGCAAAGACAAAAAAAAGCATGACACTAATGGTGTCACAGAATGTCACACACTCCTCTCCTCAAACCAGACCATGGCTGGTCAATTGTTAGGAAAATCTATAAATATATTAGATAATATACTAAGATAATACACTAAGTTACCCAAAAAAAAGACAAAGTAACCCAATCAAGTTCACTAGATTCCCATTACAACTCTAGCTCTACAAACTAATAAACCAATGCAAAACACACAATTTGAATAAACTCTTAAACCTAGGGACCGTGTTTTTTTTTTTAGTAGACCTATTTTAAATGTGAGAGCCCGGAACGACTACGACCAGTGGGTGATAAGTCCACTGTCAAAACTAAGCCTGGGGCAGACACAAAAAAAGGAAGACAGGGCTAATCACAACACACAGGCAGAATCTGCAGCTTCTAACACTGTGGACATCCATAAATTAGGACATAGCCCAAGAATGAAAAGGTTTTAGGTGAGAGATATGCACGCGCACTATATAGGCTCCCATTTTAGGGTCAACTAAGCTGGCTGTAACAGGCTTCAAAAAGTGTTGGATCTGATAGGGACCAGACCAATGAAAAAATAATTTGGCCATATGCTTGTCCACCACCCTACTAATGGGGTGAGCTTTTAAGAGAACAAAATCTCCAGTTCTAAAAGTGTTATTTTCTGTTTTTGTTGTATTTTACACAGGTCCGCTCGTGGGACAGTTTAAGATTTCTGAGGGCTGGCGCCCAAATTCCTCGGATGTCTGAGATATCAGAAAGAAGATCACTCAACTGCCACAAGTTGGAGAGAGGATGATTTGGCATTTAAGTGAACATCAAACTGTAAGATTTATATTTATGTGACTCGTGTCAAGTGTAATTGAATGCCATTTGTAACCCGGGCAGATTCTTGTCCCAATTGTTTTGAGCCTTTGCATGGAAGGCAATGAGTGCCAAATGAAGGTTTCTGTTAAAACGCTCTGCATGCGAAGGTGGATGATTATATGGGGACAAAGTGATGTGTTTGATCCCATAGGAGAAAAACATGTGTCTGAAGGTCTTGAAAAATAACTGAGATCCATTGTCTGATACAATAGTAGAAGGTATACCAAAATTTTTAAATATGCGTATCTGAAGAGCATGTACAGTAGAAAAAAATCAGTTTTCCTCATGGAAATCAACAACACAAATTTTGAAAAGGCATCAATACATACCAAAAGCATGTTATGACCAGACTTACTACCAGTGGGTGAACCTACAAAATCAATTAATAACTTTTGCATGGGCCTTTTGGCTACTTCGGAGGACAGAGAGCCTAAATGTGAATTTTGACTATGCTTACTCATGGCATATAGCTGACAGGTCTTCACGTGGTCAGCAATATCAGCATTCATCCCTTTCCAGGTAAAATTGCACCTAATAGTCTCTATAGTTTTGAAAATGCCAAGGTGTGCTCCAATAGGTGAAGTGTGAAAGTACGCAAAAACCATATAGCATAAATGAGCTGGCAAAACCACATGTTTCTGCTGTTTGTTTTACAATAAAAGGTACCCTTGGTCAGGGAGTAGGGTTGTTGCTCAACACCCCGACTTAAGATTTTGGATAATAATGGTTAACTCTGGGTCTTCATTCTGATGATCCTGAATATTTTTGAATGCTAAGGGAAAGTCTGTCAAAACAGTCCAATGTTAGTAAGTTTTCATGTGTTACAGAAGAATTATAACCCTCAAACATTCTTGCAAGAGTATCGGTTACAAGGCTTTGGGTACCTTTGAAGTGCTGATTTTTTAATTTTATGGAAGAAATACGCATCACCCAATGACCAATTTTTCCTAGTTTTTTAGGATGTGCCAAAAACCAAGACAACGCCTGCTATCAGTTTCTAGGAGGAATTCCGAATGTTCGAGGTACTCTCAAAACTTTTCAATGCGAAAAACTACAGTTAAGCACTCTAGCTCATAGATCTTTGACAATTTTCGCTCTTGAGGAATCAGCGTGCGTGACGCAAACGCTATGGGCTGTCCAGCATCGTCGACTTCTTGGACGAGAACTGCCCCCACAGCTAAACTAGAGGCATCAATCTGTAGAATAAAAGGTTTTGAAAAGTCTGCCATGCGGAGCACAAGTGGATTTATAATATCTTGTTTTAATGTTTCAAAAGCTCTCTGTTGTTCTGCACCCCACTGAAATTTTACAGAATTTTTAAGGAACTTGTTTAAGGGTGCAGCCTTCTCGGCAAGGTGTGGTATAAATTTTATGAAAAATTGAACCATCCCTATGAACGTTTTGTAGAGGTGGAAAATTTCTAATAGCCTGTGTTCGGTCCGGATCTATGGCAATGCCTTGTGAGGAAATTTTGTGTCCGAGGAACAATATTTCCTTAACTGCAAATTTGACTTTCGCAGAATTGACAGTGAGGCCTTCCTTTTCTAATCGGGCAAAAGCCTCTTTACAGTGACTGAGATGTTGGTCAAAGTCCTCGGAGTACACAACCAAATTGTCCAAGTAATTATACACATAAATGAATTTAATGTCATAAAATATTTGATCCAAAAGTCTAGTAAGGACTTAGGCACTGGTGGCAAGGCCAAAAGGACACGAGTGAATTGGTAAAGGTTCCAAGGAACACAGATACTAATGATGGGTTTGGAATCTTTTGCCAAAGGTTTCTGATGATAGGCCGCATTAAGATCAATGGTTGTGAAATATTTTGACTTGTTAAACCAATTAAAGGCAGAATGAAGGTCAGGCAATGGTAACTGATTAAATTTAAATTTTTTGATTAAGCTTCCAATAGTCAACTACTATTCTTTGTTTTCCATTAGGCATTGAAAACAAAAATAATGGACTAGCATATTGAGATGTAGAATGTTCAATAACACCTTTTTAATGAGATCCTGAACTTGGAGTCTCAAAAACTCCATTTGTGGAGGCGCTAATCGATAGGGAAGACTCTTGACTGGTTCCTTATCTAATAAATTGATCTTATACTCAAGCCATTTTGTTAATCCCAGTTCTGAAGTAAGCACACTAGGAACCTGACTACAAAAGTCCTGAATAGCTGCACGCTCATTTTCATTATATGAACTAAAGACTTGCAGATGGGTCTGAATTTAACTCAGCACTTATATGTCAGAGTTCACTTGTTGGTTGCAATCAACAAAGAAAATTTTCTGCTCAGGAGCAAAAAAAAAAAAAAAAACATGATTACCATGGATAGCATGAATAAAACCAGACTTTCTCATGAAGTCAGCACATAATATAAATTTTGACTTAAGTTTTCTGCTACTAGGCACAAGTGAAATATGAAATACGTAGTTTGACAGTTGCACTGCACGATATGGGGAAGGGGTCATCAGATGCAGTGTAACACTTGAAGTGATTAATCTAAACAGATTTTATCAGGTTCAAATTTTGGAGTTGTTTAAATAATTTGCCAGAAATAATGGTCTGCGCTGAACCAGAGTCAACAAGCGTGTTGACCTGAAGAGAGCACAAGGAAACTTCAATTCATGGGGTACTAGTCCGTTGATACCCTACAAGATTGATGAAATGCACACGGCAGACACTAGCTTCAGTATTAGGTTCTTTAGGCTTAAGAGGCCCAAATAGACACTGGAACAGATGATAATTACTTACAGCTTGTAAAATGTGAGCATTTACGTTGGAATTGGCTAATTTACCCTTACCGCGAGAACTGTCGTTCACTTCCTGGTCTCACACATATCATTTAACTTCCAACAGTTAGGAGTGATATGCCCAACCTTATTACAGTAGTGGCAAGTTGGACGCCTAGGTTGTTGTTGCTTTTGGTTGTTGGCGGCCTGCTCAGGATTGGCCTGATTTTCACAGCTGTTTAAGATTCACTATCAACCGCATTTGACTCAGATTTATTGGGACCTTTCTTATGGTGTCCACGTGAAAAGACTTTAAAACATAACATTTCCCTCTTTTGATCAACATAGCGAATGTTCTGTGAATGTATAAACATTCTATCAATTGCAGCAAAACTGGTGAGTTTGGTATGGAAAACTAGGGGAGTGAGACCTTCTAAAATGTTATCCACCACTTCACTTTCAGATACAGCATGCCTGAGGATAACCACTGCCTCTTTATTGCTGCTCACATAAATGGAGAGTGGCTCGTCAGGATTTTGTAAATGATTGCACTGCCTTAAATATAGTTCTGTTAATAAAAGCCTAGAGGGTATGAAGAAGTGTAAAATGTCCTCATGGTAAGCATCAAATGTGAAGGTTTGAGCAATTTCTATATGTGTAGTCTCGCTTAGTGAGCCATAGGTGAAAGGGTATATAATTTCCAACAGCTGAATTTCCTGTATTGTTTTAATTTGTTGCAACTTGACAATGATTTTCAAAAACTCTAGAAACTTTGGCACGTGCAGTCCATCAGTACTAGGAAAGCCCTTTAACATACTTTCTAAGCGATAAGGAATTTTACCAAAAACAGTAGAAGGTGTTTGGGAAGCACTTGGGAAAACAGAGGATGTCATGCACACAGGTGGCATAAACATGGCACCAGTATTCATAGGAGCAGAACGTACAGTAGTGAAAATACTGTTACTTATAAATGATGGAGAGATAGAGGTAGGACTGGTTCCCGCTGCTCCTGAAGGGTTGCCTACTAGGTTAGGCATAATGGGAACCGATTGGAAAGGTTGGATCTCAGTTGTATTAGGTCCCCCAAGTGTAAATTTACACAGTTGCTCAGAGGTATGAGCAACGCCATCAATATGTTCAGTGGTCGTAATCACTCGACCGCTTTCATGTGATTTAATAATTCAGATAGAGTGGCTATCTGAGAAACTAGAATTTTCAGTGAATTTACTTGTATGTCATAAAGTTCACTAACACAAAACACTGCTTAACCTAGAATACAAAATCCTCCATCACCATTCCAACCATGCTCGGTAAAAGGGGAGAGAAAAAAAATGACATTAATAAAGCATGCAAACAAAGCACACACAAGAGACAGTGACACTGAATTGAGAAATGTGTTAAAGTCTCTTAACGATGAGTTTGTTATAAGTAAAGTCTTGTGAAGTGCCATAAATTCTCACTTTGTTCCTCGTCTCCTTTTTTCCATACTTTGTTGTGTAAGGATTTTTTTGTATAGTTGCACCCATTTTGTTTTGATCGCAAGGGCAGAGAGGGCAGGGATGGTACAATATTTTTGTCTCTCAATTTTGTAATTAATGTATCTATCTATGTGATCAAATTCATCAAATTCAACAGAAAATTTATCCTCAAAATATAAATCAATCTGTAGTTTATTATTGTGTATTGAGTTTTATGATTCAAGTATTTTAAATATTCTTTTTTTGAACCCATAGTATCTAGTTTTTTCAATTTTTGAACTATGTTAAGTTTATAAAATGAATTTTTTCTAAAAGTTCATCACTTAAGTTTATTTGTTATTATTAATAAGAGTTGTAGATTTGCACATTAATGTTTTAATGTCTCTTTTGTTATTAACAATTTTATGTTGAAGAATATTTATTATGTAGGTATCAGCTTTAAATGTATCAGATTTTACTTAAGCTTTAATATCTTTATTGAATTTCCATATTGTAATATCTTACAAATATCTTTACTTTAAACCTTGGACTTATATTTTCATCTAAAATAAATTATGTGTTTTAATTGTTAAACAGAAAATAATTATTTTTTAGATCCATAATTGGCTCAATTTAAATAAAAAAAAAAATTATAATGTTTTTGAAAATTATTTTAAAAATTGAAATCTTTCAAATTATTATCAATTCCTTTCATTTTATAAAAATAAAGTGGTGAAATATTCCCACTATTTTATTAACAAAAAACAATGCTGGAAACATAGTTTTCATCAACATTTTGAATGCTGTGTTTCTGGTATTTTTTAATTAATATTGTCAGTTTTGGTATTTAAAATTTCTCTCATGAGTATATCTTCTCAAATCTATGTTGAAGTGATTTCTTTGAGTAATGATTGCAAGCCATTCTTTAACCAAATGGTATAAGTTTATATAACTTGGGTCATATAAAATCTGAGAATCATTTCGATATCTGAATTATTGTTTCTCAGTTATTTTATTCTCAAATTAATATTTAAATTTTGAAATCTTATCACATATCTAGGATATTGCCATATATTATTTTTTCCAAATTAAATTCATTATGCTATTTTGTATTTAGTTTTTATGGTACTACTTATGGTTGAACTCTTTTTTAACTGTATCATCTTGTATTGAAAATTATTTAATTACTTTTTGCAAGACTTTGAATCTTTAAAAAAGATTTTTTTTAACATTTTTAATTTGATTTTTTGAGTTTCTACTCTCCAGATTTACGAATTGATGGTGAAACTTCTTGAGTAACCCATTTTTAAATTTATTTTGCTGCTGGTAATTTTTAAGACATAATTAAAGAGTAAAGACCTCGTTCATTTATGAAAGTTATATTTTTCTTCTAATTCTATCCTTACTTCAGAATCAACATTATTTCTGATTGCTTTATCCGTATCTTTGTATTCTTGAATTTCAATATCTTTTCCTTTAAACAAATAATTGTTGTTTTCATCTAAAATGAATAATGCTTTTCAATTATTGAATGTAAGAGAATTATGTTTCAGATTTAGAAAATCCTTCATTTATTAAGCAAAAAAAATTTTTACTAAAAAATTCATTTTAAACCTATTAATTTATTTACAATATCTTTTATATAATCTGTAATTTCAGTATACCTGTGACATTATATTCTAAATAAAGAAAACTTTTTCCCACCTCTCAATTTGTTTGTAAATTAATTACATTCACAAAAAGTATTACTCTAAAAGTATAAAATAAATCATTCATAAACCTAAAACCCAATTCTATATCTGATGGCAATGGGAAAATTTTTTTAACATTCCTGGTTGTTTTCTTGAAAAACTAAATTATCCAATCGAACATCAATAAGGATAAGTGTTTTTCGTGAATAAGTATTAAAAGAAGCATTTATATTTGTTTCATCATTATTATTATAGGAGAAAATGTTCTTGGAAATTCACTAATTAGATTAAAACTTTTATAATAAAACATATAAATGTTACTATCATAACAATTTATCCTGAAGATCGTTGATAAATATGAAATTTTTGTAAAATACTGGCATAAAAGTTACAGAATATGTAAATACGAGTACAAGAGGTTTGCCAATATTTTTATTATCTTTAAGATTGTTTATCCAAACCCACCTATTGTTAAAAATATACAGTACTTATCAATAACTTAAGGGCATTTATTTTAAAACCATATAAAATTTATTAACATAAATTAAATTATTTTGTAGAGCTCCATAAAAATTTTGAAAGCTTATAATATTATCTGAATTCAAATCAGAAACATTATAATTATGAATTAGATACATAACAAAACTTAGATCATGCAAATGCAGAAGACTTAATTAATGACCAATTTCCAGGATCAGTAATCTTATAATATTAATTTTTCATCATGGGTATTTATATAATTAAAATAACAATTTTCAACTTTTTTGAAATGTATTTTAATGAAGTTATTTTATTCAGATGTAAAAAACTTATAACCTTAGAGATAATTATTTACATCAAATTTGTTTGGACAAAATTAATTTAGTTTTGAAATTTTTTATAATTTTGTTTGAAAGATATAATAACTGGACAATTTCTTACCCTTAAAAAATTTTTTATCTGTATTTTGTCCTCAAACTTTGAATACTTACTCTGTTATTTTTAAGATTATACTGTTAGCTACAAAAATATATTTTATTTCTTCTTTACTCTATTTATGTGAAGAAGAAAACTTGATGGCCAATATATTCTTTAACACTGCATCAAGGTTTATTTATTAATTTTAATTTGCAGAATTCAGTTTTCCATCAATAATCAATAGTGAGATGATGAAATTCCTGAAAAACTGATGAAGCATTACTATATTTCTCAGAATCAACCCATCCAGTTTAATAATCCCGCCCATCAGTCTCAATTGCCACTGTACCGGTGCTCGCAGTCCGCAGACTTCACTCTCGCTGGTCACTCTGTTTGCCACTTACCACTTCACTGGCTCGTTGCTTTGCTGTTTTCACACACCTCACCCTTAAGACAGTGCAATCCTCCAAACTCTAGACTGTCGGCTCAGAGGTCCATTACAGCTTAAATAATCTCGCTGGCCAAATTCTGAAGGTTCCCTGCACCCAGAGTCTCGCTGAGAGAGGCAGGGGTGATGACTAGAACATTCTTGTAATAACCCCAGACATTCAATTCTTTCAATGATAGAAGGCGGCACAAGTCCTGATAGGCTTATCGCGGCAGCAGCACTCCTTTGTAAATCTCAGCATACTCCTCAGGTTACCACTCTAGCCTTGACACACACATGAAAATAGCAGGTGCCGCAGTGTAAAGCAAAGTTTCGCAAACGGTTCCCAACATTTAGTTGTGATGGCACAACTGCTAAGTGCTCTGCTCGCCTTCCACCGAGATGAACCAGAGTTGATTCTCGGCAGGGCCATTCCCAGATTTCCGCGTGTGGGAATAATGCTGGACGAAGTTTCTGGTCGGTGGGTTTTCTCAGAGATCTCCCCTTTCCCCGCTTTTGCATTTTGATATTGCTCTAGTCATCTTGCTTTGCCATAATCCACTCTCAAGACCCTGAAGTTAAGAGCTGCCCAAACCTCTCCACTTTTTTCCATACGGGGCCACAGTGCTGTAGTGGTTAGACTACTCACCTCTTACCTAGGCGAACCGAGTTCTATTCCCGGCAGGGTCACTCCTGGATTTTCGCATGTGGGAATCGTGCCAGACGACGCTGCTGGTCGGCGGGTTATCTCAGGGATCTCCAGTTTCCCCTGTACTTTCATTCTGGCACTACTCCATACGTCACTTCACCCACATCAGCTCTCAAGACCTCAATGTTAAGAGCCGCCCAAAGCTCCTCACTCACTCTGTTTCCAACATTTCGTAAGTCTGAATGATTCAAAATTGGCACACAGTATATTGACTATATCAACAGACTAAGTATAATATGCATGTGTATCTTTAATTCATTTATATACAATAATATGTAATCTTCTTGTAAGATGATTTATTGTATTTAGTACAAGTCTACTTCTTTAGAGTTTTAACCATCAAATAAAAAATTTCATCAACTTCGGATATGTTTAAGCAATTAGTATGTTTGCTGTGTTTGAACAGAGGTGAGGCATGTGGAAATGCATAAAAGGTCATGTCACTAACACTCATTTATCATTATTTTTAGATATTAATGATAAATGCAGATACTATTAACCCAAGGTTGTTCATAATCCACTAAACGGTGACTGGCCATCATATGGAAAATTAAAGATCTACATGCATTGTACCAACGACAGTTACAGGCAGCATAGCCCAGCCAAATGAATTTATTTTTGAAGAATAGAAAACGCAATTTTGATATCAGGCATTATGATCGTCAAAAAGACGACAAATGGATCAACATAGTACTGCCTTAAAGATGTGAGCATATCTTGCATCTTATTACTATTATTATTATATTATTTATTTTTTAGCATAAGTTCTTGGGTGAACACTTGAGGAGAAAGAGGGTGAGAATATTGTAACTTTTCCATACTAAATTTTCTCTCTCTCTCTCCCATCTTCCCCGTCTCTCTTTCTCGCATGCACGCACATACACATGCACGCACATACACAGATATATACATATGAAGGGTACAGTTGTGTTTCCACCGTAATGTGAAAGGTTGATTCAAACCCGATCTTGGGTATTATTTAAAGTGGGGAAAAACCTGCTTAGTCACCTGTAAATTACACGTGAAAAATTGCTGTACAGGGAAAGAAATGGGTCAGTCCATATGAAACAAGAAAACAAAAGGCTCAGTTCATAATGGTAGAAAGTGCAGGACTGATATGCATTTTTCGTAAACAATTTAATGGGTAATTCAGTTCATTGCTTATCTATTAATTTAGGGGTAGGTCTCTGTGTATTGCAGTGCATGTTGACATACTACTCTATATGTAGCTGTTTGTGTAGTTAAATTTATGATTTCGCAATTTGCTGTCTTAATACTGATATGTAAAGTGAGTGATATGTGTAGTGGATCCATGGAAAGAAAGCACACAACAAAGAAGATGAAAAAAACATGGCAGCATGACATAGGTGAGGAAAAAGATTAATGTACTGACACATGCAAATGGAGAAAACTGCCATTGTAGGAGGCAAAGTTTTTAAAAAGTGCTAGAAGACACAAGAAAGAATATTGTAAAAGATTCAATTTAACAGAATCTGTAACTGTTCAGAATGCTTACCCACGTGGGCTAATTTCTGTACTTCCTATTCAATGTAGAAGGCCTAGAAAAGACAAAAATGAAGTGTGATTTAACAATGCATCCTACAAGTACAGAGTTTGAGGATGTATAGAAGATGAAGTAAAAGAAGTGGTAGTATGTTGTAAGGCATTTATGGCAATTCATGGGATAGCCAAAGGCAAAATTGAGTATTTAGTGTCAAATCTAAGAATGTCTGGATATGCCCCTGTTGATTAGAAAGGTAAACATACAAAGAGGCCACAGAAACTGAGCGAAGAAACGTTAAATACTATTAAACGGCATATGCCTCTTTTGCAGGCAGAAACAGTCATTTTGGGATATAAGATACATCTAAAGTTACCCTCTCCGAGGAACTAGACATAAAAAAAGGTTCATTTTATTTAGAGAGACTTGACCTTCAGTTAAGGCATCTTATGAAACATACAGACACATATTTAACAATGACTTCAACATTGTATAAAAATACCTGTAGTACCTGTGATGAATTTGCTGCCAAAATGAAATGTCTGGAAATAGAAAAGAGAAAATGCACTGACATATCTGCACTAAAGGCTATTGAGTCTCAAACGAGGAAGTTACAAACTGGAAATTATCACAAAACGAAAGCCATCTTGATATATTTTGTGATTCATGTGCAGGACAATATAAGAACTACACTCTTATTTGTTTTCTGCATAATTTGGTGACTGTAGAGTTAAGATGTGACACCATAAAGGTTACATTTACAGTACACAGCCATTCATATTTAGATTGTAATAAAAGCATGGGGCTTATCAACCAGAAATACCACACAGAAGTACCCAAAGACTGGACAGAAGTGTTCAAATCAACTCGATCAAGGTCATCATAATTTTTATGGTTTCACTGGATTAGAGCTTGACCTACCTGAGCTTTCCTACAATGGTAAGATCTTTCATTTTCATTATTTATAAACCACATATTTAATTAGAATGTATTTCCAGATTTTCAAAATTTCTGTTTTATTTTAGGACTTATACCCATCTCTCATGTGAAATACCTACCAGAATCTCCAGGTTTTGAAGAAATTTTGTGCAAGATTTTTGTATTTAGTGCAAGATTATTACAAAAACCTGCCTTTTGCTTGAACAATGTTCAGAAGAGATTCACTCATCTGATATTGCATTTGTGTAATCTATTTTCATAAAATTCAATGTAACTGTGGAAATAAACAGTGTTTATTGATCTACAGACTTTGTATTTGTGGACCGAGTCATTTTTGTTTCTAATAGGTGCTGTATTTACTATATAGAATATGATTTTGGATAAATACCCATTAAAATTCATGTGTATCAACCACATATAACCTATTGTTTGTAAATTTACACAAATAATTTCACATATTACAGAATTATAACAGAGAGAAAGGATTTGAATACAAAATTGTCTGTGCTGCAAAGTATATGAAACTGGACTTAGATCTTTCTTCTCCTGTACACTTCATAAATATATTTTTTAATAATATCCAGCCTCGTTCCTCAGCCAGCATAGGCCCATCATGGGTCGCGTGTGCATGAGGCGCAGGGCTGTGTGATGCGTGTGCTAAGTGCGCCAAAGGTGGGATATGGTCGAAGAGAAAAAGGGCTCTCGTTAGGTTAAGGCTTTCATTAAGTGTTATGGTGTTTTGAAGGTGTGCTCCTGTGCATGTTTTGTATTTTAGTGAGTAAGTATGGCTGTATTAATTTTCCCGTGCACTCCTGTGTATGTTCTTGTTCTTATCATGACCATCCTCGTGCTTCTTACCTATGCAGTGGGTTCAACGGTGTCTGCTAGTGTCCCTGCTTTTGATAGCTATTCGACAGCCTCACGTTGGAGCTCAAGCCGGACGGACGCATGGGGGACCTCATCTTTGCTTTCAATGATCAAGCCATTCTGTCTGTTTAATAGAGTTCAAAATCTCCTTATTTTACCCCCATAGCTGGCCTTGGCCCTTCAATCGATTTGGAGGGCTGGTAATTAATTATTTTCTCCTACGGGCTTTTGTCTTTTTTATGTAACTGAGTGTAACAACATGCTGGTTCAGGTGAGGTCTCGTGCAAGTGTTTTCTTTATGCCGCTGTGTTAATTAATGTACTGGTTAATTTGTTTTTGAGTTTGTGTAGCACCCTACACAGTTTAATGTATTTTTACCTTGTATTAAACGCTAGATAACTCTGGATCTAATGTGCATATGGTCACTCATATTTGCTAACTTTAAGTAGTTATCCTCCCTGCACTTGCGTTTGGCATGCTCCGTGGCCAACAACGGAGCTGAAAGGTATCTGTCAGTATTTATGCAAGACACGCGGTTACGCCACGACCTGAGATAGTATTTGTGCTCACCGCATGGTTGTGCACAAAATCACAACCTGACACCCTAGGAATACTACAACTACATTACCAGTTACATTTACTGCATCACCAGTTAACCCCGATAACAATGTGGCTCTTAACAATGTGTGGCTATCTTCAAGCAACGCAGTGAAACATGTGTGTGATCAAGCAATATTGTGTGGGCATGGACTCTCTTACTTTGTTCTCTCCCATGCTGGGCACACCAGCATCTAGGCCATGCATGGAGCAACAGTAGCTGTAACACCTGTTGGTTTCTTGGAAACTGTAAACATGAGTTTGGGGAAGGGCATGGGCCCATTTGTGTGTGCTGTGTGCATACGCAACTACCAACAGCTGGGGAACCATGCTACTGCTACAGGCATGGACAGCAAGGTGTTTGTGTGCGCGGGCATTAAAGAGGCTAATGGACTGGTCTTTGATCAGGCCTCCAAACCACGTGGCCAGGGCTCCACGCTGGTATACCTGTGTGGGCTGGTATACCTGTGTGGGGTGCCACTGCCACAACACAGTGACTACGCCAGCCCAGGCAAACGCCTATCCTTCACCCGTGGGTTCTTTGCTTGTGAAACCTGTTTTGCGCCATGCTTCCACCTGGACATTGCAGTGCAGAAACCAGATGTACTGCTTGAAACACGCGTGTCGGAGGAGTTTGACGGTGTGCTTCCCACTGCCAGTATTCGTGAGCCAGCCATGGGAGGCCCCTGGGGAATTTGTGAGCAGTGCGAGGACAAGTTCTCCAGGCATGGTATTCCAACAGAAGAGTGGTCAAGCCGCATGATGAACCAGTTCCACGACAGTGCCAAATATTGGTAGCCACGCACGCACCGGCAAGTTCGAGATGTCGTGGTCAGAGTTCGTGCGGGTTATACAATACTGGTTCAACAACGCCAAGGCCAGAGTCACGTGCTGTAAGGAGCTGTATCGACAACAAGCAGAAGGTAAGTGCGCAATGGTGTGCCTGTTTCACTGTCTGCATGAAGGCGAGCAAGAAGAAGCTGATTGACGAGCTTTTGTACCCGAGCACTGTCAACGCCTTCATGAGTCAACACACCAGGGTGTGAAAGGCTTCATCCGGCCACGCGTGCATGGTGTAATGTGACCTGGAGGAGAGCTACGTCCGCCGCATCGTGCTCACGTCTTCCCCGACCTGGAGGGCCCCACCCGGGGTTGAGCCCTAAGACACCCTGGCCATTGTGTGGTACACTGTACCGCCACCACTCCAGCTGCCAGCACCAGCGCCGGCCCAGCCACCAACCCTGCAACATCCAGGGCCTTGCAGACAGGCCGTGCCAGAAAGGTAGATGCAGCCACAGGCCGGGCGACTGCCTCCCGCCCCGCTGGCAATACTGCCCCCTCATACTTGCCTGCCAGGTGGGACCACACAGCCGAGAAATGGATGCTAGGGGGTATGCCAGGAGGCTGAGCTGCATCCCCTTGGAGACGACCAGCTAGCATCACTCCGTGATATTGCAAGAACCGACAACACCCCCCTCCTGAGGGGCTGCGGTGGCTGAGTGGTTAGTCTGCTCGCCTCCCACCAAGGCGAACCGGGTTCAATCCTGGCCGGGTAACTCCGGATTTTTGCAAGTGGGAATCGTGCCAGACAATGCCGCTGGTTGGCGGGTTTTCTCGGGGATCTCCCATTTCCCCCGCCCTTGCATTCCAGTGCTGCTCCATTCTCACCTCATTTCAATTTCATCAGCTCTCAAGCCCACCAGCTGAAGGAAAAAAGTCCCAAGCTGTGTTCTGGCATTTCTGATGCTGAACCTGAACAACAGGATGGATTTAGCATTCCAAAACATAATTTACTTCACTTTCTTGTCATAGTGCTTGAAAGACTTAAAAACAGAATATGTGAACCCCCTGTAGTGAATGAGATGATGTTATGTTTTTCATATGAGTTATTAATGAAGCTCTTCAGTGAAAATATTGGAAGTGTTGTTAAGTCCTTGAGGAAGCTCACTGACCTCATATCCACAAACCATAGTTGCTGTGTAAACCCTGATACTGTGATTTCACAATACACATTATTTAAGAAAAGAGTGCATCAATATGAACAACTGAAAAATTCATCAACTCATTCAGAATTTGATGTTATTAGAGAGGCTTTCAGTGATTATGTACGCCTTATACAAAGAAATCCCAGATGTACTTTTCATCTTAAAAACTGCTTAGAAGCAACAAGTGAGGCTCTATGTGAGAGTATTAGGTCTGTTATTGGAAATCACCTACACCATTAACCCGTTGACGTGTGTTTTGCTCCTCCTCTCTTAGTCCGTTTAACCCGCTACATCTGCGCAGCTATGACGTGCCCTCTACTGGGGGGAGTCGGCCCAAACGTGGTGGTTACATCTTCATGACTCCTGCCTCGGCGCGGTGTGCTAAGAGTTAACCCTACCTGCACGACGTCAGAGGCACTGCCGGAGTCAGGTAACGGTCTCACGTTAATGCCCTCAAGAAGTAACTTTTGAGAGCATAATAATTCGGGCCGACCACTATCACCAAACAACCCCCCTAGTAAAGTGGCCACCGAGGAAATGACTGCAGCGAGGGGGCCACAACGGCTCCAGAGTTCCAGCAACCTCCTTTGTGCGCTCCCTCTACACATGATACGTCCCCGTATCTGCATGTGCGGGCAGTGTGAGTGCGGCCTGAAATCAGGGCTATTTTTCTTAATTTCTGATCGCTTTCAAATTTAGCTCAAAGAGTTTTGGCAAACAGTTTTTGTTGTTTTATAGTCATTCAGGCATGGCTACCCACACCCATCCTAGGGTGAAAGTGAACTCGCCCAGCTCAAGCTATCCAATGCCACTTTACTATATTAAAAATTGGAGTGTGTGATTATTTTGTAAATTCTTTATTGCAGTGTTAATTGTGTTTCTAACCCAATGAATAAAGCAACGGACTGGAAAAGACAGCCCCGAAGCATTTCTAAATTACGTTGCACAGTAAATGTAATGCCAATAAATTTTTCATGTTTCAACAATCCGTTTATATCAATTAATAAGAGCTTATATGTTTTATAATTGAGGGTGATGTTATATTAATGTAATTGTTTCTTTTTCTATTAGCCTTTTGTATTTTTGTATGTTTCTCGTGTGCTTTTGGGCTGAGCCCTTGTCTGGACTCCGCCATTTTCTTCAGTTGGTATTCTAGCACTGCCGGGAGGAAGTCACACGTAGCGTGCCTTTGGGCCTTAATAATTTTTGCACCAATTACCACGTAGCTTCAATAATAATTCTTTTTATATGAAACCTTATTTAACTTTCGTCACCCAGAGGCAGCATCAACTGCATGTCCCGCCAGCTCAAAAGCACCGGCACCATTTCAAACAAGTAAATATTAATCGGCTTCATGCCTTTTTTCTCTGTTCAGGCTGCCAACATGCTAAAGCTGTTGGAATTATGTAAATGCCTCCCAGGAGGATTATTGCAGTAAGTAAAAGAACCTATGCTACAACAAATGGTGTTTTATTTTATTGCTGGCCGTGACATGGCCATGTAATTTTGGGTTATCTACCTACTGAACCACTGCACTGTATACGTGACGTGATTATTGAGCACTTAAGTTATATTGGCGTTTGAGATGGCTGTAACAATCTCACCCAGAAATTAGTGGCATATGAGGAGGCATATATCCTCACTAGGCAGGCATACATGAATACTCTCTCAACAATACAACATCATCGTCGGCGCATGGTAAGTTCAGGAGCAGCCACGCGGGTGAACAGCCCGCCCCTAGAGTAGTTTCTGCTCAACCGAGCTGGCGCCATTATTATCCCATTTATCCTAAAACGAACCTTCTTAAATCTGCCATCGCAATTCCTCAACACCTGTTACCTGCTCCTGAGCCCATAACAGCCCATCACCGTGAAGCACGATTCTCTCATGATGGAGGTTCTCCGAAGTTGGAATGGCTAAGAAATGCATTCAACATCCACTTTCTTGAAACAAGCCTTGGAGAAGCACTTCAATGGTGGGTTATATCACTTCACTTGAACTTCTGCTGCTTTGAAGCTGAGGCCCTTCATCACATCGAAGGTCTTCGACAAGCTTTGTGAGGAGAGAGGAAGACTGCCTTTCATTTATGAATAACCAATATTGCAAAGTGTGTGCATGCACAACTATTTGATGTAAATTTCAACTGTTTTACAGTGGTATGTTCATCAATATCATACAGGATTTGTTATAAAAATATGTTTTTATATTTTGGGAAATTTTGACCTAAATTTTTATGTTCTGGGGAAACTTTTCCATGCCAGGAATTTCGTCCACCTCTGTGATGACCCCCCCCCCCCAGACAGAGTTGGGGAAAGCAAGAGGTTCACATTATTGACCTTTCGGGGGATAACGTATCCAGTGATGAAGAAGAACTTGGGCTGAGAATGCCCAGCACTCACTTGACCCTACTTCCTCGCAGGGAAAAGAGGGTCCGCAGGCACCATACGCAACACAGGGAGAGTACCCCACCCCCTATCCCAAAGGCTGAAATGCCCAGGCGTTACAATCTCTGTATTCACAGCTACAGATGGGCCCACTCGTGCTGTGATGCCCCCGCCTCCTTGCGCAGTCACACACGAGCTGGCGGTGCCCAGCACTGCACCATCTTCCTACATCAGGATGCGCATGTTCTGGTCTTGTGTGATCACGCCCATGACAGCCTAGCGGGGCAGGAGGGGCAAAGCTCATCATGGGTTGCACATGCACTAGTTTCAGGGCTGTGTAATGCGTGTGCTAAGTGGACCGAAGGTGGGCTACATACAGCTGAAGAGGATAAGGGCTCGAGTTAGGTTAAGGCTTAAATTAAAAGTTATGTGTTCCGCAACGCACTCTTGTGCACATTCTGTAATTAGCTTGTAAGATTTCTTTTGACGTATCTGTTGGCATGCACTCCCATGCATGTCTTGTGGTAACAGCAGCCGAGGCCACCAGCAAAGGGTTTGGTTAGTATGTAAGATCTGTGTCTGTTTGCTGTGTACTCCTGTGCTTTTTTGTACTTCAGTGAGTAAGCATTGCTGTATTAATTTTGCAGTGCACTCCTGTGCATGTTCTTGTACTTATCATGGCCATCCTCATGCTTCATATCCATGCACGTGGGCTGAAGAGGCCTGCACTCCCGGCGTGGGCTAGTGTCCCCACTTCTAATGGTCATTTTGCAGTCTCTCGCTGGAACTCAAGCCAGACTGACACGTGCCACTAGGCCTGCAGGGACCTCATCTTTGCTTTCACCGATCAAGTAATTCTGCCTATTTAAAAGTGTTCAAAATCTTTCTATATTACCCCCACAGCCGGCCTTGGCCCTTCCATCGATTTAGAGGGCTGGTAATTAATTATTTTTTCCTACTGGCTTTCATCTTTATGTAAGTGTGAGTAACAACATGATAGTTTAGGTGAAGTCTTGTGCAAGTGTTTCCTTTATGCTGCTGTGTTAATTAATGTACTGATTAATTGGCTTTTGAGTTTGTGTTGCACCCTGCGCAGTTTAATGTCTTTGTAATAAATGCCGGATGACTCTGGATCTAACATGCACTTGGTCATGCTTATTTATTGTACTTGTGTTTGGTATGCTCCTTAACCAATAATGGAGCTGAAGAGGTATGTGTCAGTGTTGATACAAGCCACCTGGCTATGCCACAACCTGAGATAGAGTCTGTGCTCACCACGTCGCTGTGCGCAAAATCACAGCTTGGCACCCTGGGAACACTAAAACAACGTTACTACTTCTATCTGCTGTCTCATTGGTTAACCCTGATAAATATATATATATATCAATTAAATTCAAAGGAAATTGACACACAAACAGTTGAAAATCAAATTTTTATTTCATATTTTAGGAACAAACTATAATATAGAGAAAAATATTACAGCAAAATGGTTAACAGTAAGAAGTGCACACAATCAAAAATGTCTAATGGATTGTTATCTGTACCTTTTTTAATGAGAAACTGATGTGTATACATATACGGAAATTTTAACACATGCAATAGTGCTTTGTTACATGTTTAGAAAGCACCATTAACTTACAACCAAATAAATTGTTATGAGTGGAGTGGAGAGATTTGGGTGGCCCTTAACAATGGGGTCTTGAGAGCCAATGAGGGTGAGATGAGGTGAGAATGGAGCAGCACCAGAATGTAAGGGCAGGGGAAACAGGAGATCCCCGAGAAAACCTGTCGACTAGTGGCATCGTGTGGCACGATTCCCACTTGAGAAAATCCATAGTGTGACCTGGCTGGGGATTTAACCCGGTTTGCCTCGGTGAGAGATAAAGTAGTCTTAACCACTCAGCCACCGTGGTCCCAAAAATTTTTATGAAAGAAATATTTTCATGCAAAACTTGATTTGTGTTACATACAATGACAGACCAAAATTTATGAAACAATAGAAACCATAATTACACTTTAATTTATTAACAGCTACACATATGCTACAAATGTTATTGAATAACATGTTATGCACTTAATGAATAGAATAAATACACACACACCTTACATAAATGTGTATCATATGATTTTGTAACCTTGTCAGGATTACTTTTACTGCAAAATTTCTTGTGAAATTTGTAAGAGGGATTTGTGCCAGATTATCTGACAGTACCAGCTGCGCATTTACCTTTATATGAATGTGTGTGTGTAAACTTCACTCTTATACCACCAATAAATTTGGCAAAACAGAAAATCTTTTCAACAAGAGTACTGTTCAGATACTTCAGTAAACATCTTGTGTGGTCTGTTATTTCATCAACTAAATTCTGGAGAACATGAAACAGTTCAGCAGTTTTAACTTCTAGTACCAAGTTATTATTTTAAGATTGTGTATCATTACAATAATACATTATATGGGGAATTCATTATATATTTTATGAGGTCCCAAATGTTTCGTTTCAGATATACATTATTTTGCTGTGCTCTATAAAAAGAAAACTTTTAGACACCATTCCTGCCAGAGTCACAATATACCACTTTTACATTTTTTACCATGTTCTGTAATTTTCTGTCATAGTTCTGCAGTCTACAAAGAGTACACAACCACTTTTCTACAGTCACATCATAATACAATGATGCCCAAAGAATTCTAGAGTACAGACTATACACCTTCAGCTACGAAAACACCGTACTTGAAATTTTAAAATTTAGATTATAAATACTAATGGAGAGCACTGAATTTTCTGTGCAAAATGTCAACAGCTGAAATAAGAAATAAACAGCATCATCAGAACAGGTAAGGCGGAAGGCTACATTAGTAAAACAGCAACACTGACACTCCTTTCCTAGAACTGTCTAAAGTGGTCTTTGTATAGTCCATTCACCCTTCTAAAGTTCTATTTCCAGGATATTCCTCTGCCTCATACAAACAAAGCTTAACCGAGTCTAGAAAATTACACCAAAGGAACAATGCACCGCATTCCTGCGCACACAGTGTAATAATTTTTTGCATAAGAACTATTTCTTACTAGTCAGTACCAACATACCTATTATCTCCCTATTTTTATTTATATTAATTATAAATTAAATATTGTAATTCTTTGGTAAAATATGAGTAAATGTTCAATTTAATAATAAATTAAGGTACTTTTATGTTAACACAATATAAAAAAATTTGTGAAACATTATACACTGAGGTGACAAAAGTCATGGGATAGCAATATTCAAATATGCAGATGGCAGTAGTATCGCGTACAAAATGTATAAATGGGCAGTGCATTGGTTGGGCTTTCATTTGTAGTCAAGTGATTCATGTGAAAAGGTTTCTGACGTGATTATGGCCGCACGATGGGAATTAACAGACTTTGAACGCGGAATGGTAGTTGGAGCTCGACGCATGGGACATTCCATTTCGGAAATGGTTAGGGAATTCAACATTCAGAGATCCACAGTGTCAAGACCGTGCCAAGAATACCTAATTTCAGGCATAACCTCCCACCATGGGCAACGCAGTGGCCAACCGCCTGCACTTAATGACCGAGACCAACGACGTGTGTATAGAATGGTCAGTGTTAACAGACAAGCAACACTGTGTGAAATAACCGCAGGAATCAATGTGGGACGTACGACGGACGTGTCCGTTAGGACAGTGCGACAAACTTTGCCTGTACTGGGCTATGCCAGCAGAAGACTGACTCGAGTGCCTTTACTAACAGCACGACATTGCCTGCAGCGCCTCTCTTGGGCTCGTGACCATATCGGTTGGACCCTAGACGACTGGAAAACCGTGGCTTGGTCAGATGAGTCCCGATTTCAGTTGGTAAGAGCTGATGGTAGGGTTCGAGTGTGGCGCAGACCCCACGAATCCATGGACCCAAGTTGTCAACAAGGAACTGTGCAAGCTGGTGGTGGCTCCATAATGGTGTGGGCTGTTTTTACATGGAATGGACTGGGTCCTCTGGTCCAACTGAACCGATCATTGACTGGAAAGGGTTATGTTCAGCTACTTGGAGACCACTTGCAGCCATTCATGGACTTCATGTACCCAAACAACGATGGAATTTTTATGGATGACAATGCGCCATGTCACCGGGCCACAACTGTTCGCGATTGGTTTGAAGAACATTCTGGACAATTCTAGTGAATGATTTGGCCACCAAGATCGCCCGACATTAATCCCATCGAACATTTATGGGACATAATCGAGAAGTCAGTTTGTGCACAAACTCCAGCACCGGCAACACTTTCGCAATTATGGACGTCTATAGAGGCAGCATGGCTCAATATTTCTGCCGGGGACTTCCAACGACTTGTTGAGTCCATGCCACGTCGAGTTGCTGCACTTCGCCGGGCAAAAGGAGGTCCGACCGATATTAGGAGGTATCCCATGACTTTTGTCGCCTCAGTGTATATTTAGGAAACAACCAAGCACATCTTACATGGGGTGATTTTTCACAGGTATGATTCAAAAAGTGTGAAGACACCTAGTGTAGACTATATCCAAGATAGAGTAGATTAGGATACTCTTAGTTATATAACTTTTTTCAATGGAGAGAGGGAGTTGTTATTGCTGAAAATATAAGAATTACTTCTTAAATATAAATTCACTTATTCCATCAATACTCTGTGAATTCAAAATTTGAGTATTATTTTTCTTCCTAACATTTTCTATTATTATTCACTGGATAATCAGTATTGCAAAAGTAAGTGAGATATTTCCAGTTAGTTTAAAAAAAAATTGAAAACAAAAGCAGTGAGAAATGCACTGTTTCATCAGTCTTATTGCCTTACTGGTAGGCTAAGAAACCAAAAATTCAAATAGCAAGAACTTCACTGATTTTATCTCAGTAATTAAATGATAGAAGATAAATTTTTTTTCTGCATTCAATATTAGCTGGCGTACCAATTTTAATATACAAACATATTTACTGGTTCTGAATTTAAATAGCAAGTAATATAATACTAAGTTGTGGTTTACAAATCTATATATGATCAATTCACATATCAAAGAACAAGAAACACCCAGTAAATTTTCTTATTTTCTGTATCATAATACAGTGCAACTTGTAAACAGGGAAGTAAACAAGCAGCTCTTAACAGTCAAGATGGCAGACATTGAAATAACCACTTCAAGTTTTTCATGTATGTTCTCTTATTTGAAAATTACAAAATCTTCTAAATATATTTTTCTTCTAAATGAATCTTCATGGACTACAATAAAAAATTGAATAGGTTAAATTACTATAAGTAACCAAAAATATGTATTCAAAATTGATATCTACAAATTTCAGATAATTTTATCATTTAGCTCAAGTGCCAGGATGCTCTGGCGATAAAGCAGAAGCTTGGTTTTGTTTCCTGTGGGAACCCAATTTGTAATCCACAAATCTTCACAACTACAGCTGCAACTTGGAACCATCAGTCTGTTACCTTTTTTATCAAGCTAACTTCCATAGAAAAGTAGTTAGTATATGTTTGGCATATGGTTCTGAGGTTGAGTCCAACATAACACAAGTATATATTTTAATTCACTAATGTTTATTCATGAATAGGCTCTCACTATGAAGATCATGACTACAAAATATTTAAAAGTGTTCATTTCAAAAGTGGGAAATAGGTTTTTTGTGGTTCAAATCTCTACATGATATGAACATTTTCAAATGCTGTATATCTACACTGTTAAAAAGTATTAATTTCTAGCATAGATTTGTCTGAATGTAGTAATTCTATATTAAATAATTATATAGTTTAGTAGATTATTCTTTTCTACTATAACAGTTTTAAGTCTTTCACTGAAATTACTGTAATAAACATACAAATTACGTGATTGTAATATTCAAAGGTTTTATTGTTGGGTGTGGGCATTCCAAATGGAAAAAATAGTACATAAATGCACAAAGTGGCTTGTTGTTGGTATTTTATTTCTTCTCCTTTTTTATACAAAATATGATTTGGATTCCTTGTCCCTAATTATGTATGAACGTGGAGCTTCATATTTTTCCACAATCATGGCTGGTTCCCATACAAAAACCCTTCTGAACTACTGCCTGACCTTTTGAACACACTGTGAATTTCTCTGTGCCTGCCTATCATAATGGTTTTTCACCTTTTCCTGTTTTGAAAGTAATTGTGATCTGATTTGTGGATGTACTTTTGAAGGTCAGGTTATTCGTAGTTATTGGTATCCTTATTCTAACTAGTCTGCTCATCAATATTTGTGCTGGTACAATTTCCAGACCTGAGAGAGAAGTGTTATGATACTCCATTAATGCAAGCCAGTATGCCGTTCCCTCCTACCCACTTTTTTGCAATATGTCTTTAGCTATTCCCACCCCATTTTCGGCCTGTGGGTAATTTGGACTGGGTGTGCAAAACTCAAAGTCCAGTTCACATGGAAAGTGTTGGCATTCATATTAATTAAAAGGCATTTATAATCTTAGGTATACCATGTGTGCAAAATAAGCTTAAGGGCACTTACTATACTACCTTATTGCTTGCTACGTAACTGTATAATTTCTAGCCACTTAGAGAAGTAATCATATACACACTAAAGTAACTCTTACCTCCAAACTCAAGAATATCTGCTCCTACGAGGGCAAATCAATAAATAAGTTACACTTCCATGTTATGGCAATGTATGAAACCACCTATACATAGGCAACACGGCTATGACAACATACAATGTAAGTTCACTTTTCCACATAGTCCCCAAGAGACTGTAAACATTTCTCGGAACGGTCAACCAACTTTTCGATTCCGGATGCGTTGATATCTCCTCCAGCGCTATATAACCACCCCGAGACAGCTGCTTTCACCTCCTCATTGTTTCGGAATCGTCATCCACCGAGATCCTTTTTCAGCTTACCGAAAACATGAAAATCGCATGGCGCTAAGTCTGGACTGTATGGAGGATGTTGCCATACCTCACACTTGAATTGCTGCAGCAGTTCGGACGTTTGGCGGGCCGTGTGAGGTGTTGCGTTATCGTGCAACAAAATCACACTGGCGCTCAATTTTTCCCGACGCTTCTCTTTAATTGCTTTACGCAACCGGTTCAACGTTTGACAATATGAAGCCGAGTTGATTGTCATGCATTTCTGCATAAATTCCACGTGCACCACACCCTACATGTCAAAGAACACTGTCGCCATAACCTTTCCTTCTTAAGGTTGGACCTTGGCCTTCTTTCATTGTGGTGATGAGGTGTGCACCCATTCCATCGATGTTCTCTTTGTTTCGGGGGTGAAGTGGTGGACCCACGTTTCATCCCCTGATGATTCGCAGCAGAAACTCGTTGCCCTCCGCAGAATACCGTTGCAAAAATGCCAGTGACGATTGGAAACTTTTTCCCTTGTGAACATCGGTGAGAAGACGTGGGACCCATCTTTGACACAGTTTACGAAATCCAAGGTGTTCGTGAACAATGGAGAACACACTGACATACGAAACATTCAGCATGCTGGCAATTTCCTGCAGTTTTATGCGCCGATTCTCTCTAATGATCGCATCCACACGGTCAAAATTTGCAACAGTACTGGACATTGCGGGCCTGCCTTCGCGATATTCGTTTGTGATATCCATGCGTCCGGCATCAAATTGCTGACACCACTTTACAATACCTGGCAGAGAAATTGCACGCTCACCATATACAGCAGTGATTTTACGATGAATGTCCGTGCAATTAAACTGTTTTGTCCATATAAATCTGATCGTTGTACGCACCTCCAATTTGGAGTGAACATCCAGTTGACGCGCCATTGATCCTAGCCCGCTCTGCACACATAACACGACGGGTAACCACACCAACCTTCCTCTCGGACGTCTCAGCAGTTATTGTCCCTTTCTACGCATTGCCCAAGGTCACGACACACAGCGCGCTTTCGTGGCGAGTTAGTGTAACTTATTTTTTTATTTGCCCTCCTATCTTCTCAAATGGAAGTTTAGTTACTGAATGTAGAATCAACATTTCTATTCTATTTGTGATCCTGTACTTTTCATAAACTCTGCATTCTGCTACATACCTTTCGATGTCACTTGGTATTCCTGGCCAAAAGAACAACCTCCTTGCCCTTGATTTTGTTTTTCCAACCCCAAAATGACCTTCATGGATCACTTTCAGGATGTTTGGCCTCAAGTTTTTGGGATGACAATTTTGTCATTTAGAAACAACATTCCATCCTCTACAAAAAGATCACTCTGTGCAGACCAGTATAGGAGACAATGCACTGGCATGCTGGATTTTTTATGAGGCTACCCTGTTTTCAAAAGTTTGACCACTTCACTGAGCACAGAATATAACACCAGTTCTCTTCTTAATTCTTCCTTCCGCACATCACTCATTGAAAGATGCTTGGCCACACTATGTACAATTTCACACATTTCATCATCATTATCTTCCACTTATTCTTTGTTGTATGTCAGAGACAGCAAATCTGCAATGTGCATAATCTTGCCTGCAAGGTATTGAACTTCCAGGTTATATTTCAATAACTTGAGCTTCAGACACTGAAGTCGGGACAACATAATTTTTGACACTTGTTTGGTCATTATAGCCACTAGTGGTTTATGATCAGTTAAAATATGCACAGCACTGCCATATATGTAGTAAGGGAACTTCTTTGTGCCATAGACTGTCCCTTGCTTCTGTTTTGTTGAATGTATTGTGATTCACATTTATCAAGTAGCTAGCAAAGGATAAGTTTTAGATTTTATAAGATTTTTTTACTTATTATACCATAATTAATGATTTTTTAATTATTAATCAATAATTAAAATGTGATTTTACTGTAAAAATTTATTCAAAATATATATTCAGTTGTGATGGAGGGGATGGTTACAATTTGCAAGTTTGCAAAATTGGTGACATGTACTGCTGTATCGAGTGTTTATGTTTCTTCCTGCAAAAAATACATCAAATTACCTAATAAAGTTTGGATACATTGTTTTTAACCTACCTATATAATTTACGTCATCACGGTAAATATGTGTTTATACTGCAGGTATAAATTTATTTCAGCATAAGTTGTGCCAGCTGGACGAACTGAGTGATGTACTGTACATTGTTTACATTTAAGTTTCACATGAAATTTAAAAAACTTACAAGTTTTACATTTTGTGTATATTTTACTCTGCTTCAGACAAACGAGATGGGTGCCATTAAAATACACATGCCAAGCCCTGCTTGTTGCACGTTACTTGTTACGTGAAGTACTGTCATACCAGCCTAACTTAGAAGTATGGTTATCTATAAATTGCACAAAATAACTCCCCAGTATCTCTCTCTCACTTTATATCACTCCCTCACCCCTCTTCCCTTATTTCCCCCTCTCTCTCTCCCCTCTCTATGTCATTTACTTTTACTGTTCTTTCCTTATGCCAAAATATATAAGTGAATTTTTTCCTTTGTGTAACAGATGTTCACGAACCCTTTATATAAAAAAAAGTAAGGCTTTGCACCCACCTACAAATTCCAGTTGCTAGAAACAGAGCAGTCATGAGCTTTGCTTTATGCCAAACTAGCAGACAGCTCTTCCTGAAATTATGTTTCCACCCCATATACTGACCCATATTTCTCATCCCCTTTCAAGCAGCTGTTATGCCAAGGCCATCAAGCTACTCCACGAACAAGAACAAGAAACACTTATGTCCAAGAAACATTATCTAAAATTTTGTGTTCTTTTATATTTATTACTATCATGACTGCAATTTAATCAACACACACAATCTTAATATAATGTTATAAAATGATTCATTGGAGAACTTTCCCTAAAATATTTTGCTTGTGAGTATACTATGGTGATTCCTGATATTTCATTTGACAACAACATTTACAAATACTGTTACAAGATGACAGGAGCATATCCGAGTTCGTAAGGGATGGAGGTCTTAAAAAAATAAAAAGAACTGAATTTTATTTTCAATTTATTCATACAGCTATTATTTACAACATTAAACTCCCTTATCTCCATTATTACTCTTGTTATTCTCAATAAGCACACTATTTAATGTCTATCTCTATTATAATTAAAGTCCTTATCATCATCTCTACATTGGTTACAGTTATTTAATCCACGCTCATTATTTACACATATTCAATCTGTCTATTGCCATCATTCCAAATGTGTGTCACTCATGCATCACGCATCAAATTTAATAGTCCTGCCCACCAGTCCCACTTGCCACTGTACCGATGCTCACAGTCCGTAGACTTCACTCTCACTGGTCACTCTCACAACCACTCGTCACTTTGCTGGTTCGTCACTTCATTGTCTTCATACACATGGCGCTTAATGTCGCACAATCCTCCAAACTCTAAAACTGTCAGCTCAGAGGTCCGTTGCGGCTTCAGTAGTCTCTCGCTGACCCGATCTAAAAGGTTCCCCACACCGCGAGTCTCGCTAAGCGAGAGGGGACTATGATAGTGCAGTGGTTAGGCTACTCATATACCATTTAGGCAAACGAGATTCGATTCCTGGTGGGGTCGCTCCTGGATTTTTGCATGTGGAACTGTGCCGGACGATGCTGTTGGTTGATGGATTTTCTCAGGAATCTCCCGTTTTCCCCGCTATTTCATTCCAGCATTGCTCAAAGTCCCGATGATAGGCTTTTCACGGCCCACGCGGCAACTCACCTTTGTAAATCTCTGCACACTCCTCGGGTTACAAGCAACACCCTTGGCTCACTTCATATGCTCAAGCGAGACGGTGCAAACGAGGTGATGCAAGGGAGCAACATGTAATGATATAATGATAAAACCATTCATCATACCTGATTTCAAAGAATACTTTGTAAACAAGAATGTTTTTGCCTTTAATAGGGTATAAACATAATTTCCTAACTTGTATAATTATATTGTTAGAAGCTTAAAAAAATTATTCTTACATAAATGGGGTTATTGCCTGTTGCACAATGCCTCTGAAACATTGGAAAGTATTCTTAAGACATAAATTGTTGAAAAATACAAAAAAAAAATTATGTCTTTCATAAATTGTTTTGTAACTTTCAAATATAATTGAGCTAAGTAAAAACAATCTTTATTTGTGTGTCTTCCTTTTATGAAATATTTTCTTATAATATTTTAATCATACAAAATTACATCATAAAAAATAATTACAGAATTAATTTCACATTCCTCCAACAGAATCATTTCATTATTAGTATTAAAAATTAACAAATTCGGTCTTCCAAAATTTAAAATAATTTCTCAAAATCTTCAAATGAAAATATTTTGATTGATTTAAACTTTTCAAACAAATGTTCATTTTACTTAAATTCAACAAGCCGTTTTTGTAAATAAAATTAGTCATTAAATTTGTTTTCCTACAATTACTTGGTCCAACTATTATTGCCCTTTGGTGCAACTATTATTGCCCTGACATAATTGAGGAAAATTCTCAATTTTTTTATTCTCCTTTAGAAACATGAACTCCCCAATGAATCTTTTAAATCTAACAAACAATTTTTTCATTATGTAACTGAAGAAAATTTCCAAGTTAAACTCAAGAGACTCAATTTTCAAAATAAACTTTGTTACATTTTATTAATGATGAACATTCAATTGCTTTCATCACATTTCATGCAAAATATTTGACATCAAATAGAAATGAGAATGAAATAACAATGGTTGATTCAAACAACATAATTATTATTCTTAAAGGTTAGTACAACATCAGTTCTTGAAAGAACTATCAATTCACTCAAAACTTTCAAAAATGAAAATTGTCAAAATGAATAAACCATTTGTGTGTTTTGTTCTTAGTTTTGGAGGAAGATAATGTTAAAAATCATGTAAAAAATACAAGTAAATTCAATATCAAGTTTGATGATACATTATCACAAATTCTCACATACTAAAATATAAAGCTTTTGACATGTGGCTTAATTGCACAGCAAACCTTTGCAAGATTTAGTTTCATGCATAAAGATTCATATCTAGAACCAGTTCAATATTTTTTTTCACGTTTAAATACATATTAATAACAAACAACATGAAATATGGGCAAGGGTGTTTATACTTCAGAATTTTGTTTGGTTATTTCCAGTTTTTTTCCCTTCAATTTTTGTGGTTCTGCTTAATTTTTCAGTTGCAAGGTCATTCTGGGGCCAAGGTTAAAGTTACATCATGGTCAAGATCAAAAAGGTATCCAAGATGGATACAGTAACATTATCCAATAGGGTGAGTCTGCCTGTGATGTTATCCAAGATAGAGGATGGCAGTGGCACTGATCCCCAAACCCCTTGTTCCAGACATCAACATTTGTACACCACCATCCACATTTCAAATGCTTACTCATAATAAAAAATTCAACATTTTTATTAATACTAAGTTTTATGTACACATTTTCAATATTATTTTTTGGCTTTATTTGTATAACAGAAAAATGCAATAAAAATTTAAACATCTTTTGATTCCAAAATAATTTCAATTTCTGAGTCTTGCAGTAAACATTTATAGTTTTGAAGAAATCAAAATTGTAAAGTTTTGAACAATGATTTTTCTTTACCTTTTTCAATAGCATTTTTTAAATATTTATTTTATTTTTACAAAACTCAAAATTTCTGATAATGTATCATCAACCTTGATATTTAATTTACTTGGAATTTCTACACAATTTTTCACGCTATCTTTTTCCAAAAATAAATTTTAATTTTTTGAAAGTATTGAGAGAATTGGTAGTTTCTTTCAAGAATAGAAGAGTACAATAAAATTGGTTTAACATTTTAAGATGATGATAATTGCATATGTTAACAAATAAAGAATAAATAATTATTTATAAAACAAAACTCTTTAGCCATGTATGGCCAATGTAACTTGAAATACACATTTCCTAAAATGTCCCTACTTCTCATCCATATGCTTTTCCCTAACCCCTCTAAGGAATGAAAATGGGACTTTCACTGAATCATTTGTAAATACATTATTAATTGTTCTTAGATATTAGCCCTATAACTTTGGTCTGGAAAACAATTTTTCTTATATTAATAATTAAAGCATTATTAAAGTTACATGCCTAAAAAATTTTTTCTTTAAGTTGGAACATGCAGTTTTGAAGACATCAAAATTGTAAAGTTTTAACATAATTTTTTCTTTACCTTTTTCTATAGTATTTTTTTTCAATAACTCAGAAAAGAGTAGTGTAACATAGCCACAAGTTAATAATTATAGCCTAAACTCAATAAAAAATTTAAACATTAATTATACTTGATTTTTACAATCAGAAACCAATAAAAAGATATTACATTTTAATTTTTAAACACAGTGCTGTATTTAATATACTCGCAGGAATATTTTGCAACTCTCTCCTGAGAGAAGGGACAATTTCTAGTTGTGGCCCTGTTGCACTGGGGGTACAAAATTAAATTTCGTTCCTTCAAATACTTGAGATAGTATCAATTTCTTTACTTTACTTTCCTTTCCCTGAACATATGCTATTTTATAAAAAAGTATGAGGACATCCTTCTGCAAACGTAAACATGCACCTACATGTCACCATGACCACCACTGCTGCTATAAAAGAAGGCAGAGGGCTCAGATGTTGGTCAGTGTTACCAAATACTGGAAAAGTGGGTGGAGCAAGGGAACTCAGTGACTTAGAATGTGGTGTAATTATTGGTTCCAACATCAGTAAGCTATCCGTAAAGGCCATTTCTGCCCTTTTCAGGTTGCCCCTCGGGGATATGATTGTGAAGTGTAAATAGGAGGGTACAACCACAACAAAACCACGGCCAGGTAGGTCGTGTTTGTTGACTGACAGGGACACCTTCAAGCATTGAAGAAGGTAGTAATGGAACATCAGATGACACCATGTGATACCATCAACTATTAATTTTGCAGTGCGACTAATTGTGTAGCTAGCGCCATGACTGTGCACTGAAAGTTATGAGGGCTAGGGTTCAAAGCTCAGGCACCTGCCCATAAGCTGCACATTTCACCTGTGAACATGAAGCACCATGTCTGATGGTGTAAAGAGCACCATCACTGGAACATGGATGACTGGAGACATGTGATTTGGAGTGATAATCACAGTATACGATGTGGCAGTCTAATGGGAGGGTTTGGATGAGACAAAAGCTAGGTGAATGCTACACGCCAGCCTGTATAGTGCCGACAGTGAAATTCGGTAGAGGTGGGGGGTGGAGTGTTTTTTATGGAATGGACATGGTCCTCTCATAATACTATGGGGCACGTTGAAGGTGAAAGGGTATAATGATATTTTGATCAGCTGTGTATAGTCTATGATAGAATATTGGAGATAACTGTGTGTTTCAGCATGACAGTGCTCCCTGCCATAAACTATGGTCTGTTTGTGAGTGGTTTGTGAACAACAGTGTTCTGAAAATGGACTGACCTCACTCCCATCAAACACCTCTGGGATGAACTGAAATGGGGAATGCACGCCAAACCCCAATGATGCACATTACAAATTACACTTGCTACTATTCCCCCCGAAGACGTTCCGACACCTGGTTGAGAGTCTACTCCGCAGGGTTAGAGCTACTGGGCAATATATCCAAGGGATACTTATAGAACAGTTTCATGTGGCTATCTGGATATTTGTAATCAGATGGTGTATGCTAATTTTCTGACTTTCTAAGCTAAATTTTCATTTTATTGATTTTTATTAAGCTTCAAGAATGAAGGTATCTTGTCAAAATAACAAATTATTGCAAGCTTTCTTTTATACTGTTATTATGTATGTTTGATTTTTTTTCACAATTGTAAAAATATAATGTATGTGAAGTTAATATCCTAATTCATTATAGATAATGTATCTTACAATGCAGATATTAACAGAGCTGAAAAAATTTCATCTTTAACAAATTTACCTTTTCTAATTCAATAAAAGTAATGTGAAATGGGCAATAGGCAAAGTTTACTCTTGTTTATCAGTGTTACAACCTCCTGCCTCTATATAAAATAATTTGATACATTTTACTCTGACATAATATACTTTGTCCAATAATATACTTCTAAGCAATAATGACAAAAAACAAACAAAATTTTTTTTATAAAAAGATAATATCCTACGTGTAAGTAAGACTATTTTCAAAACTGTTCAAATCGTGGACTATTCTGACATGCCTTGCATACTAAAAACAAAACAAAAAAAAATGCATCCACCAAGGTGAACCAAGTTCAATTCCTGGTGGGGTCACCCAGTTTTTTGCATGTGGGAAACATGACGGATGTTGGCATTGATCGGTGAGTTTTCTCTGGGTACTCCCATTTCCCTCATCCCTGCATTCTGCCACTAACTTCATTTTCACCTCATTTCACCCTCACCGGTGCTCAAGGCCTCACTGTTAAGCACCAATCAAAACCTCTCCACTTCATACCTCCACTCTCTCCCTGCCTCTCCCTGTCTTGCCACAAAATCTTTTATGTGAAATACACTTTGTCAGTAAGAATTGAAATATTCTGAACTAAAAATTATATTTTACTTAACTTTAAATAAAATCTGTATGTTCTGTTAAATTGAGTAAAATCATAAACCACTTTCTTTCTTAAATTTTAAAGTGGGTACTGGAAAAAAAATGTATTTCTTCATTAACTCAGATCATTTTATACAGTTCTAATACACACTTACTTTCTTGTAGATTCTAGTGTTGTAATCAGACGACATTAGCACCCAGTTAAAATGAGCAGGTGATACTGAACTAGACAAGAAATAAGGACGTTGGTAGAACTTTCGCAATGCCTTCACAGCATTGATGTCACAATTCTGCCTGAAAAGTATACAAATAAAAATGTTACCTAAATATAAATCAAGCATTCCTAAAATATGCAGTTACATGTTTAAGACCAATAATATTTTGTCACTAACTCCTCCTGATAACTGGCAGTAAAGTAATGCCGTAACTTATATTCTGTACACCTTACTGAACTATAATTTTTATTAATAAGAGAAAAAAATGTTATGTACTCCTTCCTAGAATCGTTAAATGATTTTTCCTTTTGCCATTAATTTCCATCTAGAACTAAATACTTTTTTAAAAAACTAACCTGGAAATTATACATACATGTTTTTGAGTAACTTAAATCATTAGTGATTAATAACTGTTCACTTAGTGTTTTCATAAATTAATTTAAATAAAGTAGGGAAATAAGGGGCATTGTGGAATGGTGGAGCAAAGTGAAATGTTGATATAAATTCAAAATGTCTAGTCTGTAAATGGGTAGGTAAATACATCATTTTGGTGTTGGCTGCCATGACATTAGTCGAGATGGCACCTATTTCTGTTTCGATAGATGTCACGTGAACATAAATGATTTTGTTCACTTTCTAATACAAAAATAAATATTTTAATTACACATTGAATACTACACATTTACAACTACATTATTCTTTGTGCAGCATATCAAGGAGAAATAAATGTAATGTGTTCTTAAACTTTATTGCTTTAAAAGTCAATATGGAATATTTCATAGAGGTTAATTTCAAGTTGGCTACCTTAGAGGCTAAGTGGAACATCATTCAAGTTTGCCCTTTGCTAGTGTTCCACATTGACCCATAGTGAATTTGTAAGAAAGACATATTTTCTTATTTTTAAATGGTGTGCACATATAAGAGAAAGAGACAGCAGCAGAGTTGGTCAGAGCAGTTGTTGCTGTTGGCTATAGCAGCAGTTAGAAGTGGTGAAAAGTCCTACGAAGTGGGATGTATAGAATATAATGTAGTAATTATAAGCCAAGTGAAACATATGGACATTACACATACAGTCATTTGGGATAACTTTGTTCCAATTAAATGTGACATTGCACCATATATTTTCATTAAAATGAANTGTGCGTGCGTGCATGCGTGCGTGCATGCATGCGTGCGTGCGCGTGTGCGTGTGTGTGTACAAATGTGTTCCTACATATGCCAGATAGCCAAGCACGGATAACCAAGCGATATAAGCTATCCCACCCCCTCCCTTTCCTTAATGATATCCAATTCACAAATATTGCAATAGTAAAGCTAATAATAAAAGAGTATTTGCAGGTAACCACCATACTATAAACAAACAACAGCAAGGAAGGAATGATATAATACGGCTTTGTTCAACTTATTATAGATACATTTTGTAAATAAGCCAAATAAGACACTGGAAAACTGACATTAATTAGATTACTTTGCACTAAACTAATAATTCAACAGTCATTACTGCCATGACAGCTACAAACTACTGTCACCAACTGAAATGCTTTATTATGTCAAAAGTACACTTTTAAAATATTTGATTGCCACAAACAAAAATACTGTTAACTAGTTCAACACTCCCACTCAATCAAAATTTTTTAAATATCATTGCAAGATATGGGCATGTAAGTGTGAATAAAGGAATTAATATTCCTTTACACCTAGTTCTTTAACAAATTTTAAAAATTTACCCTTGCCTAAGGGTTTTGTGAAGCTATCAGCTAGCTGCTGGTCTTCAGACTTCAGATTTAAATATAACTGACCCTGATTATACCAGAGCTACTCATTTTCTTGATGAAATAGTATTTTATGTCTACATTCTTTGAGGGGTTATGGTTCTCAGGATTTTCGACACACATATAACAGATCGATTGTCTTCAAAGATGGCAATAGCCTCACTCATCAACATTAAGGCCTAGATCACTACAGACATTTCTAATCCACAATACCTTGTTGACATACGCACTTAAGGCAATGCACTCTGCCTCTCTGAGAGGACAAGGCAACTGATTGCTGTTTATAAGAGAACCACTACCATAAACTTTGCATACATAGCTAGAAGTTAACTTGCGGTCTGTAGCGATACCAGCCCAGTCAGCATACACAAATCTCTGCACAACTGGAGTGTCATCTTATCTTCTTGTCTTCTTCAGTTCTGCGGAGCCTGTGAAGTACCGAGATTATCCCCGGGGTTTCTTTAAAAATGACTAAGATAGCTCACTGCTTCACAAATATCTGGACGGGTGCCGAGGACAGCGTTCATAAAACATCCAATGAGAGTCCCACACCTCTTCTGGAGTTCCGCATCATCTGATTTCTCTTCAATGTTCAATCCGGTTTCTTGGAGGGTTGATACTGATTTGCAATTAGACATTCTCAATAGGTGAAAAATGTCCTTTAAGTATGCAGTCTGATCCAGGGTAACAATGTCTTCATTTTTGTTTGACTCTGATTCCCAGGAAGTTGGAAACTGTTCCCAGGTCTTTCATCCTGAAGCGAGACCCTAAGTTTGCTTCACATTTCTTCAACAGCTCTTTCATCTGTGCCCATTTACAGTGTCTCATCTATAAATGCATGTACTGATTGTTCTCAAGCTTGTGATACAAACAATGGTCTGATTTGGTTCTTTGAAATTTCTGCTCTATCATGAAACAAAATTCTAATAGCAGTATTTTGGAGATTTTTGAGTCTATATACAGGTTTATGTAATTTTAAGACCTTACTCCCACCTTCTCCACTGTCATAAGAGCACAGCCTTCTCACTTGTAGATATACACATCTTCATCAATTCTTCCATTCAATAAGACATTCTTAACATTAAGTTGAAAAATATTAATTTTGAGTTTTAATGGCATAGAAATAAAAATTCTAACTCTAAGAATTTTTGCCACAGGTGCATAAATTTCTGAATTATCAAAATTTTCTTTCTGTTGAAACCCCTTTGCCACAAGATGTCTTTGAACTATGCTGGTTCATTCTCATTTTCTGGTTTGACCTTGAATAAGCACATAGTTTGAATTGATTTCACAATTTTAGGTAAATCCACCTCACTCCAAGTTTAATATTCTTCAAGTATTAGAATAAACCCTTTTAATTGCCTCCTTCCATAGGTGAGCATCAGTGCCATTTATTGCTTCAGCGTAAGTTGAACAAACAGTTAAAAATCTAGAGGAAAAGCAACAATAGTCCTCAAGTCTGTTTGGTGATTTTATTTTGTTCCTTCTTCATTAAGTCCCAATACGCTGTCCTTGGACTTATGACTTGTTTTTGTCTTCAATCTCTTCACTGTCGAAACCAACAAAGTCGTCTTCTGACAAGCTGTCTTCTGATTGAGGGAAGTGACACATTCTCATTGGGTAATAGTTGGTTGTCACAACTGGTTTCATCATTTTCATGTTGTCAGATGCAATCCTAGGTAAAACTTGTTACCATTCCCTGCTTGCACTTGTGTTGTCGTAAAAGATGACATCTCTCACAATAGTCACTTTCTTATTAGGGAAGTAAATTTTACAGCCTTTTGTGTTTTACTTGTAACCTACAAATATCCCCTTTTCAGTTTTGGGGTCCCATTTCCTACAATTTTGTTTGGGCACATGAACATATGCATCATACCCAAAAATTTGTAGGTGGTTTATTCTGCATTCTTTGTCAAACCAGAGTTCATATGGTGTTTTTTCTTTAACTGAACTTGTTCCTGTATAGTATATGACATATGTTGCAGTGTTCACAGCTTCTGCCCAATACGACTTATTTAAACCAGCGAAAGACAACGAAGTTTGAGCTGATTCTGCTATCTTCCTCATCTTCCTCTCAATCTTACTGTTCTGTTCAGGTGCAAAGGCCACAGATTTTTGGTGCCTAATGCCTTTTGCCTGGAGAAGAGCTTCAATTTCTTTGTTGGCCACCTCAATTCCGTTGTTGCTCCTCACAGTTCCAACTTTATATCCTGTCTCAATTTCAGCCCTCAATAAAAACTGTTGAACCTGTCAAGGGTATCTGGTTTATGCTTTAAAAAATACACCATGCGGTAATGAGAATAATCATCTCTGAACATTAGAAAGTAGCTAGCCCCCCAAAACAGTTTTCTTCCATTGTTCCATTCAAGTCAACATGGACTAATCAACATGGTTTGGCTGTCCTGGAGTTACTAGTGAATTACACACTTTTCAATTTTTCCAACAACTGTGAAACCTCAGTTCATTGCAACATCTACAAACAGCAAGTTTAACTTCTGTTATAGAACACAAAAGAATATCTTTAATAACTGTTTCACTCCACTCATGTCCATCAAATACAGCAACATTAATGTCACCAACATCAGTGGCTTCCAGCAATTTACCATAGCTTATTTTAACATAATTTTTTATTGGCTGGAATATGCTGAACCATTCATGTGATCTAATGATCTACTGTCTAGGTACCAAAATTCTGAATAAGTAACACAATTATTGTACGAGGACATATAGACAAGAGCTTCTGAATGAGTCTTGCTGCAATGTTGTTTATACTTTCTGAAGAAACAGTCCCTTATTACGTTCCCTGGCTTACCACAATAAAGAGAGACAGGCTTATTGGGTTTGCTGCTATACTTCTCATCAGACTTATCCCTTTTATGAAAGCAGGTGCAAGCTTTATCATTAACACTTGTGCTTGTGTGTAGGGTTCTGGTTTCTTGAGATTCAGAGTTTCATTGATCCTCTCCTCTTCCATTAGTAGATGCTGAAGAAGTTAATTTAATCTTTGTTTCTCCTATGATGCAGAATCCCACGACGCATGGAATAGTTTAAACCTAGGTGGAAATGAAATAAGAATTTTTGTGATTATCATTTGATCCGACACTGATTCTCCTGCTTGCAGTAAATGGAACGCCAACTCTTGTATCTCAGAAACGTGACGTGCGATTCCTTTCTCCACATAGGAGTGACTGAGAAACTTTTCTTGCTGCAAGCGCATACTTACTGCGGACTTTTGTTCATATATGGACACCAACTTGCACCATATCTTGTCTGCGGCTGCATAAGTTAAAATATACTTTATGGTAACTTCACCCTGGTCTCAATAATTTTGCAAGCTTTAATATCCTTTTGCATCCATTCCGTTAAGCTGGCTGAAGCTTCATCCTTAGGTTTTAAATCCCATTCCACAACTTCTAAACAGCCTTTAGCTGTCAGAATTATATTAATATGAATGAGGGAATGAGTGAAGAGATTTCGGTGGCTCTTAACATTGAGGTCTTGAGAGCCAATGAGGGTGATACAAGGCCAGTATGGAGCAGCATCAGAATGAAAGGGCAGGGGAAATGGGAGATCCCCAAGAAAACCCGCCAACCAGTGGCATCATTCGGCACGTCTTCCATATGCGAAAATCTGGGAGTGACTGCCGGGAATTGAACCTAGTTTGCCTAGGTGAGAGGGGAGTAGTCTAACCACTACACCACCGTGGCACCCCTAAATTAATTGAAAGCTCCCTGTATCCCACTTACATTTTCCCTTTAAAATGATAACATTTTTGTCAGTTTCCATTGTGCCAAACTACTGTATGCATTTATGCAGCACAATGGCGTTAAGGCATAGCCAATCAATTCACAATCAGATTATGCTATTTTTGTTTAACACTTGCGAACCCGTATTTTTTTTTCTGTTAATTTACATTCTGTGCCTGGGCCCATAACCTATTGAAAATTAGGCCACATAACTCACTCGAAAACTGACATTTATTAGATTGCATTACTATAATATCTCAACCGTCATTGCCACTATGTCAGCTATAAACTATTTTTACCAACTGAGTTATGTTAAAAGTCAAAAGTACACTCTAATATAATTAAAAATACTTTATTGCTATAAACAACAATACTGCTGACTAGTTTAACAAGAGAGATTCCATTTTTTCTTGAAAACAATCTTTTAGGCCATAGTTGAGTAAAATTTAAATATCCTAAAACCACCACCTCTAAATTTTACATTAAAAAAGCTGAGATTAATTATTATCATATTTATTATTTAATAACAAGACAGCATATGTTCATTGTGAAAACCTACAATTTACTTAATATCACACATTACTTTTGGAATAAGTTGCTTACATTAAGGACATTGTAAATCCACATGCATAATAGCTTGCAATATTATGCATATGCATAATTTATTTGGTATTTGTGTAATTGAGATAGTATTGAGCAACATTTCTTAGAAAAGTGACATTTTCGAGATGGGCAGATGATTTTTGCTAAAATTCAAATCAAATTCTACGCATTTCTGTTGAATTGAAAATTATAATAGATAAGTATATTTTTAAAATACTTTAATTTATTTTTTATATTTATTCAACATTTTCTCCTGCTGTTTATATAACCCCACTGCTCTCAGCTACAACATTTAGTCTAAATTCAAAAATGCTTTTTGGGAAATAATTTAAAATTTAAAACTGTGATTCTAATTTATTTATTTTTAAATTTTTTCATAGCCTAATTATTTATGAAAGAAATGGCTTACAAGAGCACCTTTGTGTGTTTGTCCATAAACATTTGTGCCTTACCCAAAAAATCTTAAAATCTGCAACTAATTTCAGTAAGCTTGGTATGCTTATAGTATGTAGTAACTGCACTTGAGATTTTTCAGTTTTCCCATATTGAATGCATGCTTTCAAAAAGATTGCTATTCTGATTTTAAGGGTGACATATTTTAGTAAATGACCAACATGAATCAAATTTGGTATTCTGGCAGCATGCTTGGTGCAATGTATGAAAGAACATTCTATAATATACTGATTAATTGCCTCTCATTGTCATTTACACAGGGGTTACCTTGTAATGTTGCAGTATATAGTAATTGATATATTTGGGAAATATTTAATTTTTCTATATTTTGTAAATTATAGTAACTCATTCAGTATTTAGAATACCGTGGCAATAACAATTTGTTTGTTTATTCTATATATTTTCATTTTTCCAAATTTGTTATTTTATTTGAGTCATTCACAGTAATAGCAGACACCATAGGATGACAATGCACCTTTTCATTGGGTTAGTAAGCTTGACACGTAGCCATCGTATTGCGCTACATGATGAAATAAGGAAAGTCCAGGAGGTCACATTTGGCTTACATTACCCACCACATGAATGTAATACTATATTTTGAGAGGCAGGTCCGCGTCTGTGTGCTATTTTTAGACATTACCGCACCACGCGATGCCACAATTGGGCCGTGTTCAGATGATGAAGTTTTCAATCAATATATAGAGCAGGCACTACTATTACAAGTAACCCAGTAACACAGTCAACAGAAGCTAAGGAACGCTAGTGTAGAGAGGAGCAGTGAGTGACAACAGGCTGCGATTCTGTCTTTCTTTTTTGTTATTGCCACGAGTGATAAATTTTTCTATATGCTGATATATATTGTAAAAGAAACAGCAATAAATATTCAGTGAACGGTTTACCACATCATCCTTTTATTTATTTACTTTTGCTGCTCTTTTCATTAACGAACCTTTTTTCAATTCAGAGTTTCAAACTGAGCTAGTTCGAGCTAATTTTTATTGCGAACTCCATTCGAGTCTCCGCACAAGAAACATTACAAACTGAGGATATATTAGACTAATTCCCACTAAATTTTGGAAACTATTAATGGTACTGTAGAAAGAAGACTTGCATCTATATCAGTTTAATACTTTGGAAATTAATTTTCAAAATTTTATTCTTGTAAAATTTACAGCATTCATATGCTAGATCAAACAAAACTTAGTACGCTCAAAAATTTTAATTTTAACAAAAAATTGATCTATCAGTAGACTCTTTCCTTCACTCTTTTGGGTGAATATACTACCTAAAAAAGTAAACTATGTGTATACTCATTGTCTTAAAAATGAGCACATCTGGTATTAATCAGTAGATAACCTTGAAAGACAGTAAACAGGAAACTATAAAGATGATTGTAAACTTGATAAATTTTGTGCGATGGCAAATGCATACATGTTTTAAGAGAAAACTGCCATCACTCGTTGTTTGAAATACATAAATAGTCATCAAAACAATGCATGTGATGTGAAATGTCATGTCCACTATCTAGTGACGTGCAGTAGCTTCACCAGAGCATAGTATCTACCAGAAGTATCTCTGCGATTCCAATGATCATTTCATGGTCGGCCATTAACAGCTCAAAATTATCGCCTTTATTTTCAGTATTGTCAGAAAAAAGAAAAAATTAAATACTACTGACAGGCATCATATTATCTATAACATTGAATTACAACTTTCTAACACCTTTTGCCTATCATGAAATGATTACAACTGATGCTTCAGAAAAAAAAGATAAATATGTTAAGCTGTTTCATAGAAAATGCATCTTAAATATGCCCTTATTTTGTGTTGCAGGTGGGTGAACATTGTTTTGAAGCATGGACATTGTAATAACATCTTTATTTTGTTTGGAACATAACACAAATAAAATTCCTCTTAATCAAATGGTTCCTTCTTAATTTGAAAATTTTTTGTTGATGAATGCATTCAATTTCAGAAACTATTCAAATTATTAAAATTAAATTTGGTATACAACTACCACTACAAGACACACTTAGAACATCACTGGATGCTGATGTGGTAGATATTTATTTTCTAAATAATAGCTTTAGTATTTTTATATACTGATTTACATCAAACCTGGCATACTTGCAGTGAATGAGTGAGTGAAGGGATTTGAGAGGCTCTTAACATCAAGGTCTTGAGAGTCAATGAGGGTGAAGTGAGGTGAGTATGGAGCAGCACCACAATGCAAGGGCAGGGAAAACGGGAGAACCAGAGAAAACCCGCTGACCGGCGGCATCGTCCGGAATGATTCCCACATGAACAATTTTGTAATTAAAATTCAACGCATCACATAAGACAAAGAGAGGAATTATGAATTTCAGCGTAATTTTTCAGGAATAATGTTATAATTTATTGTGTGTTAATGTGCTGATTTTGTATGTGTCTGTAGTAGCAATTATCATTTGTGAGTAACCAATATGTGGTAATTGTTTCTTATTTAACTTTCTGGAACCTTTTTTATTTTAGCCCCAACATGTGCCATTCACCCAGCGTACTCATGTAATTAGCATTTACTGGTGGTTCTGCGGTGCTAACTGGTGGTCCAGTTTAGCAGTTGTACGGACCTGGCTGATTCTGGTAAAGTTATCTATTAGCATATCTGTCAGCAGCAGATTACACGGGATAAAACTATCTAAATTTGCAATGAGTATACTTTCTGGCCTGCAGTCTAATGATTTTGTTTTGTGTTAAAAAAGGGTGGAACTTGTGTTTTGTATAAGAAATTTGTGACCATGTGACAAGTGCATGCAATAAAATTCTATGCGAAAGTAACATCTCATAGATGTTTTCTTAACAAATGTTGTGTATTTACCTTCAGCTGGAAGCATGCAGTGTGGCCCAAACAGCACTGAAATAAGGTACAAAGAGTTCCTTTCCACTCACAATAATATAGCTATGGTCATCAGTATCCACCAGTCACACAATGCAACAGAAGCCACATCCTGATATCTCAAATTTAAAATTTTGTTGACTTCATACGGTTATCTGCTGTTTTTGACCAATATTACATGCAGACATAGAGCCTGATTAGGTGGTTAGGTGATGACTTATGGCACTCATGCATCTGACGACATAACTGGAGAATTATTATCATGAATGAGAAAATAGAAGGTATACAAAAGAAGGCAGTGTGACGGACAATCACAAATATCAACCATGTGATGGTGCATCACTGGGAATGGAGAGGACAAACCACAGACCTGGCTTCCACGTACTGGCAAGAATCCCAAGATTGCAGAACATTCGTGAACAGGCACAAGAATATTTTATGCACACAATAGAGATGGTCAGATATGTGCAATGGTAACTAACATGTGGCCCCTTCCATCTAAGTGCATCAAGTACAACCAACCAAGGGACATGGATCTGTTGATGAGTGATTACATGTGATGGAACATGTTCACATGCCTCCCAAGCCACATGACACCAGACATGATTACAACTAGGGACATACAGTCTGCAAAAACAGTGAATTAGATTGACCTGCTGGTGGCTGAACTGTAAGGGGGAATTAAAATGGAGGGGTAATGTGAGCTGGGTGACTGAACAGTAAAAGTGCTAAACAACAATCAGGAAGGAGACCTGGTACTGGTGAGTGTGACAGAGTGCACAGCCATCATGAGGCAGGGTGCTGGGATGCCCATGAGACAGTTACTACCCAGGTTATCCAGAAATATGTATGAAGACCTAGTACACAATGTCACACCTAATTCTAATGAGAGGTCCAGAGAGAGAATAAGGCTGTAGATAGCTAGATGCCTCAAATATTTACCTGTTCTGGTGAATTTTTCAAGCTATGACCCTGAAGGCCACCATACTATACATTACTGAATTGATACATGAGAAGCTGCAGCCGTTCCTGAGGATGTTCCACCAGGCCCTCCTGGTGCAGAAAGTAGCAATCACAGCAACTTACACCATTGTTGTGGTAAGTGGCTAAAGGTATAGGAACATGCCTCTCCAGCACAAGTAAAGGTTACCACCGCCATACCCACCTGGTGAAAAACCATCCACACAGCACAGGCGGCAAGTCATTGAAGCAGTGCTAGCAACCAGCCCGTGATGAGAATGAGGACAGCAGAAAGGGTAGCTGCCACAGTGTAGTTTCGGCTTGAAATTGATCTACGACTGGCACAGTATAGTCAAATTGATACCCAATTTTCAGCCACGTAATAAATGGGTAATGGGGAAGGATAAAACAGTCAACCTGCTCCCAGAAGCTAAATATGATGTATAAACCTATCCAACAGACCAAGGGACAACAGAACTGCCAATTGCAAACCAGGTTACCTATCATGTCATTAAGTTCCAGTTCAAATGGATGTATGTTTGATTAAAATGGAAGTAATTTGGTTTCATGTCGGGAGAAATGAGTGACAGATTACCTATGTCATGGGATGCCCAAAGTCCACAACATGAGCACTCAGCAGCCTGCAAAGTTCCAGTATTGTATCCTAGAGATGCACCAGGTGGTGGTACAGGGGGGTCATCAACAAGTGGTGGAAGGTGTTTGCAGCAGCAGGCCCACACTACCATGCTCCATGATGGCCATGTACCATACCAACACCACCCTGGAGCAGCATCTGTGAGAAACCCAGAAACTATAAGTTCCAAGAGTGGTGAAAAATGAGAAAGCAAGAATCTATGTGAAATGTTGAGAGAAAGTGTAAGTAAACTTTCAGAAGTGAGGAGAATAAGTGCAACAACTTTAAGATTGTGCTGGCTGACAAAAAGAAAGTGACTACACAGTTTTCTGTTGACTTCTGTCCTGTAAATGAGGTAACACACAGACCACCCACACAACTAATCTGCATGGAGGGTACACTTGCCAGGTAGGGGATGCCAAAATGTTCAGTATATTTGATTTAAAATCTGACTACTGGCAAATACCAGTTAGGTACCCGGAAAAGACATAAGATTGCTTTTATTATGCTGGATGGCTGTATGTTTTAATTTAGAATGATGTAATTTGAACTGAAGGGGGCAACAGCCACATTTAATGCAATTACGGTGAGAAAGTACTGGAGGGGTATGTAGGATAGTCTTTTACCAGCTACGTAGATAAATTTGTTTGATCAACAAACTGGGAGAAATATATCAGGCATAATTCTCGAATGTCTGGCAACACATCACCTCATCTGCGTGGTGCACAAAGTCATATTTATTGAAGTAAAATTCCTTATGATAGCGCCACTTGTCAGTTCTTCTATCTCTATGGTTTCTTCTTTGTCACATTATCTTCTATGCTATCTTGTTTAGTTGTGTTGTGTTGTTCGTCCGGGACAGTGCTTGTCCGATCGTTTATAATAAAGTGCTTTTAGTATTCAAGGCATTTTACTTCAATAGGTTATGGGCCCAGTCGCTTTATTCAGATGATTTGTTATTCAGTGAATTATTAAAGTTCGTTCGTTTAGTGTGAAGTGTTGCTAAATCCATAGCGACGATGNATTCAGTGAATTATTAAAGTTCGTTCGTTTAGTGTGAAGTGTTGCTAAATCCATAGCGACGATGGAGTTTGTTAAGCACATTAAACCACTGACCAGTCTTCGTCTAACCGGTCAAACCTTCGCTTTCTAAGCACTAAATGACCTTTACCATGAAGGTGCATTAGATTGTGTCAATCAGAAGTTGAAGAAACCAGATCCGTTAAAAGGTGACGCAACGAAACAGGAAGTGAAAGATCACAAAGAAGCTTGTGATTTGTATAGAAAAGCGAATAGCTACGCTAAGTCAATGATCATTAGTACGGTTTCTGATGCAGTCTATCAGAAGATAATGGACAAAGATACTGCCAGTGAAGCTTGGGAGGCGTTGAAGCAGCAGTTTGAGGCAACATCAAAAGACCAACTCTTCAAAGTATGTGCAGATTTCTTTTCTTTTAATTGGACATCAGGTGATGACGTTTCCACTCATGTAGCCAAGCTGAGGAGTCTGTGGAATGAACTAAATAATGGTTTAAAAGAAATAAACGAAAAAACTCTCCCAGATCTGCTTTTGGTATGTAAAATTTTGCATATTTTACCATGTTTTTTCGAAAGTTTTAAATCTAGTTGGATGCTGCTTACCAAAGATGAAGTTCGTTCATTTGATGAATTGAATATGCAGCTCTGTGTTTTTGAACGAAATATGAAACCCTTTACAAGTAGTGAGAGTAATAAACCAGAAGCTTTAGTGGCTAGGTCCGATAGACAGAAACAGAGTTGTAATAGCTCAACTAATAAACATAAGCCAAATTACACTGCTCAAAAGTGGAAGCCAGGTAATTGTAATTATTGTCGCCAGCCTGGTCACTGGGTTCGTCAGTGTAGAAAGTGGATTGCAGATGGTCGTCCACGCCCTAATGCTGTTAGTAGTAATTCACAGAGTAATATCGCAGATTCTAGAGCTTCTACAAATACGATTGCTCTTGTGTCTATTCACAATGAAATCTTAGCTGCTGAGCCTAATGCAGAGGATTGGTGGGTGGATAATGGAGCTACTAAACACGTTACAAGTCGTTTAGATTGGTTTAGTTCTTTTAATGAGTTTGAGAACTCGTGCAGTATTAAGGCAGCTGGAGATGAAAAACTAAATGCTGTTGGTAGCGGTGTTATTGAGATCAATTCCATAGTTAATGGCAGGAGCCAACGTTTGCAGTTAAAGGACGTTTGGTTAGTTCCTAGGATTGCTAGAAATTTATTCTCTCCATTATCTGCACATGATAAAAATCCAAATAGCAAGTTCCAGTCAACAGTTACCTCCTGTTCGCTTTCAGTAAATGGTGCTCCAGTGCTGGTGGGCACTCGAGAGAAGAATGGAACATTATATAAGGCAGAGATTAAGACTGTTAGCCCGAGTAGCAGTAGTATCAACATTGTAGAATCAAGTGACCCACTGCAGTTGTATCATGAGAGATGGGGCCACCAAGATAAACGTCACATAAAAGAAAAGCTTGAACGCGAGCTAGATATTAAAGTCAAGCTAGATGACAAAATTTGTGAACCTTGCATTTATGGCAAGTCTCATCGACTGCCTTTTGGTACTAGAAGAAAGGCTTTGAAACCAGGAGAGCTTATGTCAACTGATGTTTGCGGACCTTTTGCTGAGTCATTTCAGAAGAAACGTTATTTAGTTGTATTTAAAGATAGCTACACTAAATTTCGGTATGGTTTTGTCATCAAAGAGAAGTCAGATGTCAAAATTGTTTTAGAACAAATGCTCGCTCATGCTGAGAAACAAGGTCACAACATCAAAGAGCTTCTAAGCGACAATGGTGGTGAGTTCGACAATGCAGACGTTCGAGAGATTTTGCTAAGTAGGGGAGTTACACAGCGGTTGACAGCCCCTTATACGCCACAGCAAAATGGTAGCAGTGAACGAGAGAACAGAACAATAGTTGAAATGGCAAGAACTTTTATGTACTCGAATTCTGATGTTCAGTTTCCACAAGCAATTTGGGCTGAGCTTGTTACAACAGCGGTCTACATACTAAACAGAACGGGGAAGTCGTCAGTAAATGGAGTAAGTCCTTACGAGCTTTGGTTTGGTAAAAAACCAAGAATCAGACATCTTCGTATTATTGGTTCAAACTGTTACTTTCATGTTCCTGTGCAGAAGAGGCGTAAGATGGATACGAAAGCTCAAAAAGGTTACCTAGTAGGCTACGATGGTGAAGAGCGCTACCGAGTCTATATTTCAGAAGATAGGCGAGTCGTGTTATCCAGAGATGTTCGTTTTCAAGAAATACTTCAATAATATTAGGGTTGACGCATGCCGCATATTGTTAGTATTCTGAAGCGTGGCTGTCACACCCCGCCATCTTAAACCCGTATCCCCAATGTAGGGCCCCCCAGTAGATACGTGCCACGAGGCCAGGCCGGCCCGGGGGCGGACAGGCAGTTGACACATGCGGGGGGAAAATGCCGAGTTAAGCTAGCAATTCGCAGACGAGGGAGTTAAGACACGTGCAAAGGCGGGCGGCGGCTAGAATATCGCAGACACACCCTGAATGAGATACATACGAAGGCGGGCAGCACCTATAGTAGAGATACGCAAGAAAAGGGCTAACAGTGTTTGGCAGTATTTCTGCCCCCTTCCCCGAGTAAAACGTGTGAGAACTTGGACACGTGGCAAGGTAATGCAGAGGTAAGCTAGAGTTTTGCTGATGCACCTCTAGTTAGACACGTGAGAAGTCTCGCAGTGCAAGTATATATGTGTTCTTTTAAGCCAAATATAAACTTTGTAAACTGAAACACTGAGAGACGTTATTGTTTACCCCCTATTCAACGCCCAAGGTGCCCGTAGTCTGCGCCAGAGAGGTAACTCGCACCCTACGAACAACCCTGTATACCACAGGTGGCGAGTAGCATCAAGTTATTTTTGGCACCCAACATGGGGCAAAGTGGACTCTGTGTAGGCAGAAAACAAGGACCAGACTATACCCGAGAGAAGGGGTCTCGCCCCTACCATGCTAGTCAGGACCTACCGTGCTAGCCAGGATGAACAAAACTTCGAGGAGTCTGAAACCCAGTGGTGCCCAATAACCCATTAGCCTGAGACGAGTCAAAATTAACAAGGCTGGCAGACTAGGAATTAACGAGTACGAGAGGGAGAAGAGAGCAGGAGCGAGAGACCAAGGACAAGCGGGAAAGGGGACGAGGAGAAGAGAGCATGGAGATGAAGGGAAATTAGCGAGGCGCCAAAGGGAACAAACGAGGAGGAGAGAGCGAAGGCGAAGGGAAATTAGCGAGGAGCAGAAGGGAGCAGGAATGCAGACAAAGAGGAGGAGCGTAGAAGTGAAGGGAGAGTAGCGAGGAGCAGAAGAGCGAGAGAGCAGGGGAGAGTGAGCGAATACGAGCAGGAAAACGGACGGGAGAAGAGAGTAAGAGAGCGAGGAGCGAAGGGAGCGGAAGCAGATGAAGAGAAGAGAGCGAGGAAGCAAATGGGAATTAGAGAGGAGCAGGAGAAGAGAGCGAGAGAGCAGGAGCGAGCAAGAGAGGATGAGATGGCAGCAAACGAGAAAGAGAAAGTAGGAGAAGTAGGCCACAGGATGGTGGACAATGGCGTGGAGATAGAGGGCAAAAGCGATGAAGCTGCACAGCCCCCAGCACCGTTACCCCAAGGTGCTATCTTAGTCAGAGACCCAAGGACACCCAAGCAACCGCGCCGGCCAATAACGGTACTCGGAGCGCCAGTGAGACACGCATATCGGACCGAAAATACGCACGAACGGGAAGGAGAGAGCGAGAGAGCAAGGGCGGGCGAGTGAGAAGAAGCGAATGAAAGAAGACGGGCGAGAAAGCGAGAACGAGCGAGCAAAGGAGAACAGTCGAGCAAAAGGAATGGCCGAGTGGGAGAGAGGGTGAGAACGAATGAGGAAAGGGAAAGCGAAGATGTGAATTGAGACTGAAAGCGAACCAAGAGGAGAGAGCGAAGAAGCAAAGGAAAATACACCAACAGAGAACCGAACCAGAGCAAATATCAGGAGGCGAGGAAGTACCGGGGGATTCCAGCTAACCTGAGGACGAGAGCCCTCAGCAGTCCGGAGATGGTCCCAGGACACCAGAACGAGTGACAGACTCTGTGCGGCATGAGGTAAGTTTGTTTACCTCATGTCGCCCGCTGAGAGCACCAGGGCGGGGAGCCCGATCTGACGCCAAAACATAAGTGCGACTACAAAGGGCCAGACGTTCCAGAGCCTCGAACGGCCAGACGCCGGTATCTGTGTTACTAAGTGTTAAGTTAGGAATATAGGCCATCAGCCGAATTGTAGTTTCATTTGTAACAGTGTGTACCATGCATAAGTTTAGAGATATAGGTAATTTTTTGGCCAGTGTGATTGTATATTTACTTCCACCCACCGTAAGACCGTTTGTATAATTGGCAGCAAGTGCAGGAAATTAGTTTTAACTCAGGAACAGGGTTTCCAGACTAATAAGATAAGAGTGTTTTTTTTTCTCTTCGAACGGCCTGCGAGCCGCCCGTAACAGTAAAAAAAGAAACCATGTCACTACACGTAACTGCTGATAAGCAACTTGCTCGATTACCGGCCGTCTGCTACCCTAACCTGTTTGCAGCTGTTCAAGAAAGCCTCCGCCTTTCCAGGATGGCAGAAGCAGAGAAGACATAATAAGTTAAAATTACTGTGATCTGGATGGATCACTTAGAGCATGTTGTGTAACAAGGTTTCAACTGTGTTTGTAATTAATGTAAGGGAGTCCAAGACGTGTAGTCTAAAATGAGGTTAAACTTGTCCAGTAACGTGCTGTCCATGGCAGATTTAGGCCCCATGACAGTCCGTCTAGCTTTTGTGCCAACCACCAAACGCCGTGGACTAAGTGAATTAAGTTTTTTAACCGCCCCAATAGACTTAGAAGTTTTCACTTCTATTCCCCAGTAATTGTACGGCCTGTGATGTTGTTTGAAAAAAATGTACCTTGTAAATAACAATGCCTTTAGCAGAGTGTGTTACTGCAGAGCTCAGGTTAAGAAAATCCCTTTAGCACGCTGGTACACCTGTGTAACTAGCAGAGGCGCGCGACCTTGAGTGACGACCAGCTGGCCGACCAGACAAGGACGAGAAGGAAGGAAGAGAGAGAGAGAGAAGTAGGCTACAGCTGGCTGCCTGGCTGCTGACATGCCGCGCTAGCAGCGAGCACAAAGCTGTGTGCAGGGAAAACCCGCAGAAGAGAGGCAAGGCAGAGGCACAACCGAGAGCCGACGCCTTGGCTCGGGTGTGTCAGCATTGCACTGGCCGGGGGGGAATTGACGCATGCTGCATATTGTTAGTATTCTGAAGCGCCGCTGTCACACCCCCGCCATCTTAAACCAGTATCCCCAATGTAGGGCCCCCCGGTAGATACGTACCACGAGGCCGGCCCGGGGGCGGGTAAGCAGTTGACACGCACTGGGAAAAATGCTGAGTTAAGCTAGCAATTCGCAGACGAGGGAGTTAAGAGACATGCAAAGGCGGGCGGCGGCTAGAATATCGCAGATGCACCCTGAATGAGATACATACGAAGGTGGGTGGCACCTGTAGTGGAGATACGCAAGAAAAGGGCTAACGGTGTTTGGCAGTATTGCCGCCCCCTCCCGAGTAAAAGTGCGAGAACATGGACACGTGCTAAGGTAATGCAGAGGTAAGCTAGAGTTTCGCCGACGCACCTCTAGTTAGACGCATGAGAAGGGCTGACGGTGTTTGATGGAATCGCCCTCCCCCTTCCCCCCCGAGGAGATCCGTGGAAAAACACTGACAGAGTTGATCTGGAGGGTTGCAGAGGGGGCGTTAAGTCCTGACACATTGGAGGCAGTTGAGAGTTGCAACCCGGGGCCCAGAGGTGTTGGTCGGGTGGGGGCTCGCCAGGAGCACCATGCCGGGATGCGAAGTTAGTTAGTCGTGCGACACTGAGAGAAGGAGTCGAAAGGTGGCCTCAACGAGGGGCGTCACGCTGAGAGGACAGTTGAATCTCCGCGCCGAGAGGCGGCGGTCGGGTGGGGGCTCGCCAGGAGCACCAGGCTGAGACGCAAAGTTAGTGAGTCGTGTCGTGCAGTCAGTCAGTCAGTCAGTCAGTCGAGTGAGTCAGTTGAGTCAGTCGCGTACAGCCGTCAGTCAAGGCCGGGGAGTGGACCCTGGCAGGGTCAGTCAGTCGAGAGAGTCAGTTGAGTCAGTTGTGTAGAGCCGTCAGTCACGGCCGGGGAGCGGACCCGGCAGGGTCAGTCAGTGATGTAGAATCAGTCATGTGATGGGATCACCGAGGAGTGAACCCCGGAACAGTCAGTCGTGGAGAGCCATCATCAAGGCCGCTGTATCCATCACGCCAACGAGACGAAGCCGAGGGCCTGTGAAGGGCCGCCCAGCTAACCGGACCTCAACCAACCGCCAGAACAACCAGAACTGCAAATACAGCTAAGTACCAGCGCCTGTCACTCAAGGGACCTTCCCCGAGACCTAGCATTCCCCCACAACATCAGAAGCAGTTAGCATGAGTACATTAATCCACCCTTAAGGCTCATAACTGACTGGGAACAGTATTGCAGTGCAAGTGTATATGTGTATTCTTTTAAGCCAAATATAAACTTCATAAACTGAAACACTGAGAAACGTTATTGTTTACCCCCTTATCTGCACCCAAGGCGCCCGTAGTCTGCGCCAGAGAGGTAACTCGCGCCCTACGAACCATCCTGTATACCGCAGGTGGCAAGTAGCGTCAGGGTAACGAAGTTGGTGTTCTTGGGACATGTAGTGAGAGAGCAAGGAAACCAACAACATTCCAAACAAATACAAAAGATAGCATAAACTAACCTCAGCATAGCATGATATGCAGTGCTTATAAATTACAAAGTCAGCATCTGGCTTCTGCTCTTGTCCTGCATTAGGTTACATCTTAAGGTGTCCTGTATGGGCAATACTTGTTCATACAGGAAAAATTTTGAAACTCCCAAAATTAAATAAAATGTTTTAAACCACCTGTAAATATAAATGAAAGTTATTTATATAAAAAACTATAGTAAATTTAATTCATTCACATTAGAATATCAAATTTCTCAAAAATTAAAAGAAATATGTGCAATTTTTTCTCCCTTACAATAGCACAGGTCAGTTCTCTACATAAAGCATTGATATTCTAAGTGTGTGTGGTAACATTTCAAAGCACATACAAATGCAAAATATTTACAATCAGTGACATCATGTTTTCTTTCAGTCAACCTGAACTTCACACTTTCATAGCCAATGATGTGCTGTTCCAAGTTCTGAAATGGGCTTGAAGGCCATTAAAATTGTTATTCAAGTACAATATGTGAATAGTATATAACATAATAGCTCAACATCCAAAAATTTGATGGACCTGGCCCCAACATCAAATATTACATTTTTGGTAAAATATTTTCTCCATCTGTTATATTTTGACTGCCCTCTTACACTAATCTGATGTGCATAGAAATTTATTCAAATTTATTTTTATTAAAATTATATATTCATCATAACACACACACACTCACAAAAGCCAAAATTGACCAAGATTTAATTTTAAATAACTGTATTTCCCATATTAACTGTATACACAACTGATGTTTTATTAACTTCTTTGGAAAATACAATGAGATGTAAATTTTGTACCCAACCTATTTGCCAAGCTTTGAAACTTACAAGCTGCGTAAGTAACATTTCTTAGACATGAAAAATTAGTTGCTATGAAATGGGAAAGATTGCATCTTCTATATTTGAGAAATATGTTCATATGCTCACTTTGCTCCACTGTAAACATTTTTTGTACAGTTCATAATTATTAAGAAGCGTAATTATATAATGGAAATTTATATAATTCCTCTATGTTTTGCATATGTTTTACTTTCATTACATTCATTTGCAATTTAGTGGTTTTAAAATTCTTTATTTAATTTTGTAGATCTCAAAATATTCCCCTATTATAAATTAATCTAATTCACATGAGATGCACTAGGCCTCAGCCAGCCACCACAAGCAGGCCTAATGCTAGATGCTGTGGTTGCACTTTCTAACTAAAATGTATCATGCCATATTTCATGTAAATAATTCCTCATCCCCTGATGTTACAGGAAACAAAAATGTGAAATGTCAGTGATTTACAGGTAATGGCACATATTATATAAAAAATTATCAGCACTGCAAGTTTGGCTGTGCTCTGCATACTTTTGGCATGCACTCTATATAGTGGTGGGGCCACGGTGGCTGAGTAGTTAGACAGCTCACCTCCCACCAAGGCGAACCGGGTTCAATCCCTGGCAGGATCACTCCTGGATTTTTGCAATTGGGAATCGTTCCGAATGATGCCGCTGGTCGGCAGGTTTTCTCGGGGATCTCCCATTTCCCCTGACCTTGCATTCTGATGCTGCTCCATTCTCACCTCATTTCACCCTCATCGGCTCTCAAGACCTCATTAAGAGCCACCCAAATCTCTCAACCTTAAACTTTATATGTAGTAATTTTATAAACTACGGGATTACATCAGATTTCATCATTTTCTCTTGCCTCTGCACTGCCTCAGATTCACTTTGTTTCTAGTTCTGAGCAGCAGCATGTAGTGGTACAGGAAACCTTTTAGTTAAATGTTAATACTGTCATATGAGTTAGCAAAATCATAAAATTGTACTGATATGGCTGTTTTTAGTAATGTTCTGTAGAAGCAAGATGCTACTACGCTAACAGTTATATTTAATCTTCATGAGTTATCTAAGCAGGATTGCAAAAGAGACACTATTTTTCTATTTTTGTTCCAGGTTCAATAATTAATTTATTTAAATAGTTTTTGCAGAGGGTTCAACAGTCTTTCTTCATGGATGCTTTCTGCTTCCTGCTCTTGTAGTTCTATGCTTCGTAGTCATTGACCACGTGTTCATTTCTGGCTACTAACTTCCTTTGATTCCGGCGATTGACAGTTTCCTACTTCTCTGTTTTTGGCTCAACATATCTGCATATAAATATTTAATCTGGACTCATAAATTTATTTGAATTTAAATGTAGTGTTTTGGAAATAATTGAGGACTGCCTATTTATACGTGTTTTGAAAACATGAGACTAAACTGTGCCAGGGGATTGTTGACATGAAAAGTAAAATTTTTAAATATGACACCCATGGTCAATCTCATATAAAAAAGGCTGTAGAAGCCCTTAAAGATGAATTCCGAAAAGCATATTATTTGGGATATTATGAAAAGTACGTCTATTAGAGGAACAAAAATTTGGTATACAAATTAATTAAACCAAGATCTTGGATAAAATAAATGTATGGTATGTAGTAATCACTCCCATCATGTAAAAAATAGCAGTTTGCACCCTGTTATTATACACAACTTTGTTACCTTGAGGTAAAATTGATGTTTGATGCCAATGTATTAAGCAGTACGCCATAATTAGCCTTAGCCAAAATGTACTCTTGTTGCAACTCTCTAGGACCCACAGTTTTAATGTTAAATGCACACAAAGACTTCAGTTGTAGCAATACTATGGCCTGTGGGTTGACAACATGTCCTACACCCGGAGGTAAACACATGCTGGATTAACTTCATACTTCAGTAAGTGATTTGTTTACGTGAATTGGGGCTTGCAATAGTGGATGCACATTGTTGAATGTCACAGCAGTTTCCCTCCCTCCTGCCCTCCCCTATCCATTGTCACTACCCTACCTTGATGCCAGAGCAGCCTGTTATTCACTGCATGTAATTGCGTTTCTTCACTACTGCAAGAGAGGGACATGGCATCGTACACTAATTCGGAGATGACAGTCATGGTTTTGGTGTATAGAGAAGCAAGAGGAAACAGAAGGGATGCTGCATGTTTGTACAGTCAACAGTATCCTGCACGACATCAGCCTAACAGTCATACGTTCGGAAACGTCACACAGCATCTACAAGAAATGGGCACGTTTGTGAGGTTGGGTGGATCACGTCAACAGAGAAGCAATCCAACCCCACATTTTAAAGAGGCAGTCTTGGAGAGAGAAGAGGAAAACCCTTCTACTAGCACCCGTAATATCGCATGTGCAATGGATGCATTGAATGCAACAGTATGGCATAAAGTACATGAACAGCTGTTGTGACCAACAGTGTGCAAAAGGTGCAAGTATTACAGCCAGCGAATTATGCCCCTTGTCGAGGTTTTTGCCAGTGGTTCCTGCATCAGTGTGAAAAAGTTCCTGATTTTCTTGCTATTGTTATGTTCACAGACGAAGCCACATTCACACATGAAGGGTATTTTAGTAGTCAAAATAGCCACATCTGGGATTACTCTAACCCACATGCAACTGCAATGAGAGGCTATCAGCACCAATATTATATCAACATTTGAGCTGGAATACTTGGCAACCATGTTCTTGGCTCATACTTGCTGTCAACCCGTTTGACAGGCTTCCAGTATTGGTATTTTCTGAAGTTCACATTGCCAGAACATCAATTTTACCCCAAGGTAAAAAAGTTGTATGCAATAACACGATGCAAACTGCGATTGTCTACATGATGGGCGTGAGTACAACATACCATATATTCATTTTATTCACAATCTGGTTTAATTAATTCGCATACCAAATTTTGTTCCTGAAACGCTAGTACGTTTCATAATATTCCACATAGTATGCTTTTCAGACTCTGCCTTTAAGGGCTTCTGTAGCCCTTATTATTTTAGATGGACCATGGGTGTCATATTTCAGATTTCTTCTCTTCACGTCAGCAATACCCTGGCACAGTTTGGTCACATGTTTCCGAAATACTTTGTATATTAAAACACTTCATTATGAAGAACAAAATCTATGTTATACAAATGATTGTGAATATTTTAACTAAATTTAAAACCATCAGTAATTCTAAAGTTTGAATCTGTTAACCATAATAATTTGTAGCATTTATTTGTTATTTTATCTGGCTGAAAACAAAAGTTGACCTACTGACTTAATTTAATTTGATATTATTTATTTTCTTTAAGTACTCATATCACTTCCTTCCCAGTATTGGTCAACTAGAGTTACCCGCCTCCTGACATCACAATGTCATGTAACAACAACGGATAGCTTTTGGCGGCCTGATGACTCCGACCAGCCATCACTACCTGGAAACTCCCCCAGTAGGAATATCACCAGGAGAAATGAATGCCATGTCAGTGGCACAACAATTTTCCTGAACTAGATACCACCACGTGCACCCATTCATAAAGTGCTCCTGCCTCATGTGTGACTGTTTAAGTGAAGCATGAATGATTACATTTCTCGTAATTTTGCCCATGAATTAGCAAGTGAAATTTACCTAGGAGAAAGCAGAAGGTTATTATTTTTTTTTTGAGCAATTCAGGTATATATGCCCACACCCAATTTCTCCGAATGAACTTATCCTGTGAAAAAGGCACAACTGTGCCAGTTTTATGAAATAACATTTATTTTATTTTCCATCTTTTTAAAGTGCAAAAGACAACTTTTCACAATACTTCTGATATTCCATTGTAATTTTGTAATTTATCACTACCAACTGCCTGCTTGCCTCCTACCAAGGTGAACCGGATTCAATCCCCGGCCGGGCCACTCCGAATTTTTGCAAGTGGGAATTGTGCTGGATGACATCGCTGGTAGGAGGGTTTTCTCAGGGATCTCCTGTTTCACCCACCCTTTCATTCCGGTGCTGGTTCATACTCACTTCAATCACCCTCTTCAGCTTTCAAGACCATGCTGTTAAGTGCCGCCTACATCTCTTCACTTCACTTCACATCACTTCACAACTCACATTATATCGATATGCTGAATATATTTTATAATCTGTTATGAAATTATTGCATCTGATTATTTTTGCAAGGGCATATTGTGTGTGTATTTTAATTCTGTAATTTTTGTGTTCTTTTCCCAGGTTTTTGACACCAACCCATGCAAGCATTGCATGGGTCATCACCATGCTTTTCAGTCTAAGAAACGGACGCATAAGGAGCTGTTGTGTGGCCAGCAACTCCCAATTAGCCAAACTTTTCTTGCTATACCTACCATGTAACGACAATTGGTAATCAATTCTGGAACCTCTTTTTTTTCTACTGGGAGTAGTATCATCCTTCCCCCCCTTGCAGGTTCATGTGTTCAAGGGCTTAAATCCTTGTAAATTTTCTGTTGGATCATAGGCTTGTTTATTTAGCAGTTTAGGCTAGGCTACGGCAGGCGTAGTGTCGGGTCCATTTTGGTGAGGCACCAAACTATGTTGTGTACCACATGGAATAAACTATGAGTGCATCAGCATGTTTGTGTGTTATTTTTGTATTGGTCACTTCATGACCACTTCAGGAGATTGGAGCCCTATAAACCTACCAAAGATCTTATATAATAATGTTCAGTTTAATGCATTTCTCAGTAATTACATTTCAGGCATGTGAGGTGGCCAAAACAACCTCACTACTTCACTGGCATACGAGGGGTCATACACTCTTGTTAGGCATGCATGAAAATTCATCACCGAACCACCTGTTAGGTGTTTCACTCCAAGGCACAGTGGGAGTCTCCAGGACAAGCCACATGGGCGAATGGCCTGCAACTCAGCTACAATGTTCATGCTCCAGAGCTATTTGGCACCAAAACATCATATAAAATTCCTTGCTCCTTCCAATATACTTTTTCCAGCAACAATGTACAGGCTCTGTAAACCCACCTTGTCGGCAACCTGGAGCTGGAATCCAGTCATTGCTTTTGTATTTAGTGTTTGAACTACTGAAATCTATGCATTTTCTGATAAGTGGCTTGAGAAGTAAACTTCATGACCGCATTCGTTTCCATAAAATATTACACAGAAGTGATGTAAAACGTTGTTTACCCAAGGGGCTGCGGTGGCTGAGTGGTTAGACTGCTTGCCTCCCACCATGGCGAACCAGGTTCAATCCCCGGCCGGGTCACTCCCAGATTTTCGCAAGTGGGAATCGTGCCGGATGATGCTGCTGGTTGGCAGGTTTTCTCGAGGATCTCCCATTTCCTCTGCCCTTACATTCTGGCACTGCTCCATTCTCAACTTATTTCACCCTCATTGGCTCTACAAACCTCATTGTTAAGAGCATCCTAAATCTATCAACTCAACTCAATTTTGTTTACCCAAGTGTAATATAATTTTTTTTTTTAAGTACCGTTGCTCAATAAATAGATAGTTATTTAAAATTATATTATACACTGAAAACCCACACCATCTAAAAGTAGGTTTACTAGTACTGTTGAACACAAAAGGTGCTAGGCACAACAAATTACATGTGTGTAAAATTGCTATAACTTTAACTTTTTTTAAAATATGATATGAAATAGGAAAATTATGTAAAAAAAAATGTTTTTTGAAAATAAATGGCTTTCTGTGGCCATACACACTAAAACATCACTATCGTGTGGCAAATTTGAAGTGATGGAAATTCTTAAAACACATTTCAGTGTTGAAAAAATTTCAACTCACTGAAGTGGTGTAAAACCAAATAAAAAAATACAAAAAAAATTAATATTCCAATTTCGAAAATTGCTAAGAAGTACATACATTTGTTATAATATACATTACATGATCAAAAGTATCCAGTGAAATGTGTGTTTAACATAGAAGGTGAGACAGTTCTGCCATCTACTACGTGGAACACATGGTCAGCGATTGCGGTAGTCAGCAGACAGCACATGAAAGCAGAATGGGACGGTCTGAGGAACTCGCTGTCTTTCCACTGGGTCAGGTGGTCGGGTGCTACTTGTGTAATAAGACTGTGTGTGAGATTTTCACCCTCCTGAATATTCCTAATTTCACTGTTTCCAATATTATAGTGAAGTGGAAATGTGAAGGGACATGTACAGCCCAAAAGCATGCAGGCCGACCTCCCATCCAGTGTTAAAAAGTTGTATAGCCGAATCATCAATCATCTATCACCACCATCACACAGGAATTACAACCTGCACCAGTATCTACTCCAAGCACCACGACTGTTTGCATGAAGTGTGGAAACTTGGTTTCCATGGCAAAGCAGCTGCCCATAAGCCACATATCTCACAGGCAAATGCCAAACATAGCCTTGCAAAGTGTTAGGGAGCATCGAAACTTGACAATACAACAGTGGAAAACCATTGTATAGAGTGATGAATAACTGTATATACAATGTGGTGATCCGATGGTAGGGTGCAGGTGTGGCAAATACCTGGTAAATTACATCTGCCAGCATGTATAATGCCGACTGTGAAATCCGGGGTAGTGGGATTACAGTGTGGTCATGTTTCTCCTCAAGGGGGCTTTGTTGCTCTACGTGGTACTATAAAGACACAAGTTTACGTTGACACGTTAACCGCTTTCATGTTGCCTACCATCAAATACCAGTCCGGGGATGACCATTGTGTCTTTCAATAGGACCGAGCACCTGTCCATACTGCAGGGCATGTAAGGGAGTGGTTTGACAACAACGCGTCCCACTACTAATGAACCGACCTATGCAGAGTCCTGATTTGAATCCGATAGGACATCTCTGTGAAGTTTTGAAACACCATCTTTGTGCTAGACCACACCAACCCACATCAATACCTTTTTCTCATTTTGGCACTCTGCCTGCGAGGAATGGGTTGCCATTCACCAGTAAACCTTCCACTACCTGATTGAAACTATGCCTGCGTGAGTGCAGGCTGTCATCATTGTTAAGGGTGGATCAACACCGTATTGACTGCCAGTGTTCCCAATGGAGGACGGCCCAAACTTATACTTCATTTTCAGATGGGTATCCGATACTTTTGATCATGTATTGTATTGCCCAATGTACTGAACTAATAATTTCATAGTAAATGAAATAAATTTTACATTATGTTAATGAAACTATACAGTCTGTTTAAATTGTTCACATCTTTTATAAACAAGTGAAGAACTAAAAATAGAATACTAACCAGCAAATTAAATAAAAACACTAACCTTTGCACACTTTATAAACAACTGAAGAACCACACAGGTAAGCTAACCAAGGGAATTAAAGAAATACACTAACCTTGATGTGAATACAGCCAAATCTCAATTTTCCAGGGGCAGATCAACTAGTTTGTGGCTTAACCCCGGGCCATGTTTCCTTTCTATAACCAATTTATAATTTATAGACCTAAACACAATAATCTTAGTAAACATTTGTTTTTGTGTATCAACGAAAGTACTATTAACATGCCCTTGTGAACTGCGCTCATGTTCGGGGGTACCATTACGTGACATGTGATTGGGGGGGAAGGGGGGAGGGATGGAGACTTGTTGAGAATTGTTCAACAAGAAGAAAAATATTAAGGGGTAGTTGTCAATTAATGCGTTCAGTGCAGGTCCATTCAGTTCAAAAGTGCAATAAATTATAGATAGATATTAAAGAATATTTCCATTTTAAATACCAATGCAATGTTTAAATTTAATACAAAGTGCGACTTATGCCTGCTGGCCAGCGTAACAGTCACTCGTTGTCGGCTGGCTGCCTCCATCTCCAGCATTTGGTTAGAGGGGAAAGTTCTCAAATAAACAGTATGAGAATGTCATGGTTCTGTTATATCTGTTTCCCTTTCACTCATTACCTTCCCCCTTAAGCTGGACATCAATCAATATTTTTCTCCTCCTTTTCATTCTTATGAATGGGACTCCACCCTGAACAGGACAGCAGCAAAAAAACATGAAATAGAAGGGGGGGGGGCAGAGGCAGTAGGCAGTACCGTAATGTGAGAGAGGGTAGTGGGAAATTCTAGCCAGATAAAACTAAGAACAGAACGTTGTTATCATGACATGTTCACTCGTGTTTGTAGATGTGATAAATGATTATATACACACATTTTCTTCAGCTTGTGTATTCCACTGTATGCTGGAAAAACCTTTTCCAGTGCAGCCATTGTTCTACAATTTGCACGCATGGGTAAAAATAAATCATTGTGCAAACTTCACTGTCTTTCCTCCACAAAAAGTACACCATAACGTGTGACGTTAGGCTTTTCTAGTGTTTCCTCTGCTTCACCATTTCCCCACCAGTTTGTATCTCAAGTAGCATTTGACTGCACAGGGAAGAGAGGGAGCAAAAAAGATGAAGTGATACAGCATACAAGGAATGAGCAGCGTTGCAAAAATGCTGTGTATTACTTATGCTCGGAGAGACAGTACATAAAGTGAACAATTTACATTAATATGATTACATATACCTATTATTTTATCAATCAGTTGAAAATAGATATTTACTGAAAAATTTATATGGCATGACCATCTTGCAAAAAGAAGCCTTATGATGAAAAAAATAAGATATTCATGCTTCAAAATACAGGCGCAAACCTTACGCTAGGACAACCATTTTGCAGACAAACACAATATGTTATTAACAATTTTATTATGTAGTGGCACCCCGTTTGTATGGATTCTTTGTTTACATGATATAATTGTTGTTCTGTTCTTGTGCAGCGCTAAGCATTATCCAATAAACTGCCTAACTTTACATGAAAATGCTGTTTTGAATAAGCTGGTATTTACTGCAATTTAATCACAACACATATAACAATTAAAATAAACCTTTATTTCATTAATACATTTCTTATCTTCCTGTGACAGTATGTTTCAAAATGGTCTTTGCTACTGGCATTTCATTCACATTTATGCAGTGCTGCTGTTTTTCTTATGTTTTTTCATTATCTGTAAACATACTGCTGGAGACCTGGATATCATTTTAAAGAGAAGAGCTCTACCTGCTAAAATATTAGCATTTAATAAGTGTAAATGTCTTAGTTTCTCTGCAGGAAAGGTAGACACCAGACTCAATTGCGCACAGTGTTCAGCCTATGCGCAGTGTTGCTGTCCAGTTTTTCGTTAATAATAACTAGCTCAGCGATTGTTTATGCAAGTCCAAAAATTAACAATCTGTCATATTGATTTTTTTTTCAAAACCTTATCAATCAATTTACTTTGCCTAATAAATAGTTAGTTTTATAAATAATTACTACCCCTAAGAAAATAAAAACACCCTTTCCTTCATTCATCTCCTACATTAAAAATTTTTCTTCTAGATTGTTCTCAAGTTCCTAAACTTTTTCTTTACAATAAAAAAAAATCCTAGCTACTGGGACAAATAATTCCTCTTCTATTACTGATTCTTGAAAACACTTCTAGTCATTAACCTAACTTTCTTAACAGTCTTTCCCTTGACTTCCTTTTTTGAGAAAACCCATTTTGAGTTTACCACCCTCTCATCCCTATCTTTCTCAACTAATTCCCACATTTGGTTATTCTCCAGGGCATGTATCTCCTCTTGCATGACTTTCTTCCAGAAATCCCTACAAGGATTATTGTTTATATCTGACAAAATACTTGGAATATCATTGTTATGAAAACAAGCTGCATTTTGATGTGGGTCGGGGACATAAGATTAAATCCCTGGGTGCATGAGCCTGCAGGGGATCAGGGGGCACTACTCCTTGGGCAGAAACCAAAAAAGGTTCCAGTAAATTACTACTATTGCAAATTACATGGCCAGTACAAAAAAGTGATGGCCTGGGGAGAAACGTGCAGCATGTCCACCCTCAAATGCATTCATTGTCATACTGATTAACAGGGTAGCATTCTGGGCCTACATAACCCGGGTTGGTACCAAATTCGTGAAACTGAGCATTTGAAATTACACATACAAGACAAAATTATCCTTACAAAATTATACAAGTTGGCACTAGTTCAATGAAGCAGTATAATTTTTATGATGTTAAAAACTGTCTGACGCTATTCCCCACCTGTGGCATACAGGATGGTTCATAGGGTCGGAGTTAATTCCTCCAGGCACAGACTAAAAGGTGCCTTGACGGTTGAGGGTGTATCAATAAGGAAGTCGTTTGGTGTTTCACTTTACTGGATGGATATATTGTCTCGAGTCTAAAAGAAAACATACAGAAACACTTTTGAGGTGTGGTACTCTATTTTGGCTAACTCGGATTAACTGTGGGCGACGTCGTGGTGGAGGGGAGGGGCTTCTTTGGATGGCGACTAGATACTTAACTACTCTGCTGGTGGTGCTGGTATGTTGTCGGCTGTGGATGAGATCCGGCGATGTGGGCGGCATTGGAAAGGCCCAGGTTTGGTGCTGTCTCCCCTGGACTGCTGTTCTGGGTTTGTTCCGACGTCCTCTCGCGATTTCTTGACGTAACTCTTCTCTCGGCTCGGTGATAATGAACAGACCCCTCTTCTCGCGTAAATTCGCTTATATGCTCTCTAGCCTCCCTCCGTAAGTGTCGGCACGTGTCTCTCTTGTTGGGGGAGGGGGGGAGGTGGTGGCCTGAAGTATAAAGCCCTTCAACCACGTGCCATGNGAAGCTAGAGGTGCTCTTGCTTGGCTCTGCAATTTCTCCCGCTTTCCTACGTATTTACGTAGCGCCTTCCAGGGTTCTTCGGCGATATGCCAGCTCTTACTTGGCACAACCTTGACACGTGTAACTGCGATCCGTTCTGGCTGTCCACGTGCCTCNGCGATATGCCAGCTCTTACTTGGCACAACCTTGACACGTGTAACTGCGATCCGTTCTGGCTGTCCACGTGCCTCGAGACACGTGTCAACTGGTAGGCGCTCGTGAAGGGGGTCAGCGAGGCTTCTACTCCAAAATGCGTTACACGTCATGTCTTTCACAATCGTTTGCAAAATTATTAACAACTAACCCTTATTTTATTACACAAAACAGAAAATAAAAGTAATTTATTTCAAGTTTTGCATGTTCGTGTCTTTGTCATTGGACAAGTTCCAGCGAGAAAATGGGCCCTAAGCATACATGCCTGAATGGCTAAAAAACAATTACTTTAGATATTTCCCTTTGCTTGAATTATGCTGTTTACCTTACAGAAAACAGTTAAAAACACCATGAACAATGCAATCGCACTTGCTTCACTACCTTTAGCACACATGATGAACATAAAGGATAAAAGGTACACATATGAGTATGTAGCCTGAGAAAACTATTACATTCCCAGTGTGGCCTTTATTGGCCCAGTGATTTCTTGGCTTAGGGAGATGTTTCTTGATACTGGTAGGCCCAAATTGTAATTTCCCCAAAAGTTTCCTCTTGGGGACATGAAGGTGGGGTAGTCGCTTGACTCTGGTGAAAAGTGACAGACCAGCGGGTGTGTTCCCACACTCCATGGTGGCTGTGGAGTCATTGTGTGGCTGCCCACTGTTCAGGGTATGGCGCACTTCTGTAGAGGGTGCAAGCCACTGCGTATGTAGCAGCGGGATGAACAGATGCTAAGGGGGAAGATGTGGCTCACATAATACCCCTCCTCCTTTGGATATTGTTCATCCACTGTAGACCGTTGTCCCAGTCAGATGCAACAGGACATTGGTGGTTGCAGCCCTATCCAAAGCTGCAAGTGGTAGAAGCCTTGGGTGTGATGCAGTACTGGTGAGGTGGGGGAGGTTTCCAGGTTTAATAGTGCTGATATGGCTGCCATGGGAAGTGGGAGGCCTCTGCAAGCCATGCAGAGCATGAGCACTGAGCGATAGAGCTGCTTGGAGCTGTGGGGTGGCGAGGAGCCAGCCTCAAATTCTGTCTCATCACTGCTACTGTTGGAGCGAGGCCTGCGACAGGGTCACAAGAGAGACTGGGTAGGTGGCTGGACATCCCCATCAAGCCATTCGGACCTGCCCACCTCACAGTCTGTTGAGGCCTCACTCCTGAAGATGGACGCAGGGCATCCTGGAGGCATCGTGGCGATGCTGGGCAGCATCTTTGAGAATGGGAATTGCAGTGAAAGGTGTTGCAGTGTAGCTGTTTGCAGATGATGAAGAAACAGGGTTGGGTACTGCAGCAGTGGGTAATGTACAGTTTTTTTTGTTTTTGGCAACACTTACCTGCTTAAACTTTAATTCGCTTTTCAGTGATATTTATGGCAAAGCTCTGTCGTTTGTCCTTGTTATTCATTTGTTTCGTTCCTCTGTTAATTGTCAGTTATTTTACTAAATTGTTAACCATTGCTTTCTGAAACCTTAAAATTTTGGATTACTTATAACTATGAGTTTACTATTAATGTTATGTAACCAACATTTTTGGTGACTCTCTACTATAACTTATTCAAGTGTTTTGCGCCACGATAGATCACACTTTAGCATCTGTGTTAAAATTTGGTTTTGTTATGAAATATATATAACGTAGGAAAAGGAAATTTAAACACGTTGCTAATATTAATCACAAATATAATTCAAGACCATGGCATGGCCATTAGATTGTATTGAATCTTCCATGCGAGCAGAACTGTCCAGTCGCGTGAACTTCTTTGTAGCTGATTTGACCTTCTTTCTTTTCTCTTCTAAGCATAATCATGTGAAGTCACGTAATTTTTACGTAATCCATTTATCAGCAAATTATATCGTAGAGCTTAGCATCACTACCTGTGGTGAGTGTATTTTACACGTTTATTTTATTTCATGTATGAATCGCATGTTTATTTTCTCAAATTTTGTAATTTTGGTGGATAATTTTACTTTGTAGTGCGGCCCACCATACTGCATAGCTTGAATACCTAGTCCGACATCTTGCTGCTCGAAATGCCTTGCTGATATCCAGTTCAGACTCATGGCAATTGTGTTTCACTGTGGCTGTTGATCTTCTAGCTGCTCTTCACATTCAGGAAAACCATGCCTACTTATTTATTTGCTTGCATCCGGATTTTCAACTACTTTTCAGACTTAGAAACAAAAAAAACTGGACATTTGGCTCACTTTTAATAATTTATGTGTGATTTACGAAGTTAAAAATAAATTGAAAATGTTATATATATTAGTATAAGTATTAACACTAGTTTATTTAGGTAAAATAGTGGTGCTCCACTCCTCGCATAATATTTAATTTGTTTACATTAATGGATATCATATTTATTTGTTAACATGAATAAATTAATTTAATTGATTATCAATATTAATATTGATTTGCATTGTGTGTAACTCTTACGAATATTTTATTTTGTCCTTTAAATAGTTGGTACTTGCAAAAAAAACATCTGCTCACATATGATACTCAATAATTTATTTAAATAAATATCTAATATATTTATTACCCTGAACACAGTGTTCCAGTTTTTTTCAATATATTTTTTTAACCTTGCACCTTAAATGTTTGTCAGTGGTCATAACCACATGTGAAATCGGTGTGACTACTTCAAAGTGTTGTGCTATTATTTAAATTTTGTGAAGGGAAAAATGACTTCGGGGATTGGTCCTTTTTCTCTTACTCTTTTAAAGAGGGCTACACTGGTCATGAAAATTAATTTGCGTGTTTCCTTTTGGGCATCTTCTGGGAATGGGGTTAAAAATGCTTAAATTGTTTGCCCCTTTCTGGGGCTTATGATTCACGTCCAGCCCTGTGACAGGAGCATGGCTCAGTAGCGACACATCCAATGTGGTTTACCCATTATCCATGTCCCTAGAGGGCATCGAGATGCCAGGTGTCACAGGATCGAGTAGGCACAGCATGGCACTGCTGTCTGTTGACTCAGGTATCAAAGCATCCAAGTTGGTGAACTGTGGTAAGGTAGAGCAGTGCCTTGGGAATATCACGTGTTGCAGTGATTGTGGAAGCATCCGCACAGTGTAGGTTGTCATGGTATTCAGGGATACAGCATCTCCAGCTCATGCACATCAAGTAGCATGTTTCCACAAGGATGTGCACCACCGGGTGTGGGCCACATCACTTGCGAGTGAACCCAAACCTTAAATTCTTTGTTGCAGCTGACAAGTGATGTGCACACACATAAACTAGCTAGTCAGGTTGCAGTATAGGTGGTGGTCGAGTGGTGGCAGAAAACCACTTGTATTGCTACTGGTTATTAATATGCCTCTCACAGCACATACTCCCTCTGCTGTCGGCATGTTCCTCTGCTCTTGGGACTGGTGGCGCTATCCTACAGTGCACACACAAACTCTCCTAAGGAGGAGAAAGTCATAGTGGCCTAGAAGCAGCTCAGCTGGTGTCTTACCAGTGGCTAGGTTGACATGTGTGCAGAGGATAAAGTGGGAGGCAGGCAGGTAGTCAGCTCAAGATGCATGGTTGTCACAGACATGCAGACACAGTTGTATTTTCAATTATTGATTGCATCATTCTGTTGGGTTTGTACGTGGGTGATACACAGCTGTCATTTGATGCAGCACTCTCCACTTTGTAAAATACTCCCATCACTTTTTCCCTTTTAATTATGTCCCATTATTAGAAGAATTCACTATCCATCATAATTGTGATGTTTTTAGCATGCACACTTGAGACCAGGTTGGCTTCTACCCACTGGAAGAACAAATCAGTTACAACCACTATAAACCGTTTCCCAGTAGCCATATGGAGCTACTGGCCTATCAGATTTAGTGCCACAGTTCAAAGGGCTCTGTGGTGACTCGTGGAACTTCTTGTGTCTCATATGAGTGGCAACTTTTCATGCACTTACACTGTATACATACACACACAAAATGACAGGTGTTCAGGGCAGTAAAAATTATGTTGTAAATTTTTATGTGATAAAGCAGAGCCAGGATGGCTGGCTCATTCATTGCTGTGCACGTATTGCAACATTGGTTCACGTGATTTACGCAGCACACAAACCACTTGTCACTGGTGGGATTGGCACATGTGTCTAGACATCTGTCTACCACATGAAAGGGATTGACTACATTGTCAGAACACTGCTAGATTCACTTATGTGCTATGGGGCAAGTCTGTTGCAAGTTGTGCATTAATTACCCGTGTACACAATACTTGTAATGTGAGCGCTGTGGGAGTGCGTGTGGTGATAGTGCAAGTGACACTGTTTGTTGGGGGGAGAGGGAATAGGTGACATAGGGGGAGAATGGCTTCTCACTCCACTCCTACCTATCATGTGCAACTGTTTCTCTTGATGAGCTAGAGAGTGCATCTACCAGCTGGTTCTCATCGTTTGGTACATGTTGCACTTCAAAGTCGAATGACTGTAGAAACAAGACCCAGTGCGTGAGTTTACTTCTTGCTTCCTTGGTGTTATGTAGCCACACTAAGCACCTGTTATCTGTGAACAGAGTGAACCTCTGATATTCGAGGAACTGTCTGCATTGCTTTACAGACCAAACCACAGCCAAAACTCACATTTATTAACATCATATAGACTTTTAACAGGACTGAGTTTAGTGCTAATGAAATCAATGATTTGCTTTGTGCTGCTGTTGCTGATCTAGAAGAGCACAGTGCCTAGTCCTTTTTCACGCATGTGTCTCTGTAAATACAAATGGTGGCTGAGGTTGTGGCGCACGAGTGTGGGGCAGTCACAGAATTGATCCTTGATCTCATCTAAGCATTCTGTATGTTTGGCAGTCAAGCGGAATTTTTGTACAGGTGACAAGTCTGTGAGTGGAGCGGTGACAAAAGCAAAGTCACTGATATATTCTCTGAGCCAATTAATCAATCCAAGAAATTTACTGAGTTGTTGTAGGTACTGGGAGGTGGATATTCATTAATCAAATTCAACTGTTCCAGAGTTGACTGGTAACCATTTTCATCCACCAGGTGACCCAAAAACTGAATGCATGATTCACCTACGCGACACTTTTTATTTGTGCACATCAGATGGTTGATGGCAAGCTGCTCAAGCACTTATGACAGGTGTTGTATATGATCCTCCCATGACTCTGACCATACGACAACATTGTTAAGATAAGCTATTGTGAACTTACCCATGATTTGCCCAGAACTTGAACCACCATGGATTGAAAGGTGGCTGGAGCACACTTCTGGCAGAATAGTATGGCCCAGAACTGGAAGGGGCAACCATCTGGCGAAGTGAACACAATTTTAGGACAGTCATTAGTTTTTACTGTTATCCGCCAATAACCGCAGCGGAGGTCAAGTGACATCATAACCTTGGTGTGGCCGGCACGACTGCTCAGAATGGCATTGATGTTGATGAATAGAGGCAGAGAATTTAGAGTGATGATATTTCAGGGGTGAAAATCCACACAAAATCTCCACAAAACAAATGTAATTGGAGCTAGGGTAATTCCAGAGTTGTATAGACTGTGTAGGCTCAGTTACGCCTTTGTCCAGTCTATTTTGTCCTTATTCCTATATGATTTTTACATGTGTGGTTGGTAACAATGGGGTGCGGTATACACAGGTTTCTCGTGGATGAGTAGGATATGGCTTTCCGCTATGTTTTTACAGCATTACAGATCAGCAGCAAAACATTTGAAAGAACTGATGCAATTAGGCCAATCCTCTTCCTCCACCTTATCACTGAAACTGGCTGGTACACAATCATGGAGAAAGGCTGCAGGGTCTTCCATTGACAGGTCTGTAAAAATTAGCAGTGACTGGAAGCAGGCCAGAGTGGAAGTGGGCACTGCTGCAGATGAAGCATGTGGCAGGGTTGCTGCTGCTACTGCTGTTGTTGACATAATGCTGTTCTGTTGCCATGTGGAGAAATGGGGTAAAATGAGCAAGGGGAAGGGCAGGCGGCGAGACTTAGCTGCACATACTGATGAGTGCACATGGCAATTGCAGCAAGCTGAGTTGTGACATGCTGAGTTGCGGCATGCACTGGTGACACATAAAACGTTTCCCTTCTGAATCTCACAAATTGCCTGCAGTGGCACACTGGTGGTGAGCCCACAGACCACAGCTGTTATAGTAGATGAGCTCAGAATTTATCCCACTGCAGATGGTTTGTTGGAATGGTTCCAGTTGGTTGGGATTTTAATGTTTAAGTTTACAGGATTGACGGTAGCTGAGAATGTTGTGTGGGGCAGGTCTGCATAGGTTGGCATCACGCACAGAAAAATAAGTTTTTAGAGTTCATGGTAGCTAATTAACATGGTGACAGACACTTTTCATGATGCACTCTGAAGCACTAAAAATATGCAAAGGTGGCCTGGCTAATTCTGTCACACCAAATCAAATTACTGCATTTTATAAGTTTTTGCATAAACATAGTTGGTGCTGGTTCTGAGTTTGAGTTCAAGGGGCACCTGCACGGTGACACACTCCACACTTGATACAGGTTCGACAGCACCGTCAGACCCTTTTGGGTTCACGCAGCGGTCACACAAGTCTGCCATTCAGTCAGCAGTGGCATGTGCCAACATATACTACACACAGTACCCAATTTATACTTTTAAGTTCCTCATGCAGTCTGCAGGCTTCTGCAAAGTAATCACACTGACAGGTGTTTGTCTGAAGCTGGGACAGTGTAAATGAAAATGTATTTTGCATTGAGCACACATACTTTGGGTACAGATGTTCCAAGATACCATTGGAGGTGGCTAGTCTATCAAACCATCTGCGACGTGGAAGACACAAAGATTATATCACAGCCTATCAGCTATTCGCCCAGGTCAATGGACCTCGCAGATCCACTGCAACCTCCCCTGCGCCATATGGGAGAGGTGAATTACCCTAGTGAGTGGAGGTGGTGGCATGCACCATGCATGCACACATGCATACTGCTGCCTGCTGCTGCTCACATCTGCCGGAAGGGGTGGTGGTGGTAGTGGTGGAGGAGGATGCACACGCAGATGTTATTATCCTTGTAGGGGATGCCAATGATGCACATTGCTGTGAGCTCATGCACACTACGGTGGGTCATTTTTTTTAATTTCTCGATATTGTAAAGGACACAGCGATTGAAAGGTGCTAAATGGTGTTGGTAATCCATACGTAAAATTGTATTACGTTCTATTGAGTTTTATTGTCTCCGGATTGTGATTAAAGATTTTTAAAAAATTGTTTTTCAAGGTGGTTTTTTCTCAATAAAAAAAATAATAATATAGAAATACTTTATATAAGTGATTAACATCGAATTGAATGAAAAATATACTTTGTTTTGCTAATACTAAGCAGGAAGGTTCTGGAGAGGAGTGGGAGGGGGGCAGTAGATGTGACAAATGACACGCAATTTGAGACAATAACAACTAGTGTCGCCCATCGCTAACTAGAGTGTGGTTGTTTGTTTTGTGTTTTCTCGTGCATTTCAACCATGAATCGTACTCGTATAAATTGGAAATGTAGTGTTATGAGTGGACCCGACACAAGATAAAACATGAGAGGGAATATAAAAAAGAACCCACTTATAAAGAAATAGAGACTATTGTACTTGCAAAACTTATAGAAATATGGACAAAAGCTTCTATTCCTACAGTAGAACAAAAATGAGTGAAAGCAATGCTAAAGGCATATCATTTAAAGTGCAAAAACAATCTCAAGTCCCACCCAAAAATACCGCAAAACAAGTTGGAAGAGATTCGTTTTGGAAGTAAAACTTTGTTTGATATTTTGGCTTGCAAATGTTGGGATATTTCTAAATGTACATGCACTCAGCAGAAAAAAATACCTGTAAGAGAACAAAGCTTCATAGTTGACGAACAAATGACTAGAAAAATGTTGATAGGGGGCATAGATGATGTCACAACAAGCCTAATTACAAAAGCACTGAAAATAAAGCTATTGTGACAAAAATTTCTGAGTAAACGTCAAAAAGTAGCCGAAAAATGTACGGAGGAGCTCTGCCGCACATCAGAATGTAACCAGTCTGATTGTAAAGACCAAACCCAACTTCAGTTGCGAACTTCAAATGCTAAACCGGATGGTAATTTCAATTTTCCAGTTGATTATGGTTTACTGTCAAAAACATGCAATAGATATGGAGTGTCGGATAGGGCACGGGCAGCCTTCGCATTGGCAGTTCTTCAAGCATCTAATTCTCAAGTTATAGACAAAAGTAAGCTGCGTCGAGAACGGAAAAAAAATAGAAAAGGTATAGTTCCACAACAAAGAGTTTTACAAATACCTGCATTGTACTTCGACGGATGAAAAGACAAAACTTTGATTATATCTGGAAAAAGTGGGAAAAATACAGGCAAAGCATAATTGAAGAGCACATATATTTGATTAAGGAACCTGAATCAAAGTTCTTGTGTTACATCGCACCTACTTCTGGCAGTGCGAAAAACATAGAACAAGCAATTGCCGACTTTTTCTTTAAAGCAGATATATCTATAGGATCTTTGATGGCAATTGGGTGTGATGGAACCAATGTGAATGTAGGCAAATACGGCGGTATTTTAAGGTTACTTGAAAAAAGATTGGGTAAACCTTTGAAGTGGATTATATGCTTATTACATATGAATGAACTACCATTCAGACATCTATATCAGCACATTGATGGTAGTACATCCGGACCGCAGTCATTTTCAGGGACTATTGGGAAAGAACTCGAAAACTGCGAAAAAAAGACCAGTAATTCAGTTTCAACCTATTCCCACGGACTTACCAGAGCTTTCTGCTAAAGATATTAGTACCGACCAGAAATATTTGTACAGAATAGTCGAAGCGGTTTCAACAGGTATATTTCCTAATGATTTAGGGAACAAATCACGAGGCAAAATGTCCCATGCCCGATGGCTAACGCGTGCCAACAGAATTCTCCGTCTATATGTTTTGGTGGACGCTCCCTCTGAAAACCTAACTACCATTGCAACCTATATTGTCAAAGCTTACGCTCCGGTATGGTTTTCTGTCAAATTCCACCCCAGTTGTAAAGATGGAGCACGAAACTTATTCAAACCCATCGAGCAAACCCGATATTTATCAACAACTTTGAAAGCAGTTGTTGATCCAGTTATTCAAATAAATAGCTATTTCGCACACCCGGAAAAATTATTGCTTGCAATACTGACCGACCCCCAACCGCACATTCGTGAATTAGCAGCCCGTCGACTTCTGAAAGCCAGAAGGACCACATCAAATAGCTTGCGACTGTTTCAGCTACCGAAATTGAACTCTCTAGTTAGCGACAGGCGACACTAGTTGTTATTGTCTCAAATTGCGTGTAATTTGTCACGTCTAATGCCCCCCTTCCACTCCTCTCCAGAACCTTCCTGCTTAGTATTAGTAAAAAAAAGTATATTTTTCATTCAATTCGATGTTAATCACTTGTATAAAGTATTTCTATATTATTATTTTTTTATTGAGAAAAAACCTCGAAAAACAATTTTTTTAAAATCTTTAATCACAATCCGGAGACAATAAAACTCAATAGAACGTAATAAAATTTTACGTATGGATTACCAACACCATTTAGCACCTTTCAATCGCTGTGCCCTTTACAATATCGAGAAATAAAAAAAAATTACCCACCCTAATGCACACCCTATCCAAAATGGCGGTGATCCTTCTCCGTTTGCAAGGCAGCAGCAGGAATAGCGTGTGGCTGTAACATGACAGGGTTGCCAGCACCATGTTGCCATGGTATTTTCCAATGATGTCACAGGCATACTCCCTTCAGAAATGGAAAAATTATGCTTGGGGAGAGCAGGAAAAATTCCAAACATGGATATTTGATGAGGCTGTACACAATGGATAAAAGGTGAACACAGGTGGTATGTAGCCAGAGGAAACTATTACATCCCCAGTGTAACGTTTATTTGCCTGAAGATTTTTTTAGCTGGTGGAGATGTTTGTTGATACTGGCTGGCCCGAACTCTCATACCTCCAAGGGTTTCCTCTTAGGGACATGAAGATAGGACAGTCACTTGAATTTGGTGATAGGTGCCAGACCAGTGGGGTGTGTTCTCACACTCCAAGCCGCCAGCTGTGGAGTCATCGTGCAACTGCCTGCTGTTTGAAGCACAGCACATTCCAGTAGAGGGCACAAACCTCTGCACAGGTGGCAGAGGGATGAATGGTCACTATGGGAGAGGATATGGCTCGTGTAAATTTAATGCAGCATGCAAGACACAATCATCAGTCATCATTGATGACATAGTCTTGATGCCACTTTGAAGCTCCCCTATATTCATCTTAAACCTTCTACTTCTTCCTCATTGCTATCCTCAGATATTGACTTTTTCAGCAGTCCGTTCACATACCTTTCTTATTACTTTGATATTTCCTCTTTTTTATTACTTTGATATTTTCTCTTTCTTATTACTTTGATATTTCCTTTTTCTTCTCTTTGACAGTTTCAAGTGTTACCATTTTATGGAATTTTTCCTCCTTTAAAAACCTTACATCTTGTGAATCAACTTTCTTTCCCTTGCATAGGTCATAAAAACCTGTATGTGTTAGAAGCATATCCCACCTTATCACTTCATATATATTATTATTATTTAATGTGTCTACTAGATCATACAGTAGTTTACTTTGAATCCGTATTGCATCTTACTGTTAAACTTATATCAGTGCAGGGACACAGAAAAAAAAAACAGCGTGGAAAGTGAAAATTAGTTTTCACATAATGGCGACAAGACCAAGAAATGTTTCATCAACCCGGGAATGTATAAAACAATTCCAACAAGTCAGTGTGCACTTTGAATAGTCCATTCTCAGACATTTCGGCCAATATGGACCATCTTAATAAAAGAAATCACCAGTAACATAAATGGTAACTGGCTACATTAGGTACAGATTTATAAATATGCTAATATGATCATTGTAGATGACATCACTTGTAAAATGTTTAAAAATTTGTATAACAAATATAGTAAAGAGCCACTACTCCCACAACTGCCCACCTCTCTCCATATACACAGGCACATCTCGCACACGCAGTAGCAACTCTGAAACCAGCAGACATCGCCAGTCAGCACATCCATGGCCAGCTCCTCTAGTTCATCAACCTCCTGCAGGCACCACAGGACAGACAGCACTACACTTCCCACTGCTAGTATGTAGCATTAATAATAACTACCTTCATAAAAATGATACATCTTTTCCGACAATATCAAGAGATCCACAACCTCCTTTTTACATTCTCTTGGAAGACTCCACTTCACCTGACTTCCAATACTCCCCCGACCCAACACACAAATTCTCAGTATTATCTGGGGCCATGGTGATATAGTTGTTAGACTACTTGCCTTTTACCTAGGCAAACCAGGTTCGATTCCCAGCGAGGTCGCTCCTGGATTTTCGCATTTGAGAATCGTGCCAGATGATGGTGCTGGTCAGTGGGTTTTCTCGGGTATCTCTTGTTTCCCCAGCCCTTTCATTCTGGTGCTACTCCATACTCACCTCGCTTCACCCTCATCGGCTCTCAAGACCTTGATGTTAAAGCAACCCAAATCTCTTCAATCACTCAATATTATCTTTCTCCGACTTTCCCACAGAGATGAGGACATCTCTTCAATTAACTATAGGGGGTAGATATTACACATGGCACATCCTATCACAGTAATATCTGTGAATGAGACCACAGGCATATTTACAAAACTTAGGAACCATAACATACAGCCCAAACGGAATGTACAAATATCAACAAACTGCAATGAACGCCAGAAAATGTGGGTCCAGCAGATATCAGTATATTTCTTAGTAAATTCAAGAATCTAAAGAATCTAGAAGCAGACCCCACCTCCAGTGCACAACAGAAGCCAATCAGGAATTGTTATAACACACACACACGTGGAAGAGTGCCAAGAGTGGAGAGTACTGCGAGGCTGAGAATCGGGAAAGTTAGAGAGTGTCCTGGGGTGTGTGTGGTGGCCCTAACAGGAGCCGGTGGTGCCCCTGCTTCTGGGCTGCCAGTCCAGAGTGCAAGACAGGGTAAGTTCCTTTCTTTGAGATGCTACCTCTAACTTAATACATACTCCCATATCATCCTTATTTTCCATTAGCCCCATAGCTGCATATATTATTGTAAGGAGTATAGAGAATAGAGTTAATTAATAAATACTTTATATATGTATCAAAGCAAATTCCTTCTCTGGTTTTATATATCTATAGTACCAACTATTTATCTCTTTCTAGTCTGGCTGGAATTAGAGCATAATGCCAGTATGAGAGTGTAAGGGGATGGAAGAGTTATATAAGATTAAAATGAACACTGGTTTTATCGCAGAAATTTTTAGACTTGTGTCCTTTCTGGAAATAAGAAGTCGGAGCCTATATGTATTATCATCTATTTCTTATCTGTAACTGAATCTGCATGTTCTCCTACCTCCGACATATCCGTTTTGTCACCAGCTTGGTAATAACTTGTCTAATCAACCTAATACCTGTTTGTTATTTTTTTGCCGTGTTATTTTTTGCCATGTTATTTTTTTAACTAGCAGGTAACTAATATTAAATTGCATGTTTCTTGGTTACACAAATTAACAAGCACACAAATTTGACCTAGCATTGACAATTTTTCTTTTGTTACTGACATGATATATAGGATTCTTAAATAATTTAATGCAGAAACCACCTTTAAGTATCTGTGGAGACTACAATGATTCTTGCATCAGAGTCTACTTTGGATAAGATCACCTCACCTTTTTCCTCTAAATGAACATATACAGGTGGGCTATTTTTCCCTTTAACTGCATGCTTCACTAATAATTCTACTGTTATTTTCTTGAAAAGACACCAATTCACTATCATTAATACTGTCCTTTTCTTTCTTACTACCCCACTGCCTTAATAAAAATGCTTTTAAGGTGTATACTCAGCTGCTAGATGACTCCAATGACTCACTGTTCTCAGATTCCTTTACTTCCTTGAGCCCTCTGTTCTTGCACTCTCTTGAGGTGTGGCCTTTTTTTGAGAAAAGTGAAACATTCTCAGCTTTTTGGCTGGGCTTAATGTGTCGTGGTGTGGATGACCACATCTTAAGCAATTTTCTTCCACTTTTTTTCCTTGAGTGGAATTCTTTGTCCCTCTTGTCTCTTGGTTGTGAATGGTATGCATCTTTCTGGTTAGGTACTCCTTTGTTCCAACCTCTTACAGAGTTCTGACACTTTCTTTGTGGCTATCACAAATCACTATTTCTCTTGCCATACTTTTGATTCTGACAGAAAAACTGTATCATTCTGTGATTGCTAACCTCTCTGGGACATAATGTAATTGCAGTGTCACAACCAGTTACCTATGTTTTCTCACTTGGCTCAGCAAGGAACAAAATATTCTTTAGTAAGGTTTGTGTTTATGCAACACAGTGGCTTATAAAAATTCTATCTTCACCTTGTTATTAGACTAGTAATTTAAAATGAATAGTTTTAGTCTTCTGGCATACGAGACAAAGTCTTCCTTTTTTTCATCAAACTGGTCCATGTTACTCACTGCATTTTTCTGAGTCTCCATATTCATCATGTTCTACTTTCACTTCTGACTTAACTGGATACTAATTCTGTTAAACACAGCATTATGCAATCCTCCATTAGACAAAGAGATCCCATACTCAATGCCAGAGATAATGATTTCATTACATTAATACTGAATAACAGGAAAACCACATTCTGATTATACTCTGATTATACTCACAGTGGTAGCCACTGCCCTTGCACCATCATGTCATTCTCCTTGCCCACCTCTCACATAACTATACAACTCTATATCAGCTGATATATTATATATGAAACACAACAGTATAGTTGTCAGCCTTATGTACAAGCAAAAACAAATCAAGTTTACGTAATGGGTTTTACATATGTGGTATTTTATTTATTATATCATCCATTTTTTTTATAATTCACTTTTACTATATTTCTGTGGTTTTGATAGTTCAGTATAATAAATGTTCTTTGTGAAAAATGAACTATATACATGTTGGTTACATTAATTTCATTTCTTAATCATAAAATAATACACTTTATACTCAAAACCCAACATGTGATCCCCATGCTAAAAAAAATTTAATTAGAAGTATGTATAATTATGTAAGGAAATGAAGTAAATTTAAATAACTGCCAACTGTTTTTTTTACATATGATAGATATTAAAATTTAATTAGTATCATGACATCTGAGGATTTTATTATCCATTTGTCACATGGGGTATTTTTTTTATAATTGAAACTACATGTTTATAATAACTTTTTTTATGAGAGCATATTAATGGTTCACTCTCAGCATGGTTAGGTTTTGTTGCACCTGTATTTAGATAGATGACAAGACATAAATTATCTTATTTATTCTGTTGACCACTTTCTGGGAACTGAAACAATGGAAAATACATTTGCTCATCTGTGCAAACATAATTTAGATTCACTCACTTTTATTATAAATTCACACGTGAAACACAAAAACAGACAACATACAAAAAAAAAACACACTTCTACTTTCTATGTTGGCAATTATAATCATGTAAGTACTGTGAAGTGCTTCTCAGATTGAAGTTTTGTTCTCTGTAATGTTTGCAATACAACCTGAAGTTATTTACAGTTTATGTACACTTCTTTGCAAAAAATTGATCACCTTGAAGGTGCCATTGCAGGGGCATGTAGGTAAAGGGATAGGATGCAGTAGTATACATACAGAAAACATCAAAATATTGTATCACACCAAGCATGTATTGCAGGGGACCAACACTTGCAGGATGCACTTAATATGGTGTTGGACCACCCATAGCATGGAGATAGGCAGCGATACAATCTGACATGGAGGCATACAGACATCAGATGTTCTCATGAGGATGATCCTGCCACAGCTGGTGCAACCAACACTCTAAATCTGCTGTAGTTGCCACTGGCCGAAGTTTCCATCCAATATGGTCTCAAAAGTTCTTGATGGGCGAGGTCTGGGGACCTTGCTGGCCAAGGAGGCATGTTGACATCATGAAGGCAGGCCAGAGATACCCGTGCTGTGTGAGGCCAGACATTATCATGCTGGATAATGGGGTTGTCAAACTACACCAGGAAGGGAATATACAATGAAGCTGGGATCACAGCGCTGGCCAGGACATCTCCAGACTCTAAATTGGCGGTCGTCTGTACCCAGACAGAACCGTGATTCATTACTGAACACCACTCATCGCAAATCCGCAAACTGCCATGCTGCCCATTCCTGGCCAAAGGTCACACGTGCTCTGTGATACTCAGGTCATAATGGTAGACTTTGTAAGTGATGCTGCAACGACAGATCTCCCGCTCTGCTAGCCACCTGGATATGGTACTGGTGGACACAGGCGTATCCCCATCTGCCATGACATGTCCCTGGATGGTGCACAGCAACGCCCATGGAGTGCTTGCAGCCTGTTGCATGATGAAATAATCCTCACTGCTGGTGGTCCGCTGGGCTTGATCTAAGCCTTCTTCTCAACGGATGTGTGTACCATCTTGTTCTTACTGCATCCAAAATCATCTCACAGTGTAGACAGAACAGTTCAAGTAGCGAGTAATGGGCCGAAATGTCCAACCTGCCTGTTAGAGGCCAACTATTTGGCCTCTCTCAAACTCATCCAGCTGGGCAAAAGCTTGTTGGATGCTCTGTTGGAGCATGTTGCGTGTTCACTAAACTTGGCTCTGTGGCTCACAATTCTACGAAGGCCTTATTTGGTGTCTTGCAGCTATGAATGATGAAACGACATGTATGCCCCCTAGTGGAACATCCGCGCAAGCAAACCACATTAAACGCAAATGGGACACATGTCAGGCTATGATGATACTGTGTGGCAACTTTTATTGTAATTATGAAATTTGTTAGTGGTGATCACATTTTTTTTACAAATGAATGTTTTTTAACACACCATGAAGGATTAATAACTCGTAGTACATATGGCTGCATGAGCTCACTTATAGTATACTTATTAGCTGAAAATTTTAGTCTGATGAAAAATAATGCCTTTGTAAGCTAAACATGGTATATTTTAATACAAACATGCAGTGATCTGTTTCAGGGAACACCATCACAAAATGCCCTTTTTTTTTTTTTTTACTTACTTTTAACACAAAAATATTTTTTCCTATAATTGTGTTTAATAAAATTGGTGTAAAATAAATTTATTGAAAAATAATAAATTAAAATTATGCACTAAGAATGGCCTAAAAAAATGCCATTCAGTGTTATTATAAACATACATTTGGCAAAATATATACCACATTTAAATGTAGGCCTTTCGTTTAAAAATTACATGGAATGCAGAACAAGTGCACATAATATGCACTTGTTGTGTCATTACTTAGACAAAGAATTATGAATAAATTTTTATTTTAAATAAACATGAGGAACATGTGAGTTAAGGTTGCAAGTACGCCACTAGGCTACCAAAAATAAATAAAAGGACATGAATTCAAGTACTCACAGTGTAGTATTTGAATTCCTGTCCTTTTATATATTTTAAACACAAGAAACAGTTACGGATAAACCCAATAATATTAACAATATAATTTAAATACATAACTCACCAATGTACAAACCATTTGTCCACTTGAGGACTGTTAATTCTTTTTAAGAATGCATGAAGATCAGAAGATCCAGGTCGAAGATTAGTGGTCAGAATACAAGGTACAGTGTCAACTAGTTTGTCATCTTGCAAGTACAACTGTAAAACAAAATTTTTAGTACAGTTATCTTTTGTATATGAACCCAAGTGAAATGTTGCAGAAATAACATAATTGTCTTTGTGATTTCACTCTAGTCGAAATTTTGATTTATTATTGTTAAATTTTAAACAGTTACATGATTAATCACACCTTATCTAACCTCTTTACTATATTGTAGATAAACACATACACACATACAACAAAATTGGCAGGCAACATATTACAAGCAAGCAAAACAGCGTACCCAACACACAAAATAATGTACACATTGAAATCTATTCTAATACCCTCCCTATTTGAAATGTTAGTCCTCGACCCTTTGCAAAAACCAGAATTTTTTCTCAGTCAACAGCCTTGGTAAGTCTGCCAGCATCAAATGAGATGTTACACACTTAAGGGTACTGCCTACCAGCTGGCAGCTGCAAAATTTAAATAAGTAATCCCATTCTGAATAATTTTACTTATGAAATGATAACAAATATTAATGCACTTTGTGCATGCTTGTTAAACACAATTTAAAGCCAGCATCTGGGTACCTTGATTATCAGCATGGAATACTGTGCCATTGCTACATTTTTCCAAAATTTTGGGGCACATTATTTTTTAAGATTTTACCTAACTTCGTGTATTTGGATTTTTTTTTTACCTAATTAATGATGCCAGTATTCTGGTCATGCTAGGGTAATTGTGCTTTAATTTCAATTTCACAGTGACTGTATTATCTCAAAATGAATTTCAGTTGTAATTTCATGTGTTGAAAATTAGTACAGAGCTAACTTCACTTTGCAGCATGGCTGGATGCCCAAAGTAGCTGCAGACAGCTCAGGTAGCACCGAATGTGCCTTTAAGTGTTTGTATTCCACAGGGGCGTGGTATGTTGTCGCTGTACTTTGTCCACATCTGTTGCCAGAAAGATAGCCAAATTCAAGTTAAACTTTTCGTTTGAATGTCTACTTGCCCAGCTTTCATTTTTTTCGAGTGACTTCTATTTTTTTGTCCAGAGCAAGTAAGAATCTCCAGTTTTCTACCCTTGCCTACAGATAAGTTTTCATTGCGATGGTCTCAGTTAAGTACCGCAAGAACTTGTTTTTTTATTTAATAGTCTGGACTACATCGTAACTACATAATCTATAGAATAAAGGAAAAATATCTGGTTGTCTTTTATATCAAAAAGACTATGATGTACAAAATAAGGTTTTGAAATTCAATAACTCTGAAATGTTTGCCAAGTCAAGAAAAATTATTAATTTTGGTATTTGAAGTCAATTTCTTTAGCATGTGAAGGGTGCACTTCAGAGCCACATGTTCTCTTTTTTGGTATGTCCAATTATTGCTCAAATTAATTCAATTTCAAGCAATTTTGTTAATAACAAAATTTAATTGTGGAATGAAAAAATTTATTCTGAAACTGCCGATCTTATTTGTTTTTATTTGTCACTTTTATAAATTATTTACCTCTGGACATTAAATAAATAATAAATATTTCTAGGTAAAATGTCTGTAGTGCCTTTGTAGTAGCGCTTCCAATACATTCCAATACTAAGTGCCTTTTATGGTGTCTGGGAAGATAGCAGAAATAACCAGCACTTTACACAGCTGTGCCCTCTGTCTTTTGTGATGTACTTCACTTATGTATTTTTAATTTTTTATGATGTTACAAGGACACTTTAATTAATAGTAATTGACGAGACACAAATGTAATTTTTGCTATATTGAACATGGTTGGTTATACAATATTAGGTTGATATTATATAATGGACTTTAATAAAGCTATTCTATGATTAAATAAAAAAAAATATTTGAAAAAATGTAGCACCATGGGTACAGTGGTTCTGTTCTAGAACAGAGTTCTTGGCTTAAACTTTCTCGTGTAGCCGCTGATATGGCCATATATTCCACTTCAGTCATTAAGGCAATTTTAGGTTATCTTTTCATACGCCACAATGTTCTTGACAAATATATAGTCTGTGGTTGATCTCACATCAGAACCACTTGCCCAATATGACTCACAGTAACCAATGATTTTTGGTGCTCCTGGAAAAGTCTTGCCATTGAATTAAAGTTTTCAACTGATAGTTGTTCCCTTTAAATCACTGTATCAATATCACTGTCACCCAATGTGCTAAAGCAGGATTATGATTATAACAACTTATACAGCTAACTGCATAGCTGATGTCCGGCCTAGAAACTTGGGCAGCAAATAAGACTTCCAACTGCTTCTTGGCAGGGTATGCCTTCCATCTTCTTAATGTCTTCTGAATAGCTTTCCGACTGATCCTTGGTTGGTTTTTTTACCTAAGAGCATAGAAGTTCCAACTGGACTACAATCCTGCATTTTAAACAGTATCAAGATATTATCAATATAAAAACATTTATCAATCCAATTTTTTTTTATTTTGCCGGTTTCTTGTAATTTTTAATACTGAAACCTGTTTAGCTTTATCAAGATCATTAATTTTAAATTCCTTCTGTCATCAGCTGAGTCTTGAGCTAATTTTTTGCCTACCTATCATTGGTAGCAATAAAATGTAATTGACATAAACAGCAAAAATTAAAATTTACCTTTTACTGATTCTGTGACACACACATGTGACTGCTTTAAACTCATTTTCTTCAGACTTTCATCCAGCTTCATATTTAAAACTCTGCTTTCTTTAAGCCATACAATGATTTTTGCATGCACATATTTTACTGAATTCACTAAAAAAACTTTGGTTGAAGCACATACATTTCTTTACAGAGATTGCATTGCAAAAAAGCAGCCATCACATGAAGTTTGGCTATGTCCAAATCATGTTATTCTGTGACAGCAAACAAATACCTGATAGAACTATAACATACCAATGGTGCATAGGTCTCTTAAAAATTTATACCCTTCTTCTGGGCACATCCTTTGAAAACAAGGCAGGCTTTATGTTCAACAATTTGTCCAGATGTATCTCACTTCATCTTAAATAGGTACTCATTTGCAGTCTAAAGGTGTTTTTCTACTTGAAAGATCAACCAACTCCCATGTAACATTTTCCATTAAGGACCCTGCTTTCCTCATTCATAGCCTGAAGTCAGAAGTCCTTAACTGGGCAACTGAAAAATTCTTCTATTGACAAAGGATTTCTTAGTTCCTAAACTGATAAGATATTACACCATAGATAACACAATAGGACAGCTAAGATGTGAAATCCCAGCAAAGAGATAAGCAAAACAAACAACAGACAGGATCTCCCGGGTTAAAAACTCTTATCTACAATGTTATCTCCCATGTTAAAAGCTATGTGCATCTGACACAGTAATAATAATATGTCCACCTTGCAGTATCAGTAATAAAACTCAGTAACATAAAATAAGAACCACTGGACTGATTTCGGTCAAATAAACTTTATTGACATTTATGCATTATACACAAGCTCTACAGGATGAAGAACATGAAAATTGCCAGTGTACAAATTAATTTTATATAAAACCATATTTCATCACCAAGCTCAAACTTTATCTTCTTAAGAGAGAACAAAACAGGTGATGAGTAAATTCAAATTACAGCAGTCTGATTAATAACTTCTTATACTGGCACTGTCTTCTAACAAATTATTTGGTACTATTGGCAATTTGCATGTTCTTGGTCATGTAGAGCTTGTGTATAATGCATTCATGTCAATAAGGTTTGTTTGACCTAAATTGGTTCAATGGTTCTCATTTTATGTCGCTGAGTTCTGACATATTATCAGGAGCATTTAGAGACACTAATATTACTGTGTCAGATGTGCTTAACTTTTTTAACATAGGAGATAGCATTGCAGATAAGAGTTTTTAATCTGGAAGGTCTTATCAGTTGTTTGTTTTGCTTATCTCTTCGCTAGGACTTCACATCTTAATATCTTATCAGTTGCAAGTTTGTGCAAGCATAACCATTTGCTCTTGCACCTTTGAAAAAAAGAGACCTGCACCTTGCAGGTTAACCTTTCTGGCCTGTATTTTTGCTTAGGAACTCAGCTAAGGATGTTCAATTCTTACTCACTATAGCATACTCAGTACATTATTGCTACAGTAGTACCTTTAATTGTCAGTTCTTAAAATTTTTATCCTTTCAGCTGTTAGGTTTTCTGAAAAATTCTTGAAAATCTTGAAATGTAAAACTTGATCCTTACTTCTCAGAAAGTATTAAACCAATGTTTTGTGGCTAAAATCAGTTAGGAATGTAACCACACAACATGATACTGACAATGATTTTTCTTCAATAGGACCACAGAGATCTCAGCGCGCAAGCCCAAGTAATCTAGTGGCACATTAATTACTTTCATCAAATGAAAGACTGTGATACTTGCCCTGAAAACATACTTCACAGATAAAATCTCCTACATTATTGATGGAAAAATCAACTCTATTAGCTAGATTATTTTTAGCTTTCTTAGACTGAACGAATTTATGTGCCCTAGACGTCTGTGCTAAAGATTCTCAATGGTTTGTGAGTGGAATGACTGGTCAAGGCTAAATGATCACAATTGTTTTCTATTGTATTCAAACTTAACAAATTATTTGTGAGCACTAAACATGAAATTACATCTCTACTTCTACTCACTCTTGCTCCTTTGGAATAAAATACATTGCTAGCCATTAAAATTGCAGCAATGAGGAGGCTACAGTTGAAGGATACACATTGGGGAAATATGAAGAGTGGTAAAACAAATATGCCAATGGCAACACTGATAAGCAGTATATAAGTGGAGGTCAGAGCGCCCCTGAGAGGTAGTAGTATTGTGTTTCTCTGCTGTTCATATCTACAGATGGAGTGAGCATGCAGAGATGAAGAATGTGACACCCATACACAGGTTTCTGCATTTAACCACAGGCGAATCATGGACTATCAGGATTGTGCCTACCACACAATTGGGTTTCGCATTGGAAAAACTGCAACCACAGTGAAGCAGTATGAGATCAGTGGGTCGAGGAGTGCTGGGCTGAGCGTTGTGCAGGAAGCCAACGGCCTCGTCGCATCAACGAGTGTGAGGACAGAAATCTGGTGTGCATGGTAATTACGGACCATACAGTCACATCAAACCACCTCGCTCAGAAGTTCAGGCACGTGGCACATCAGTCTGTGACTGCATGAATGGTTCATCGCCATAAGCAGTATCAGCGAATCTTGTCCAGGTGCCCATTACTGCAGCTACCCTTGACTGTTCACCACAGGCACCTGTGGCTGCAATGGCATGTGGAACGTTGGTCCTGAAGGGATGAATGACATGTCATCATCTTCTCAGATTAATCAAGCTTCTGCTTACAGTACCATGATGGTCACATTCATGTCTGGCATCACCATGGTGCATGCCTGACTGAGTCCTACATTATGCACTGTCATACCAGCCCAGTTCCTGGAGTTCCATGGAGCCATCAGATTAGTTTTGTTCATGCCTAGTCCATATCACTGGCACGCTGACCAGCAACTATTTCACTGCAGAGGTGTTGGAGCCTGTTGTTTTCCCCGATCTTCAGGGCCAGCTTAGGGCCCTGTACCAACAGAAAAATGCACAATAACATGTAGCACATATTGTCCAACAGTTCTTGGATTATTACCATTTCACACTGCTTCCTTGGCTTGCAAATTCACCTGATCTCTTGCCCATTGAAAACATGTAGTTCATGCTAGGACAATGACTGGCCTGGTACAGGGTACCCATAGCCACAATGGATGAACTTTAGGCATGCTTCGAAGCAGGATGGGTGGAGATACCCCAGAAGGACAGCCAAAGTTTCATCATCCCAATGCAGCGTTGTGCAGCAGTGGTTATTTCCACCCATGGTTGGGCCACACAGTACAGATTTCCCTATATTTTGTACATCATACCAAGTTGCAAGAGTAGTCATGTTACCTGTATATGATGGCGCTTTTGAATGTGGGAACCAAATTTCACCAAACTCTGTACACATACTAAACTTAGTAAAGGAAGCTGACATTTATAGTTTTTGACCATACTTTATGCTTACTTTCAAAATGGTGGCCATTTTAATAATTAGGATGATGTCATCTCAGGAACCATTCAACCAATTTTAACCAAATTTTATATGTTGATAGTGCATCATGTGAGCATTGCATTTACACATGGACATTGTTTTTTGTCCACCATTTTGGAATACAGCACTACATAAAAAAATAAAGCTTTTACAAGATATCTCAAAAACTACTCAACCAAATTTGACAGTATTTACTACTACGGTAGGCCATGTCAACATATGTGACAAATTGATTAGGCACTTATTTTCAAAATTGTAGCCATACAAAGATTAAAGGTTTATTTGTTATATCTACCATAATTTTTAACCAATGTTGCCCAAATTTTGTATGCTGAAAGTATCTATTAGAAGCATCATATACGGCAACACATTGCCATGTTTGTATACCATTTTGTAAGATAGCACCAGGCAAATAAATACAGTTTTTATGTCATATCTCAGGAAACAATTGACAGATACCTACCAAAATTGGCAAAAAGTAGTTCTCAAGAAGATGATGTAAACTCATATGTTTTAAATATGTCAGACTATTTTCAAAATGGCAGCCACATAGCCATTTTAGCTTTGTATGCTATATTGTCGAAATTATGTAATCAATTCAAAACTTAACTCAGTATGCTGGCAGTATACAGGATGATATTGAGCAATGGGGACAAACTGCAGGAGACGATCCGTAAGAGGATAAGGAGCAAAAAAGGTTATATGGACACTGTCTGGAAATGCACAATTTCTATCCTAAAGACCATCTATTCATTCATTATTCCTGTACAGTACAATGCAGTGGACGACATGCTGTCGTGAGGCCACTGTTAGATGAGGTGTTCTAAATGGCCCTCACGGGCCTCTAAGCATGTGCATATGTGCCACAGCAGCAACTGCCACACACGTTCAAATAGGCCATCCTGCATCCAAATGGCGTCACAAGCAGAATGAATGCGTTGTTCCAGTGTTTGCACATCCGGGTAGAAATTGAAAGGGTTGAGGTCTGGCAACCGGGCAGGCCACGCAACTGGACCATTTCGTCCTATCTATAGACTGCAGAAGCCGTTGTCAAGATGCCTCTACATGGTAATGCGGAGTGGGTTGGGGCACCATCATGTAGCAGCCACATAACCTTTCGTATCACCAAAGGCACCTCTTCCAGCAGGGGAGGCAGGGTCACCTGCACGAAGTTCAGATGTGTTACAAAATCTCATTTTTCTTACCTTTGAAACTATTTGGCATCAGTCTGGGATATTCGGCAGAGTCAAGTGTATTTGTATAGTTTTTTGAAAGTAGATAGATATTATTTTTAAAGGGTTTCTGTATTTCTCATCTTGTCTTATGCATGAATTTGCAGAGAATTTTATGCTTTCATACGGGCTATACCAGAAGCCAGCAGGTTAATAATTTTCTCATGCAATCTAGTTGAGCAAATAAACTTTCATCAAGCTTAATTAATTTATTTTACCCATGCCAGTCAAAAGGAGAAAATATTTATTTTCACATAAATTACTTATTTTGACTGATACTTTTAGTAAGGTGATTTAGTACATTTTTACCATCTGAGCTAATTTTACTATAATTCTTATGACGACAGCATTTATCTATTTGGTACTGGAATTTCTGATTTTCTGGTGAAAGAATAATACATTTTTCTGAATTAATTTCGATCTTTGTCCATTATCTCATTATCTCATTATCCAGAGGCTACCAGTTTGATTGTAAATAATTTTTGTAGAATGTACAATTATGTGGTATTTTGACTCCTACTTCAAGAAGGTGTACGGCTCTTGGGATGCACTTTAGGTGGTATGTTGTTCATATGTTTTTGCTATATTTTGTTGTGAAGAATATGTGGGTGGAGTTTGTCCCTGTGTTTAAGTAACACACTGCATGTGTGTGTGCCTATAAATTTACAAGATGCCAGGGGCATATCCAAGTTCGTGAGAGATTGAGGTTTTAATAAAAATAGAAAAACTAATTTATATTTACACAACTATTATTTAAAGCATTAAACAATATACACTATTATGATTGTTATCCTCAGTATGTGGAATATTTAATGTATATCTCAATTTTAATTTAGGTTGTTATCACTGTCTCTATATTAGATACAGTCAATTCACTCTCATTATTTACACATATTCAATCGGTCTATCACCATCATTCCAAATGTATGTTACTCACGCATCTAGTTCAATAGTCCTGCCCATCAGTCTTATTCTCCACAGTACTGACGCTTGCAGTCCGCAGACATCACTCTTGCTGGTCACTGTCGTCGCCAATCATTGCTCCGTTGGTTTGTCATTCCGCTGGCTCATCATTTTGCTGTCTTCACACAACTGGCTCTTGAGGATGAACAATTCTCCAAACTCCATACTGTCAGCTCAGAGGTCCACTGCTGCTTAAAGCCGTTGGATAGGAAATTTTTTTTATTCTGATTTGTTCAGCTATGAATTTGTACTACTTGTAGTATCTGTTATACCAAATTTGATGCTTATCGACTTACAATACTTGAACCAGCACCATGCAAAGTTTGTTTTTCCAGTTTTTTGACACGCAAATAAAGAAAACTATGCGAAAATGATTTACCATATTTGGCATAGCAAGAGCCTATGTTGTAGTAAATTGTTAGACCTATTTGCGATTTCTCAAAAAATTTAAGAGAAAAAAGTGCGCAGGCTTCAAATTATGCCATTTTTTAACAGCAGGTTAATTCTATTTAGTCTTCTTTAAAATTAATTTTTCAAGTGTAAAGAAGTGCATTAAACTTTTACATTTGTATTAAAATTTTAAATGTGTCAATATCTTCTTTACAAACAGAGATTTGTGCGTCAAGAGTATTGCAGGTTTTTCGTGCGCCTGGAAATTCAAAACATATTGGATGCAGCCAGCAGCACTCAAGGCACTGCGGTGTCTGGACAGCCCCGTCTCACCACCCTGATAGGCTCAGAACGGCCTGGCTGCAAGCGCAGCGTGCATAGATGCCACATTTTTCCGAAGCAAAGGGGAGGGAAGTAGAGAGTACCGTTCTCCTTGAAGGCACCAAATGAAAGCGACAAGTGACCTTGGCATGTCTACCAGCCCATCTTGTTCCTCTCATTGTTCAAAGCCGGTCACACCAAATAGGATGTTATGTTTTGGTTTTGAAGTTGTGTATCATTAGTAATTAAATTACTTATCTGCGATCATTTGCTCACAACAAAGTAAATTGTAACACAGGAGTTTTAGCGTTTGAAAATATTTCCAACTAAATTTCTTTTTGCCACTGTGTGTACCTTTATTGCCTAAGTTAAATAATTAGAGCAATAAAATTAATTAAATTATTTTTATGATTTTAGTTTTACGTACAGTTTAAAGCAATATTTCCAGCTGTTGTTTTTCATAGTTTTCTGTTTAATGGCTTTTAGTTTGAATACATCACCTGATTTTGCATAGATAGGCTACAACAGGACCTTGAAGATTACAGTAGCCTTCAAACCACTTGTTTACTTACTCGCTGTTTATAAATTTCAAGCTATGCCGGGAATTGGGGAGGCGGGTGGTGTGCTGGGATCAAACTTACATCCCCTGACATGGGAGTATGTCTTGTTAGCGACCAGGGCCAACCAGGACCCTTAGAGGTGTCACCATGCTTCAATTCATAATGTGCAACATTCAGACAACATTACAAATTAAACAACAAGGGGTTGAAGATGGCTGTTTAAGGCTGCCGATCACTATAAATTTCATTATTTTATATTTGTGCGAAATATTGTTGAACTTGTAGACATTACATACAAGTAAATATTTCCTCGCATAAAAAAAATTTAGACTGAATATTTTTTTCATAATGGCATGTCAAAATCACAATTGTAGTGTTCTGGGAATGTACAAATAATAAAATTAAATCACTTACCAAAATTAAATAATATACATTGGAATAAGATATGATGTGCTACTACAATAAATCTTTAAAATCATGCTGTCAAACATTTTGTGATTTTTAAAAAATTGCTCAAAATACGGCAATTTTTGCATATTTGAATTACGACACCCTTGTTCATTTTTCTGCGAATGTTTTTATTTATTTTGTATGTATGTACCAGAACCACTAAAATTGTGATTTTGACATTCCATAATAAAAAAAACTTGTAGTAATGTGTACAAGTTGAACCGCATTCCATACAAATATAACATAATGAATGTTTCAGCAACCAGCAGCCTCAATCCCGGATGTAGGTTGGATCCTCAGGGAATACTGGGTGATGGTCTACAAGTAGATTATATAATTTTATGTTCTGATAACGTTACATTAATTCCTCCAAGCAGGAAAAGAAATCCTAGTAAATGCACTGCGATTCAAAGAAGAATTTCATATGAGAATGTTTAAATTTCTAAATGCTTGCTTAATTAATTTCAAATAATTTATATATTTTTTTCTGAATGGACACCTAAGAAATGTTTTGCTTCAGTCAGATGGTTTGTATCAATAACATCGGTTCAAGTTATTACAATATTTTGGCCGTTGGTAACAGGCCACCATATAATGGTAAATTAAATCCATGGTTACCTTGAAACCAGAATGGCAGGATGGAAAACAAACCACAGTCTACAATAGCTACTAAATGTAATATGATTTCCTTGTAGAAATTGTTACAGCAGCATATTTACACAAAAGTATGGACTCTAATCTCACACATGGGGCAATGTTGCTGTGGTGGTCAAATAACTCGCCTTCTACCAAGGTGGTCTAGGTTCGAATCTTAGTGGGTTGAAGCCCTTACAAACTGTGGAAAATGTGACACCATAAGCAGATGGGTCTCCTTGGAGTAGTTGCCTTTTTCCCATGAACGCATTCTGCTAGTGCTTCATTAATAGTGCTCATTTCATGTTAAGTAGTGCGAACATAGCATGAATCGCCTAACTGCATTCAAGATTGGTTATGTTATGTGCATATGTGAGAAAACATCATGTCATAATTAAATTAGAAATATTCTATACAAAAAAGATTTTCACACACCAGTCGTCTGGCATTTTGGCTGGATATTTCTTATTGATTAGTGCCATATTTCTATCGCACTCTAGGTACAAGCACGTGGGAATCATGCTGGACGATACCGCTGGTCAGCTGGTTTTCTCGGGGATCTCCTGTTTCCCCTACCATTTCATTCCAGCGCTGCTCCATACTCACCTCAATCATCCTCACCGGCTCTCAAGACCTCGTTAAGAGCCGCTCAAATCTCTTCACTCACTCAATGTATGAGTGCAAATGAATGGGAAACACAATTTTCACAGAAACTAGACGTTTGGCATCATGAACTATAAAATTTAGAAATCAGAAAACAGTCCAGTTTTTGTTCTGTCCACATGCACCATCACAGAAGATTGTCATATGTTTTATCTCTTTACGCAATTCACAAATTATAAAATGATGCAACATAGAACACACTTCATCTGCTGTTTTTGTGCAATTGTCTCTGGGTTTGTATAGACAAGAGAATGTCAACTAGACAAAACATGTATGTTGAAAGTGAAGAGTGAAAGCTGCCTGCAGTAGTAGACTTCATTAGTCAATATGTTGAGTACACATTTTTTTTTTAATCCACTGTTTTTGCTTCCTTATCCAAGTCTTTCTGTGATGTAAGCCTTGCAAGTGAAGTCGGTGATGTACTTGGTATATCATTTGCATCTTCAGACATTATAATAATATGTTATCACATGCAAACATCAACAGTACAAACGTTAGTATGCGAAACAGCTGAGAATCGACACAGTTTTGCTAAAAAAAACACTGCTGCTACACACACAATAGTGGTATTACCAGCTATTCAAACTGACATTTTCCTTTCTTCTATTGTTTAATATCGACACTCCCCTTTTTTCACGTGTGCATGTTTTCTAATATATGTTATATTTCAGTGACATTCCCCTTTCTTTTCTGAACTTGGTCTCCAATAATTCTCCTGCTTATCATGTACACATTGGTACTGTTTGTTCATTTTTAGCCTTTCGTTGACATTCCCCTTTTTTCCCGTTTACCCATCAACTGTATGTTTGCGATCCAGCTTTTTTCTGCATCAACATAACTTTTATTAAAAGTGCAAATCGTTGATACCGCGTTGGTGAATTGTTGTAACACACATTGTTAGCTGTTGGCTGTATATACATTTTGGGCCAAAATTAAATTATAACATTAACACATGTAGAGCACATAAATGTGTAGTGATTTTGTGGTACCGAATGAGGTAGCATATATTTATAAAAATTAAATAAGAACTTCAAAGAAAATGTTTTTTTTTTAAGTTAAACGGTTGAATATGATTGGTTTAAGTCAATGTAGCTAAGTTACGTTCAAATAACAATTTACACATATGTAAGTACCCTTCAGTGTCATTACATTTTGAAGCATTTAAATTTTAATTTATATTACAGCAGTACTTCTTTTTACATGCATCTTTCACACACCAATGCAACAAGGGACTAAAAAATATTAGAGATTTTATACAAAAAACACGTTAAGAACAAAGACTAAAAGAATGGTTCTTTTTGCATTATAATATATTAAAATACTAATTAGAATATTAAATGTCAATACTTTGAAATATATATGAGCTTAAATTTACTGTTAGTTTATTTCCCACATATGGATTCATAGAAGTGCAATGGTTAATGCACCAGGCTGTTAACACAAAGGGCAAGGATTTGAAGCAAATCCTAGGCAAGTGGAAAATTACGTGTAAAAAAATCTGCTATAAAGTGACTGAAAAGGAAGGGTGTTAATAATATTTAACCAAGTGCTACAAAATATATTTTTTTAAGTTTAATGCATATTTTGCTATATACAGAATGTATCTAAACTATTGTAACAAACTATGGGAGGTTATTCCTGGGATCAAAACAAGCAAGAATGGTCATATGAACATATGTCCTATAATGCATTGTTATTGAGTTTCAGGACATACATTGGTTATCTGTGTATAGGAAACAAATTTAAAACCTGATGTACAGTTTTTAAAACTATGTAAACTCGTGTGTTGTAATGCATTCGTAGGGTGGTACATTCGTCTCCAAACCAAACGTAACACTACAGAAAGTGGTGGTAGTGATACATTGACCCAGGACAACCTCCTGCCTCTCAGACGGTTTGCCAGCCGCGCGTCCTCTGTCTCAACCGCACTGCATCAAACAGCCTCAAAGTGCACGGCGGAATGCCAAGTGCAGTGCAGAGAAGTGCACTGGAGTTTAGGGCAGCGCAGCGCAACTTCCTAAAACCTCCCCCCACCAGAGGTGGTGGTACATTATGGAAAACTCAGCAAGCACATTTGTAGGGAGAATTACAAAAGCCATTATCAAATTCATAGAAAGACACACTACGAGTGTGAACATTGAGAGATACCCCTACAAGTGTTTTAGTGTTTTGTTTTGTTAAATCTAAAATTTACATATTTTTCATCCACATTGTTTTACACTCATTTTGTGCCATCAGCGCCCAATTGAATTTGTTCTATGTTCAAAGTAATATTGCGTATTTTTTTTCTATTAATTTTCATGCAAAGTTTGTGTTTTTGAATTGTTTTGGAAGTTAAGTCATGCAGGAAGTAGTCCAGGAGAGCCGAGTGCTGCCATAGTTCGCGCCTCGCAAGCTCACCATATTTAGTCGCCGTTATGTGTCTCAAGGCATCGGTGAATTCAACTTTGTGCTTCAAAATCATATAGAGTATCACTAGTCAAGTAATTTTATGGAACCATTTGCTTAATTCCCCCCCGGAGTCACCACCCCTTCTTCCCCAGAACTTAAAGCACCTGAGGAAGTATAATTTTCACGTAAAGTCATTATGGCAGTTTCGCGCCTTTTCACAGCACAACCTATCTGGCGGGCTCACAGGCCAGAGACTGTATCAGATTTCACAAATTGTGATGTAATTGTTGTGCAATGATAATTACACTGAAGTTTGCATACTACGTGTCTTTATTTACACACCGCCTTAGAGCATTTCGGGGCACAGGTCCCCTACAACCCGCCTTTCCCTAACATAAGTCACCATAAATTCAGTATGCTCAATTCAGAGCTTTTTACAGTTAAAGGCATGTGAGTCAGCCTGAATAGACCCACAGTGCAGCAGACTCAAGTATTAGGCATGAGGAACATCTGATTCTCCTAACCTGAGGGACTCGTCAGTATTCAACAATTCACTCGGGATTGTGTACGTCAGGCAAATGGCCAGCCATACTCTCAGATGATGATGATGATGATCATCATCATCATCATCATCGACTCTGTCATCCTACGGGGTCTGGCACCTAGTCGGGTATCCAACTTCAACCAATCCCCTCACACCTTTGTACCACCCCTCACAACTCCACCTAACGTACTCCACCCAGCGTCAAATTGTCGCCTCTCCATTTGGCGTACCTTTCCCTCGTAATTCGTTCCACGTTTTTCCGACCCAGGAACCTCCAAATTTNCATCAAGAGCAGTGTGAAAAACCTGGGACAATGCTCTGACACCAGACAAACGGCAGACTGACACTCAGAGACGCCACACCATGTGGCGTAAAAGCGTGCCAAAACCAGCCTTCGTCATTGTCTACACGACGCAGGGCACGCAGAGCAAGTTGGCCATTTTGGGATGGCGAGGTGTTACCACCCCTCTCCTCCAGCACCGTGAACTACGCAGCAAGAGCGGGCGGGTGCATCTGCACTCACACCCTCCCTGCTTCAGCACCACAACACCAGCTGGGAGTACCGATTGGTGCAGCGGGCTGTATACGGAGGCATGCGCACCCCCTCCACCGCCTGTTTGTACACTCCTCCACGCGAGTCCAGGGAGAACAGCCTCAAGGGGTAGGTCGTGCCCTTGACCACCACCAACGGATTCGGCATCTGCGTCACGCGTGATCTCGGCTGGCCTAACACACGCATGCGTCCCGACGCCTCTGTGTTGGCAATGCTTGCGCCCTGTTCCAGATGATGTTGAGTCAAAGTATGAGCTAAGCACAACTTACTGCAAGCGCGCTCGTAGGACCAGCTCACCGAACAACCATGCCGTGAACAACCGCGAACACATGGACAGCTCCGACATAACAAATGAAATTGCAAGTCAGTGTCATTTCAAATTTTCGGACAATATAAATCAAAATTCAAATATCCACCATCCAGTTAACAAAATTTTGTGCACTATTTTACTGTGCACGGGCCAAGGTATTCCTACCCTACAGTGTACCTTGTCCCTACAACAATACCACCAAATGTGCCTGACCATAACCAAACTCACGACCGTTAAAAAAAAACTTTCAGTGCTCGCAGTGTTACTGCAACACAAATCAGTTGAACAATTCTACTGTATACAAGGACTTGATAACCGGTCTGGACTGTTAACAGACACAGTGTCCCCGACCAGTGTGCCCAGGGGAAAGCACTGACGTGATGAAGTGCAGTGTGTGGGCAGTGTATGTACACACGCAATATTTGCAGCCTGGCGAGAGACTGACGATGCAAAACTGCCAGTTCACCTGTAGGCAATGCACAGCGACAGCGGATACATCACCACACCTGTCTCACACACACATGGCAGATGTAAACAATGCAGTGCCGCTCGCTCATTCCACACCACACCAGCCGGCCTTGAACTCAGTGCTTTTCCCACTCCTACCATTCGCCCCTTTCGCACCGCCACTCGTCACCTACTTTCCCATGCCCACTTTTCAGCAACAGTTGATCCCAGTACTACAACCCCTATACACCAAATTCCACCAAAACCAGTTCAGCCAACCCACAACAGTGCACCCTATCCCACACCTGCGTATGTCAAGCCAGCTACGAGCACATGGCCACAACGTGATGGGCAGCGCCCCTTTATCACTGCAGTCAACTTTTCACCTGAGACTGGACCAACCAGTGTTAACAATCCAGCAAGATTTTAGTAACTACCCACTTTCACGGAGCTGCCAACAGAGGACCTCTCAGCATTCCTAGAGAATTGCACCTCCCGCCTCTGGAGCTATGGGGTATGTGAGGAGGAGTGGCCCAGCTGTGTTGGAGCACAACTCTCCGGAGACGCGCGCTCCTGGTGGCATTCAATCACTCACTATGGACTGCGGTGGGAGGAATTCCTCCATGCTTTTCAGTGCTGTTTTGGATGGGCATTCACCTCATTGCAAGTACAGAGCAAGTTAATGCTAGAAGAGCAATAATTAACAGAAAAACTAACCACATGCATAACCTGGAAAATTCACCTCATGCAACATTTTCACCTCCACCTTCCGAAACGTGAAGTGTTGGAAGTAGTTGCAGAGACAGTGCGTCCGGAGCACCATGCCACGTTGGTACCCCTGCTCAACAGCGGAGTTGAAGAGCTCATGCATGCCACAATTAGACCAGAATCCGTGCCAGCTGCACCGCGAACGGGTCTCTAGTACTGCACGGTGGAACCACGAGCAACTATGCGACAGTGCAAGTGGGCAAAACACAGCCAACAACAAAAACAAATTAAATTCTTTTGGCCAATACAGGGAGAAATTAACTGTTTCCACTACCAACACAAATGCAAGTGAAAGTAAAAAAAAAAACAGTGCCGTTGATAGGGCACGTGTGAAAACGTGAAGTGGGACAGACGTCGGCCACCTCCTACACCTTGTCACTATTGTGAAGGTCAACACTAAAACTGGCACAGTGTGTGCCCCAACAACCCACATCTTCGCAGAGCAAAAGCAAACGTGAATGTAAACAGTGCCGGAAACGACAATCGGGAGTAAGGGAGCCGGACGTTCTTATTACCCCAGTATCAGCCAGTATTACCAACTTGACTCCGGCAACAAGTGCTCATCAACCAGGTCAGTAGCAGCCAATCACAATTCATTTGCATCCTAGTGTTCATAAACAGTTATCATTGACATGCATTAATAGATACTGCTGCCTCACATAACTTCATACAGCCTAGTTTCGTGCACCCTACAGATATCACTCCAGCCATTCACGTAATTCGCTTAGCCACAAATCAACACATCAGCACCACACTAAGTCAAGCAACAGTGACAGTTCGCATACGTGACTTAGAAACAATAACAACAGCAGTAGTTACCCTGGACATCAGGGAAGATGCCATCCTTGGTGTACCGTAGTTTCCTGAACAAAACACCATAGTTGAACCCGCGACACATCGCATCCATTTCGGCCTGAAGGAGCGACATACAGTGTATAATATTGATAGGCAACCAGCCAATGGAGTACCAGCTCTGTTTCACTAGCGGACTTTGACAACAACATACCGCCCGAACACCAGGCAGATTTTCAGCGGCTCCTTGACAAGCTACGAGATGTGTTCGCAGCGCATGACACCCTTGGCGAACCACAGTAGCTGAGCATGCCATACCGCTAGTGCAAGACAAACCCATTTGTACACCATTACGCAGTTATTTACCACATCAAGCACATATTACAAAACAGCAGATCCATGAAATGTTAAGTGATGGTGTCATTGAGCCCACTAACACCGAATATAACTCCGCAATAACACTTACACCTAAGAAAGATAGTACGTGGAGATTCTGTGTTGACTTTCACCCTAGGGAACTAAGTGACGAGCAGTGCATTGCCACCTTACATCAGTGTCAGGGACGCCCTCAGTTCGCTGGGGCGCACCAAGGTAATGTCATCCCTCAACCTCAAGAGTGGCTATTGGCAAGTAAGTACCCATCAAGCTAAAAGACCATGGTAAAACTGCTTTCACAGTCCCTGATGGTGGGCGCTTTCAGTTCTGTGCCATGCCTTTCGGCCTGAAATGTGCGCCCGCCACCTTTCAGTCGATGATGGTGCAAGTACTAGAAGGACTTGTCTGTGAGTTCATGCTCGCATACCTTGACAACATCGTCGTCTGGTCTGAAAGTTGGGAAGATCACTTGCAACACTTTGTCACTTCTGCTGGAATGATTGGCCAACGGACTCACTTGTACTACCGCCAAATGTCACCTAGGCATTGACTTCCTGCATCACGTCGTCGACGCAGAAGGTAACAGACCATGCCCCAAACACCTGCTGTTGATTGACGATTGCAAACCACCTCGCACGCGCAAGCAACTAAGAAAGTTCTTTGGACTCATCAATTGGCTCCGGAAATACATTCAAGACTTTTCCATCATCACCGCACCGCTCATGGACTGCTGTCCACACAGCAGTGGTTCCAGTGGGGCAACTCCGCCGATGACATGTTCCAGAGTATCAAGGCACATTTCCGGGAGTGCCCCACCTTGGCAAGGTACGACCCAACGAAACATCTGTACCTGCAGACCGATGCAAGTCAAGGAGGACTCGGAGCAGTCCTTTGCCAGTTTGGCAACAACGACGAGCGTCATGTCATCAACTACACCAGTGCCAAGTTTGGACCTACCAAGACGAGGTACAACGTCATCGAACGTGAGTGTTTGGCCATCGTGTGGTCGGTCACGAAGTACCGCGCGTACCTCGAGTACTACTAACGCTTCACACTTTGTACCAACAACCAGTGCTTGGTATGGTCCCACTACATGCACGAGGCACACAGCAAGCTGACCCACTGGGCATTGCTCCTTCAAGCCTACGACTTCGTGGTGGAGCATGTCCCAGGCAGCAAGAACCAGTTCACCATGCGCCGATGTCTTGATGTAGGACGATGTAGAATGGGAGGAGATTCTGCCGCCAACCACCTCGTGGGAGCCAGTCAGAGGTAAGCCTCCAGCTAATTAGTGCAGACGATGATGACAACACTGTGCACGAAATGTATCAAGCAGTCGTAGATGCGCAGCAGGGATGGGCACTCAGCCGAGAACACTGAGACCGTTGCGCAAGCAGGACTCTAGAGTGCTGGCGCATATTGGACAGACAATTAGAGACCTGCGCACTCAACAACCATGCTGTGTGGTGCCTGTTCATTCCCCCGAGCGCAAGGGAGAAAGTGTTAAAGTACGCGCATGACAGCAGTGTTTCAGGGCACACTGGGACGGAACATACAATCAGAAATGTGCACGAACATTTTTTCTGGCCCGGCCTAACCAAGCATGCACACAGATACGTGCAACAATGTACCATGTGCAACCAATTCAAAGTATGATGAGCTGACGGGATACAACAACAGCCACAACTGCCCACCAAGCCCTTCAAGATGGTGTCCCTCGACCTCATGGGGCCCTACCCCAGGTCATCCGGAGGTAAGAGGTTCATCGTGGTGGTCATCGACAACTTCTCCAGGTGGGTTGACGTATTCCGTTAGTAGCGCACGAGCCACGAGTGTCGCTAAAGTCATGCAGACAGACTTCTTCCCCAGGTGAGGATATCCGCAGAGCCTGCTTACCGATAATGACACACAATTCACCGGCAGGAAATGGCGCGAGCTGTATACCCGTTGGGGAGAGACACATCTGAAGATGACCATTCTCGTGCCAACCCCATGGAGCGCAGCAACCAGGAGCTGAAGACCCAGTTGCGGATCTGTGTGGGAGACCAGCACACCACCTGGGTCAACCATCTGCCTGCCGCCCTCCCCTCCGTCTGCGTGTTAACGCAGCAACAGGCAAGTCACCCGAAAACGTCCTGCTGGGGCACAATCTAACTCTGCCTGGAGAATTCAACTGTCCGCAGGCAGCAGACGACGGTGACCTAGCGTACACTGACGCCCGACGTGAGAGACGTGAGGAGGCACACGAAGAGGTACGCACTCACCAGCGAGGCTACATCGCGCGGTGGCTCCCCACCACCACGCGACCACCACATCGCCCACGACTTGGACAGCACGTCTACATGCGTGCGTACNTACCTCAGTTCGCAGCCCGCAGGGACTTCTGCGATACTGAGAATTATTAAAGGGTTTGCATAATAAAGACTTGGTATTTCCAATTTTCAATTGCAAGATAATATTTCTGTGTGTTAGTAATCAGCACACTTCTCTCTTATTAATACAGTTTATGTGATCCACATCAATGTTTTTTCATTAATGTTTCCAGGATCTATATGCAGTTTCACAGTATGAAGTTAACAAGGAGCTCATTACATTATCATTTCTATTAACTTTATTAACTTATGAATAACATGGACGTAATAATCGCATAAGGGCTTACATTAATTGGTTTGCTTGTGCATAGAACGGAAACAAAATGGAAAATAAAATTTCCGAAAGCACTGTTATACACACAACTACTCATTATAGTTATAAGTGTATGATTTTTTTATTACAGGAATACTTAATGGCAAGGCTACTTGTGGACTTTATTTAATTCAAGTGATAGTTCCAAACAAAATAACAAAAACACAAGGCATTTTATTTTAAGCTGAACTTTTAAAATTTGTTTTATTTACTTGTGCTCTCGAAAACGACGCAGTCAGTGGGATTCAAATCTTACCAATATAAAAATTAATTTAATTATTATTTTGCAGACTTTCACCCCCCCTTTTTTTTTTATAATTCTTCATTCTTCGAAAACCCTAAGTACCATACAGCAATTCCTTAATTTATTCGTGTGTGATTGTAACACCCATAAACTGCACAACTTGACATGGTAAATTCACTATAGACTGCTCACGAAAAAGTAAGCACTTTTCAAAGCCCTGCTGAATTTTCTTTTCATCCAATTTCTATCTTTCCGCCACTTTTTAACATAAATATTGTAGTCTCACTAAAAAACACGGTGTATACATTCCACCACATTCAAAAGTTAACAAACGCCACAATAAAATATATTTGTCAGTAGCTAATGACTGTTGGGATGGCCTTAAAAAGTGCTTACTTTACCGTGAACAACCTTTAATCCTTCTTTGAAAAAAGTAAAGGAAACTATATCACAACCTCAAGCAGTACTAGCCAGCATGAACAGAGACGAGACTGTGACATTGGTGAGGTAGTATGAGAAGGCAACGAGGGGTCGGGGTTGAGATAGTTCTTCTCAACATTCATCGCACCGCAGGCTCACAGTTCACTTGGCCAGTCACCTCTCAACCCCTGTTACTTCCCTCCCCTCCCCTATACCCAATCAACACTACTACCTGGCAATGTTGGGGGTACCACCCCTGGGGCTTTTCTTTGACAGGCTCGAACTGGCCCGGGTGTGAGAGAGAATGCAGTAGCAGATGGTCAGTGAGATAGCAGGCCGGGGCAGTCACCGAGGAAATAGAGGTGCCCATGCTGCCTGGTGTCCATGTGGTGACAGTAATCATCTTCCAGGGGCCTTAAGTAGTCTTGCTGGCCTGATCTAGAAGGTTCCCAGCACCTAGAGTCTCGCTGTGAGAGGCTAGGGCAATGACCAGAACGTTCTTTCAACAATACATCCAGAAATTCATTTCAATCTTCTGAAGGATGGTACACATGGTGGCTTGCCTTTGTAAATCACCATGCACTCCTCGAGTTACCACTCTGATCTTGGCACTCTGTTTTGCTCGCTCTTGCAGGATGGGACAAGGGAAATGATGCAGAGTAGCAAGCATGCAACACTGCCTCCTACTCAAGTCTGTTCAACCCAAACCGACTCTGCCACACCCAGACCTTCGTAGTACCAATTGGTCAATGTGGACAACCTTAGGCTTTGCCAGAGAGCCTTTACAACAAATCCGAAAGACTACATCATTGATCTTCTTTAGAATCCTATAGAGGCCTTTCCAATATTTCTATAGATTCGTAAAGTACCCTTTTCGCATCTGTGGATTGTACAGCCATACCAGTTGTCCTCCTTGAAATACCTCACCCGACATTTTCCTGTTGTACCGGTCTTCATCCTGTCACTATTTCTTTAAGGCTCATGCTGAGTATGAACAACCACAGAAGAATCTTGGGAACCCTCTGTATGTTCCACCACTGCTGTGTTGGCCTCATGACTTGATGTCAAGTTAGTCATATCAATTAAAAGTTGTTTTTGCTGCATGCCTAGCAATATGCCAGTTTTCTGTACACCTTACATTGCAGTAGTGATGGATTCTCTCAATTTATAAAATAAGGTCATTGGTGCCTCTGAAGTATGACGTGGAGTGGGGGCTGTGGCAGGATGCTCGCCTGACATACACTGAAACACTGATAGCTCTTGTCAACTGCTTCACTCTCCTTCTCAAGCTCATGCAGACAGTTCTTTGCCTCCCAAAGCATATCTTCCGTGGTACTTCGACCCTCAGAGCCACTGCTGAGAGGGGCCATCACAGTGCTGGCTCCATGCCGTGGGCTCCTTTCAATGCTGTGTGTGGCACAGTGTGCGCTAGGTGTCTGGACAGCACGCGCAGGGCATCGTGTGCATTTTTCAACTACTTTGTGAGGTGACCAGCTTGCAGTATCAGCTCTTCTTCGATGCGGTGTCTCAGTTGTTGAGCATATGCATGAAGATCACAATTTTCTTCATGCAAGTGCTTGACTAAGTTCATCAAAGCCATTTGTTCTTCGACTCGCTGCCTCTTTTCTTGCTGCTGCTTCTGTTTCTACTGCTACTACTGCTGTTGTGGGCATTAGGCTCTCAGGTGCCCTGGCTGTCCTCAAGACCCACACTCGGGTCATTTGAATGAGGGGCTGCGAAGCTCTGTAGCACGGACCCTGGAAGCGATGTCCCTCATGGTAGTGTGCAAATCCTTCAATGTCTTCTTGATGCTGCTGTTGTCTTCGTTCAGCGTCACTAGTTGTACCTGATGTTGGAGTGGGAACTCCTGTCTTGCTGGCTCCACCTCCAGTACTTGGGCCAGGGTCTCCTGCATTTTGTGAGGTGCAACCAGACGTATTTCTTGCCGAACCTCTGTGTCCGAGACGGCATCAATGAAGAAGCCGAATGCGATGATGATGTGGCCTCCCCAGAGCACCCTTCAGAGATGGGTGAGATATCCTCACAATGTTTTGTCATATGGCTCTCCTGGTCACTGGGTGTGGCTTCACAGTTTATCATGGTGAGCATGTCATAGGTATCTGTCACCAAAATGTAGCTCCAAGGCCGACACCAGTGTGGGGTACTCCAGTCATTGTCATTCTGGCAGAGATTGTAGTATGCTCAGAGCAGAACCTCTAAGTACAGCGGCAAGATAGTACACCCTCTGTTCATCTGACCAGCCATTCAGTGTGGCAACTATTTCGAACTGGTGTTGGTGCTCCCACCAAGGAGTCTGACCATTGTAAGGGGTGGGTTTAATTGCAACACCCTTCCCCACTCCTAGCTGCAAGACACCAATGCCGTAGAGCTGCCAGCTATCCACTGAGGTTACTGTATTCTTTATGACTTGCACTGCTTCCCCCCTTTTCTCGGCTGCCAGTGTTGATAGTATAACTTCGCTGCTGAAGAAATTTCTGCCATTCCTTCTCTAATGCACTAATTTTCTGTTTCATTTCATTCTTGACACTATTCATCCTTTCATTTACACTGTCCACCATTTAAATAACACTGTCAATTTTTTTCATTTACACTGTCAATTTTTTTGTCCACACAGTCAACTCTTTCATTCACTAACTCGGTAATGCTTTCTATATTCCTATTAACATTTTCATTTATTGTGTCTATTTTCTTATCTACTAAATCACTTACATTTAGTTATCTGATTATTTTCAGTCTCGTTTACACTATTTACAGTTTAATTTACACTTTCTAATACAGAAATAATTCCGGTATTTACAATTTCATTTACACTTCCTTTCACATTAACAATTTGGCTACCTAGTCCCTCAATTAATGCTCACAGTGCTCCCAGTTCTCCAGACATTTTTCTAGTTAACATTCACTGCGAAGGTTGTACAAAACAGTCTCAATTTTTTTTCCTACAGCTATTACTATTAATTAATTTGTTTGAATATCACTAATTACTATTCTTTTGCCTAGCTTAATTTACAATTGAATGCCTCCACATCCCACTTCTGACACCAGTGTTACATGAATGCCAGGGGCGTATCAAAGTATGTGAGGGATGGAAGTCCTAATAAAAATAACTAAAATAGATTATTAAAATTGATTTATACTGCTATAAATATTCACACAGCTATTATTTACAGCATTAAACCATCTATTTCCACTATTACTCTTGTTATCCGCAGTGAGTGCAATATTTAATGTCTATCTAAATAAGTCCTTGTCACTGTGTCTATATTGGTTATAGTCAATTCACACTCATTATTTACACATATTCAATATGTCTATTACTATAATTCCATATGTCTGTCACACATCAAGTTCAATAGTCCCATCCATCAGTCTCACTCTCTATTGTACCGATGCTTGCAGTCCACAAACTTCACTCTTGCTGATCACTGCTGTTGTCACTCATCGCTCCGCTGCTTGTCACTTCCCTGTCTTCGCACATCTGGCTCCTAAGGATATACAATCCTCCAAACTCCAGACTGTCAGCTCGGAGGCCCATCGCAGCTTAAGTGATCTCACTGGCACAATCTAGAAGGTTCCCGCACCCCAAGTCTCACTGAGAGTGGTTAGACCAATGATTAGAACATTCTTTCGACTATAACCTCAAAAATTCAATCTGCTGAAGGACTGATAGGCTTATCGCCACATGCAGTGGCTTGCCTTTGTAAATTGCTGTGCACTCCTCATGTTACCACTATGCACTTGGCAAACTTTTTTGCTTGCTTGAGTGGGAATGAGCAATGAANTATATATATATATATATATATATATATATATATATATATATATATATATATATATATACACATACATACACACACCATGTAACAGTTTTGAAAAGAAAAAGTCTTTTAGTCTCACACATTTTGAAACATTCTTATTCTATATTTTTTATAAATGTTGGCATAAATTCATACACATCTTACACAAATATTTGAAAAAATGACATTTTCTAATTAATTTATGTATTATGTGGGCAGGAGTAGACTATGCAAAAGGATTTATTTTGGCAATAGTCTAGTAGGTGAAAATGGTGGTAAACTTGGTGAGTTGAACTTGATCTTAACCTTTTCACTGTTGTAAAGGCTGATTTTGAAGCACCACTGTTTACAGAATCACAGTAATGTTTTTTTCTGGATTCAAACTATCTACATTGACCTAGGGTGAAACTACTGAACAGTATTATTTTCAAGTAAGAAATTTTCCCACCCTTTAAAAGAGTAATTGTCAACACCTACAACAACTAATTTTATATAATTTAATTTTCCTCATGAGGAAAATTATATAAATCAAACAAACAGAAAAAAATTTAGTTTTACTGCAATATACATTATTCATAAAATATTGTTACGTGTGTGTGCTTTGCATCACCTGAGCAAGCAAAGAGTGTGCGGAGGACAGAGTAGTGATATGATATCTGGCGGCGAGTCATAAAGAAACGTTTGATTGACAGGCGAGTGATAATCCTACCTGGGTTTTTTTTTAGTTATGAAGGCATTCCGCCACAATAACACTTCGGCGGCTTGTGCGCTCCTGACCTTCAACGGATAGGATTTCTGCGTTTATATGAAGAATTTTATGGTTTACTGACCTTGTTTCTCTCAGCAAAACTCGGGGTGCGTTGAACCTTCCAGATGGTCAGGGCAACTGACATATAAGTGTGTCGGGCCTCCGAACCAGGAGTTGAAGTTCATGAGAGTCAGGAGTATGGGCTATTGTGCTACATTAAGCGATAGACAATAAGCTAGAAGAGCAATGAGTAGCAAGTGATCAGTGGGAGGCAAATCTGCAATTGCGAGCATCAGAGCAGTGAAGAGTACGACTGGCAGGCTGGACTATTGGACTGGATGCGTGAAAGACATTACAATGATTGCAAAAGGCAGACTAAACAAGTTTTAATGATGAGAGTGAGTTAATTGACTATAACCAGAGACATTAAGAAGGATGTTCTTTAAATAGACATTAGATATTGCTCTCACTGAGAAATATAAAGAGTAATAGTGGTGATAGATAATTTAATGCTGTATATAATAGCTGTGTGAATAAATTAAAAATCAAATTTAGTTCTTTTATTTTTATTAAGACCTCCATCCCTCACGAATCAGATGTGCCCCTCTGGTGTCTTGTAACGCTGGTATTAGAAGTGGAATGGAGTAAATTATTCATTAATAAATTTAAATCAAATTAGGCAATAGACAAATAATTAGTGATATTATAACAAAATAATTAATTAAAATAGAGGTAGGCCAAAATATTAAGACTGTTTTGTGCAAACATCACAGTGAATGTTAACAAGGAAAATGTCTACAGAACTGGAAGCACTGCGAGCATTAATTGAGGGGCTAAACAGCCAAGTCAAAGTAAGTGCAGATAGCTTGAGGAAAGATGTAAATGGTCAAATTAGTAGTGTGAAAGAAAGTGTGAATGAAACTGCAAATGCCCAAATTAGTTCAGTAATAGTAAGTGTAAACGAGAATGTAAATAGCCAGATGTAATTGATGTAAGTGATTTAGTAGATAAGAAAACAGACACTGTAAATAGAAATGTACATAGGAAAGTAGACACAGCAAATGAAAATGTAGATAGGAAAATAGACACTGTAAATGAAAATGTAGGGCATTAGTGAGTTGGTGAATACAAAAGTTGACTTTGTGAACAAGAAAATTGATGATGTAAATGAAAAAGTGGACACTGTAACTGAAATAGTGGAAAGTGTCTGAGATAGAATGGACAGCATTGAGAATGAATTGAAACAAAAGATCAGTGCATTAGAGAAAGAATTGCACGAATCTCTTCAACAGCAGAGTTTCACTATCACCACACCAGCAGCCGACAAAAGTGGGAAAGCAGTGCAAGCCATAACCAACACAGCAACTTCGGAGGATAGTCAGCAGCTCTGCAGCATTGGTGTTGCATAGACAGCAGTGGGGAAGGGGTCTCAATTAAGCCCGCCCTTATGATGGCCAGACTTCATGGCGGGAGTACCAACATCAGTTTGAAATAGTTGTCACCCTGAATGGCTGGTCAGCCGAACAGTGGGCTTACTACCTAGCTGCTGTACTGAGAGATCCTGCACTCAGCATACTACAATCTCTGCCAGAGTGAAATTGACTGGAGAACCCCCACACTGATGTCTGCCTTGGAGCTACGTTTTGGCGACTAATATCTGCGACATGCCCACCGTGGCCAACTGCAAAGTCGCACCCAGCAACCAGGAGAGCCACTGCAGGAGCTATGGAAAGACATTGTGCTGCTTTCCCACCTATCTCTGGAAGGGTGCCCCAAAGTGCATGACATCATCACAGTCTGCTTTTCCATCAATGCCATCACCGACATGGACGTACAGCAAGCAGTATGTCTGGCTGCACCCCACTCCACGCAGGACGCCCTGGTCTGAGCACTGGAGGTGGAGTCAGCAAGACAGGAACGTGCACCCCGACATCGAGTACAGGCAGTGACGCTGAAAGAAGACAAGATGAAGATAGCATGCAGAAGATGCTGAAGGAGTTGCAGTTAGCTTTGACGGACATCGCTTCCAGGGTATGTGGTACAGAAATTCACCACCCCACACCCAAACAGTGGGAGTGTTGGCAACATGGACAGCTGGGGCACATGAGAGCCTATTTATTGCCCACAACAGCAGCAGCAGAAACAGAAGCCGCAGCGGGAAAAGAGGCAGCGAGGTGAAGAACAAACGACTTTGATGAGTGCATGCAAGCGCTTGCATGAAGAAATTTGTGAGCATCGTGCATATGCCCAACAACTAAGAAACCGCATCAACGAGCTAATGCTGCAAGCTGCATGCCTTACAAAGCAGTTGGAAAATGCACACAATAATTTGGGTGTGCTGTCCAGATACACTGCGCTCACTGTGCCACATAGCAGTGAAAGGAGCCCTTGGCATAGAGCGAGTGATGTGATGTTTCCTCTCAATAGTGGCTCTGAGGATAGCAGTCCCACGGAGTTGAGTTAACTCGAGAAGAGGAGTGAGGCAGTCGACAGGAGATACCAGTGCTTCAGGGTAAGTTTGACGAGGATCCAACCACAACCTGCAGTATCCACTGCAATTGCCAGCACTTTTCAGATTGGTAGACATAGTCTAAAGAAAGATACAAGGGGGAATTCTGTAGTTGCATCATCTTTGGTATGACAGGAGAATGTCGGGCAAGGTATTTCAAGAACGACAACTGGTGTGGCTGTACAACCCACAGAGGCGAAAAGGGTACTCAAATCTACAGAAATGTTGGGAAAGCCCCTACAGGTTTCTGAAGAAAATCAATGATGTGGTCATCAAGTTCTTTGGTGGAGCCGAAGGCTACCCACATTGACCGACTGGCACTCTACAAAGGTCCTGATTTTGTAGAGTCTGTTCGGGATGAACAGACTTGAGGAGAGGGCAGTGTTATGTGTCGGTGCTTTGCATCGCCCTAGCGAGTGAAGAGTGTGTGGAGGACAGAGTAGTGATATATCAGGCTGTGAGTCATAAAGGAATGTTTGATTGACAGGTGAGCAATAATCCTAACAGGGATTTGAGTGATGAAGGCATTCTGCCACAATAACCATTTGGCAGCTCATGCGCTCCTGACCTCCGGTGGATAGTATTTCTTTGTTTATCTGAAGAATTTTCTGGGTTACTGACCTTGTTTCTCTCAGCATGACTCAGGGTGCATTGAACCTTCCAAATGGTCAGGGTGACTGATATATAAGCGCATCAGGCCTCGAAGCTGAGAGTTGGAGTCAATAAGAGTCGGGATTCTGGGCAATTGTGCAACGTTAAGTGATAGACGATGAGCTAGAAGAGCAATGAGTAACGCCGGAAGTGACCAGCAGGAGGGAAATGTGCGACTGCAAGCATTGAAGAGTGTGACTGCCAGGCTGGACTATTGGACTGGATGCTTAAGTGACATTACAAATGATGGCAACAACAGACTGAACGTGTGTTAATGATGGGTATGAGTTAATTGACTATGACCAGATATATGAAGGGCGTTATTTAGAGTTGAAATAGACATAAAATAATGCACTCACAGAGAAATATAAAGAGTAATAGTGGAGATAGATAATTTAATGCTGTAAGTAATAGCTGTGTCAATTAATTAAAAATAAAATTTCTTCTTTTTTATTTTTATTAAGACCTCCATCCCTCACGAACTCAGATACGCACGCCCCTCTGGTGAGGGTATCTGGGGGTATGGGACCATGACGTCTACGGTGATTATTGGAAAAGGTAGAAGCGCAAAGGGGCTGTACTTTCCAGGGTTTCTACATTGTATATCAAAATACGCACTGTAGTTAAATACAGTAGTGTCCATAAGGTACATGAGAAATCTTTTTTATAGCCAAATTTTATATTTTGCACGACTCCTTGATCTATTGGTAAAGGAGTAACATTTTCTGAGGGGGGGGAGGGTGACTGTCCTGATTTCACCATGAGTTAGTTCACTCACTTCTGGATAAGATGGAGCATTTTTGATCAGGAGCAATGCTAAAACTGGCAAACCACGTTCTTCATTCTTCATTAAACCGTGCCATGGCAGGAATAAACTGTAGGTGCAACCATTCTTTAAAAAGATTCCCGTCCATCCAAGCTTTATTTTGATTTCTGTAATAAACGGGAAGAATGTTCATGTTGACATATTTAAATGCTTGAGGTTTTGCAGATTTTCCTGCAGCATGATTGTCATTAAAGTAACATGTTCTTTATTCATTTTGAAGCCTGGAGCACAAGTTTCTTGTTTGGATTCTAGACTTTTTGTCGGTAGTGCCTTGAAGTTTAAGCTGGTTTCGTTGGCATTGTAGACTTCTTGGGGAGAGAAATTCCCTGTTGATATCAAATTGGCTAACTCGCTTATGTATTCATCAGCTGCATCAAGATCAGCTGATAACTGCTCTCCAGTTATTATTAACTGACGAGTCCCAGGACATATCTTCGATCTGTCTAACCAGCCGATGCTTGTAGTGAATGAAGAATTATCACAATTTATTGATTTATTGATTTTCAAAGCCATCTCTTGAATAAGCAGCACACTTAAGGGCATACCACTCATGTGAAGAAAAAAAAAGGGGGGGGGGGCTTTGTTGGCTTGTCAAATTGTGTTTGTTTTGATGTTTGTCCAACTGCAACAATTTTTTTCTGATGACTATGCACTAAATTGTTAAAACTTGGCACGATTCTTCTTCCAGTTACTAAGAGTGGCTTTCCCTACGCCGAATTCCACAGACAATTTTGTTGCATTCTTGTCTTTGTCTAAACGCTTCAAAACTTCTCGTTTTTCTTTGAGGGTATACGTAGTAAGCTTCGTTTGCTAGCAATTTTGAAATCACTAAAAACACACAATAACATAAAATTGTTCGGCACTTGAGCAGTGTTTGCAAGTGAACTGAAACAATTCCAGCAGTCAACTTAACTAAAAGACAAAGAGTGCATGCACAATGACTCACCACTCAAGCAGTGGCACTCTAGGTATGGTTAATAACCACTCGTCATCACTCCATGACGTGCATGCACAAACACTCATCAGCTTGTTACATATTACAGCAAACTTTAAATTTTCTGCTTGATACTACATTATAGGAAAGGTATTGGTTAATCCGAAAATCTGGTAATCTGAACAGGCCTTGGTCCCAATTAGTTTGGATTAACAGAACTCTACAGTATTATTAAAACCTAATTTTTGCTAACTTTAGTCAAAGAAAACTAATGTGAATATTATTATTTAAATGTCTTGTTACCTTCTGGCATTTTCATTATTACTGTAAATACATAATACCTTTTTTCTCTAGTTGAGGAATCTGATATTTATTTAATTACTAGCAAACCGGCCCAACTTCACTCGTGTACAATTGGGAAAAGATAATTCATTTATATGAAAACAGAATTATAAAATTATACTATGTTGGCCTAGGTTTTAAACTGATTATGGCAACCAAAAAGGAAGGAAATATTTTTTACCAGATCGCCAAGAAGTAGGGTAATGTTTTTGGAATGTATCTGTGCAACTTTCGCGTAGTTACCACATTTCCGCTTTCCAGCGTCAATGTATGAAAATCAAAACGTGAGTTTCATCAAGTTGTAACTTTAGAAGAAAGTGTACCTAGGTACTAGTTTTTTGCACTTGGCTGAGGGATCTTAATAGATCACCAAAGTTAAGCAACGTTCCCAGCGGCACACATTTAGATGGGTGACAGTGTAGTGGCATAACATCTGAGTGCTTCTGGGCTTCAGAGGGCACATTAAATATTCGGTCCTGGTTGTTATTGATTGATAGCAGTCATTAAGCCATTTCAGAGGTTCTTGGGCGGCCTGATAAACTCTGACACCAGAGGAAAAAAATATTTTGGTCACGTTCCCAGCAGTTGCAGAATTACGTTTTGTTGTTATTTATTCCACAGGAACAGTACAATTTTCCGGGATAAAAAGTATCCTATGTCCTATTCCAGGACCTAAAGTACCTACATACCAAACTTCATTTAAATCTGTTCGGCCGTTATGGAGCTGAGTGGTAAAAAAAAACAAACGCGCACACACACGCACGCACGCATACACACTCTCTCTCTCTCTCTCTTTCACATTTATAATATTAGTAAGATTACATGAGTTCACTTCAACTGATACTTATTTATGACACAACTTATGTTAAAGTAAAAGTTTTCTATATTTTTATTTAACAGTTTATCAGAATTTGCAAAATAAGTTATTAATAGATTTCAGTTTTATTTAATTATGTTTTAGCATGCCTAGCTGCAGTTTTAAAGCATAATTCTGTGCTCAGAGCAACATTTTAACAAATAAATTGTCTTCTTCTCATGTGATAGTTGCTTCCCCCCTTGTACGTCTGGATGCGAGTTGTCTTTACTAGTCTACCCACGCAACATATATTGCTAAATTCATAGCTTTTTCGTCTGTCATATGGTTGGCATTTTTTTGTGTCCCACATAAGTTTTGTCACGCATTTTCTGTTCAGTTGACATGTGGTGATTGTGCTCATATGTGTGTGTTATTCAGAACTTAAAATTTGTTTCAAACATTTAGTTTCTCTGCTCTCATAGCAACATAATATTTCAGTGAACAATTCTATGTTTATTTTGTTGTATGTGTTGTTAGTGCTGTTTAAGTTGCAGTTATTTGTTGCATGGGGAGCAAGCAGGAGCTATCCTAACTAACAGTCTGATATCCTCGAGCTATGCCCTTCCCTAGGGCTGAAAGAGCAGCTGCACATAACCCACACTATTAGGATTACTGTATATGACACAGAGAGTTATGTTTCTGTTCATATCTATTATGCTCCCAGCAAGCACACAGACCAAGACACATTACAAAACACTATGACAGTTTAGCATGAGCACAAATTTTGCAGTTTACTCACAGGGAGCACCAAGACAAAACATGATACAGTTCACAAAGACACTAGACTGTTCTGTGAATTAAATGTGGCAGGGAAATGCATTAGGCCTACACTAAAGGATGACCATTACAAAATTAGCACACAAAGACAAGCACCCTTTAATCAACATCATGCCATCTTAAACACTAAAATGATACAGCACAACGAAAAACCTCATTCCAAAATGGCTTCTATCTCTGACAAAATACAATGCACATCAAAAACATTGGGCCAAATATTCCACCCTACTTGTTAATCTTGATTAACAATACTTTCCACTGAGTCAAATCACCAACTTGTAGTACAGAAATTATCTACACTACATCAACAACAATTTACAATTTCTATACAACTTTACTTCAGTCATGCTTGGAATGCCAAAGTGCAACTATAGTCGCTGTTCTTTTAACATCACCTGTAGCAGTTTTCACCAGCACCGTCCACACAAGTCCATCTTCACCAGGAAATGTGTTGGTGATGCGGCCAAGCTTCCACTGTTTTGCAGGCAATTTCTTGGCTTTCATGATGATCAGGTTGCCTACCTGCAAATTCGACTCTTTCACCCACCATTTCGGTTGATTCTGAAGTCTGGAGAGGTACTCGGCCGACCAACTTTGCCACAAGTGCTGCACCAACCATTGTACGAGCTGCCACCTGTACACATGGTTAAGTTTTTGTGCTGTAGCTTCATGTTCAGGTACTGCCAGCAAACTGTCTCCAGTCAGGAAATGTCCTGGAGTAAGCACACTTAAGTCACTGGGATCATTGGAGAATGCATTAAGTGGTCGTGAATTGAGACATACTTCAACTAATGTCAGTACCGTGTAGATTTCTTTGAAAGTCAGGGTGTTACTGCAAATCACACGATGCAAGTGGTACTTCATACTTTTAACTACGGCTTCCCACAGCCCTTCTTGATGGGGTGCTGCCGGTGGATTAAAATGTCAAGCAATACCTTGTTCTGCTAAATGTCGACCCACTGTCAGCTGATGATCTTCCGTGTTTACCAACACAAACAACTCTTTCAGTTCCTTAGCAGCGCCTACAAAAGTTGTTCGACAGTCACTATACATATCATTGGGCTTGCCATGACGTGATACAGATTTAGTGCTGTGATGAAGGCAGATGTTGATAAGTCAATCACCAGTTCCAAATTCACTGCTTTGGTTGCAAAGCACACAAAAAATGTGACATAGCACTTGTATCTGACATTACCTCTACCCTTAAAGTTGCGAAGCTGGAGCAGTTCTGCATAATCTTCTCCACAATGCAGAAAGGGACAAGCAGGGCATACCCTAGAAGCTGGAAGATCACCTATTAGTTGCTTGACTGATTTTGCTCGATGACGATGGCACCTCACACAGTTTTTGACCATTTGTCTGATGGTGTTTCTGCCCCAAGTATCCAGAATCTCTGCTGAACAATTGCTTGAACTAACTATGAACCTGCATGAAGATTAGTTACATGATTATCCCATACAATTAGCTCAACAAGTTTACTGTGTTTTGGGAGTACGGCTGGGTGCTTCTGTTCTGGAATGTGGGCTCTGATCAGGCAACCGCCTAGTCTGAACGCCCCATCATCATCCAAAAACGGACAAAAGACTAGCGATGTGGCTTTTTGTGGGCACTGGCTTACCTTCCTTGAGGCACTGTATTTCTGATGGAAAGCTCTCTTCTTGTACAAATTATCCAATGGAACAGTGCCCGGTGAAGTTCATCTATGGCCAGAAAGGATGGTTTATTTCTTCTACTATATGTCATTCTGCAATTTTTGCAACATCTTAAACCCCATGCAGTCACTCTCTGGAGTTTACTCAATGATGACCATCTGTCTGAGAGAAAGGTAACAACTCTGACACAGGCTACAGTTACTACTTGTCTCTGCTCACTCACAAAGAGCTACTTTTTAAGATCTCCTACTGTCTTACTTGGTAACTTACAGACCTGCAGACATGTTGGTCTAGACCACACAATGGATGACTAGGCAACTCTGGCGGAGATACTCCTCATGATGCACAGTCGGCAGGATTGTCACTACTATCCACATGATACCACTGGGATGGACTGCCAAGGTCTTGGATTACAGACACCCTATTGGCGACAAAGGTTTTCCACTGCCTAGGTGGTGATGCTATCCATGCCAGCACAATGGTTGAATCTGTAAAGGCTAATGTCCTCTCCACTTGAACTGTAAGCAATTTCTTCACTGCTTTCAGTAGTTTTGCTAGAAGCACTGCTCCACACAATTCCAGCCATGGTAAGGATACGTGCTTTACACCTTTGTTTTCCCAGCAACCAAGCAAACCAGTCTTGTACTATCTTCATAATGGGATCTCAAATATATCACTGCAGCATAGGCTGCTTCAGAGGCATCACAAAACCTGATGAGTTCCACTGAAACTGGCTTTGACAAAATTATCCGCCTCTCTATTTGAACACTTTTCAGAATAGACATTTCCTTGTTATATTGCTCCCATGTGTCACACACAGACTGGGAATTGGATAATCCCACTGCAAATGCAACTCCCAGAGGGACTGAAGCAGCAAATTTGCTCTAATTGTTACAGGCGACAATTAGCCTAGTCGGTCAAACACTTTGACAATTTCTGAAAGCACAGTCCATTTAGCCATAGTTAGAAGCTGAGTAGCTGGACTTACAGACACTGCAAACTTGTCACTATATGGATGCCATTCAACTCCCAATGCCTTGACTGACGAGTCATCAAACTTCAACGGTACCACTGTGTGTCTCAAGGAAGATGACACTGCATCCGTAATCTCTGGAGCACTGGATATCCACTGTCGCAGCTCAAAGTCTCCTTTATTCAACAACTTGATAAGATCTCTCTGCAACTCAATTGTTTCAGTTACACTGTCTGCCCCTGACAAAAGGTCATCAACATAGAAGTCCTAAGCATTGCAGTTGAAACATTTTCTAAGATTTTCTTCATCAACGTCTTCAAAGCTGACGACTTTTGTCATTCGTCCTGTATAGATTTTGCTGATTTGACTAATTATTTACTTTGGTGAAGAAAGTTTATTTGATGTGCGACGTAAGGTAGGCCTAACTTATTTCATTTTTGTAAAATTATGAATGATTTACCATTGGTAGGAATATTTTTGAGATGCTTCATCCACCAGTATTTAAATGTGCATGTTGTATTAATAATGTACATTTGTTCTTGTTTGCAACTTGAACAAGTATATCTAGCAGTATTAAAAACATGGATGATATATTAACATGTATTTGTTCATGATTGCTTCAAGAAAACAATTGTTTGACTATAATTTTGGAAGTAAGTATCAAGGAATCGTCACTTGTTATGGGAAAACTGACGTGGAGTGAGCATAGACACAAATAACCATTTACAATAAAAATTAATAAGTTCGCTTAACTGTTCTTTTTTTATAAATTTGTTAATACATGTATTTCTTGGTCCCAATTAACATGAATAATTGGCAGTATACTGTAGATTGTTCTTGGCTAGCTCTCCTAGGAATGCCATAGTTGCTTTTCTTACCTCCCTATTAGCGTGAATGAAGTGATGAGTGAGAGTTGACAGAAACATGTTAGTGGGGAACTGTGTGTGTCTGCAGTCAGGCATATGGCACAATCAATTTGGAAACGTTAACTTGTGGCAGATTAGCTGCTTAGGATTGCAGTTTGCATCTACTCTGCATTGGTCAAGAAATGAAGACTACTCAATGCAGACCATAAAAAATAGTTACTGACATGGCAAATTATCCTACTGCAAGAATTTTCTTCAAAAATTGAGTGCTACAAAGATAAGTAAAATCAGCTGCCAAAATGCCATCTCCAAGGCCACAAGGAAGGAAATATATGGGGTCCAAAACACATAACTGCAAGAGCATGTTGCTACCAAAGCCCTTCACCCAGAAAGCCACATAAGTCACACATGTACACAATTATCCAGTATCAGATATTGGTATACGGACATCCCACCAGAGTCAAAGGCTCTGATCAAACAGTTAGCAAGAATTTAAACTGCTATAGCAACAACAGGAGTTGTATCAAAAAGATAAAGTGGGTATCAAGTGGGGCAGAGTGAAAATTATAATACCCCCTAGTAACTATGGGTCCCAGATGTGCTGTAACAATCTACTTCTGTTATAATGATCTATATTGTATAGGTCAACAAGATACCAAGCACATTATAAGGGGCCTCAATGAGAGGTATTGGTGAACCAGTGCAATTCAGGAATTCCTTTTTTAAAAAAAATTACACAAACTATACCAGAGCTATTAGGCTCACACCATGTATTAGTCTTCCCTGAAGGACCATTGCCCTGTTGGGTTGCAGTAGGACTTGGTGGTGGACTTGTCAAGTACTTATCCCTGAACAAAGAAATGAAATTGATATATTCAGTGATCTACTATCAGTTTTCCTTGTGTGTGGATGTCCAAGTTGTTAGGAATGCCAAGAATATTATTGCCTCACTGGGAAAATAACTATTCCCATGGTGGCGTTATCCACAGATGATAATGACAGAGTGTGGTATGCAACTACAGAGAAATATGTGGCAGTCAATGTGTGGGGAGTGTGAAACCATGCCAGCCTGAGCCATCGCTATTAACCAATTTCATGGTGAGGTGGAACTAAGAAATTATAAAGGAAACCCATTGACAGGTTGGGGAGGAGCACAACAAATATGACCAAAACCTACTGCTAATTTTGTTTACCTTATGACATCACCATACTGCTGAAACCAACACATGCGGGACTGGTGGTGGGAAAAAATATACAGTCCAGAAGACAAGGAACCAAAGTCAGCACTAACTCCAGCAGAAAGAGAAGAAGTGGCCACAAAGGCTCAAGAACAGTGAACTACACAGTAGAAAAACCACAATCAGAAGAGGCTGTGGAAGGAGACGTGGACTAAGTCTGCAAGCACATATTAAATACAATTTCTACATTATATTTGCAGCCAGACAGAATGAACCATACTTAGTTGAGGCCTAACACAATGGAGATTTCAAATATTAATTGAAACCAACTATCAAAGACATCAGAAATTGTCGTTATCCAAGAATAGAAACTCAGAATCCTAGATGAAATGCATCCAGAGAAAAATTTTTGTGAGAAGGTCCACAAGAGCTAATGGAACCCTTGTGGTATTGATGGAAAGCCAAGAAGCACTACACAATTGCCAGGAATTTTAAAAGAAAAACCTTTTGTTGTCTCAAAAGTCTAAGTGCTAGATTTTCCTCAGGGCCACAAACTTATACCTTCTGCTTATATTAACAAACCCACATGGGTAGGCCTGGGCTTCTGTGGAGAAGAAAAATTTATCATAAATGTTATTACTCAAGCCACAGTCCATAGCTACGATAACCAAACCTCACAATGTGATTGAGATCACTCTAAGTCTAGTCATAAGTGGAAGATGTCTACCAAGCCTCACAATCAACAGACTTCAAGGTTTTATGAACCTCTAAGAGAAAATGTATGTATAGACCCTTGATAGTGCCCAACCTAAGTGGAGGTGTGATTCTAAAGTGTCAACATGGAAAATGGTAGTGACTTCAGTTATAACACTCAAATCCAGATGCAGTGAGAACTAAGGAAGAAAACCCAAGTTTTTTTAAATAGAAGCCCTATGCACAAAGGGATTCTCAAAGATGCCCCTGATGAAGGTTGATGCTAAATGTTTATACCAGGAGTGTTTCCAGACAAACAATAAGTTACTGATATAACTAATGAGCCAACTTTCCTCTACATGGATGCAAATACTTTTTACTGATGTTGTTAAAAAGCTTAGATGATAGGTAGACTTTGACGTCTTGTTAGCAACAATATCAGAACCAGAAACCAGAAACATATGCTAGAGTATTGAGACAATTACAAATATACATATGCCTTACCTGGGACTCAAACCCAGGAAACCTCATATCATAAACTAGCATGCAATCAACTGCATTACAGAGGTGGAATTTGGAGCATCAACTTTGGATGCAATCAGTCTAATGGTATGAATTATAAGGTTTACTAACCTGAAATAATTAAAAGGCCATAAATTTGAAAAATAAGTTTGAGCCACTTAAAACACAAGTATACATGGCCTACTGTAGTGCTATTGTGTGAAAAATTTGGTGGAAATTGGTTGATTGTTTCTTAAGATATAACCTAAAACCTTAATTTTTTTTCATTTGGCACTATCTTACAAAATGGCAGGAAAAAAAGAGGCTCTGTATAGACCAATTTTATGTTTATAATAGATACTGCCAGCAAACAAAGTTCAGTTGAAATTTTTTTTTAAGTTTCGTAGATAATGCATATTAAGCTAAAATTTTTATGCGACTGCCACTTTGAAAATATGTTCCAAACCCACTCAAAACATATAATTTTACTATGGCCTGCTGTATTGCTACTTGTTTGCCAAATTTGGTAGAAATCTGTTGTTTCCTGTGATATGACATAAAATGTTAATTTATTTATGTGGCACTATATTACAAAATGTCAGGCGAAAGATGCTCTGTGTAGACTCATTTGATAGTTGTAAAATATGCTGCTAGCATACAAAGTTTAAGAAGGAATTGATTACATGGTTTCGACAATACAGCGTACTAAGTTAAAAATGGCTATATTGATGCCATTTTGAAAAAAATTCTGATCCACTTACACCATATCAGTTTACATGGCCTGCAGTAGTGTTACTTGTTTGCCAAATCTAGTTGGAATCTGTACGTATTGCTATCTTATAAAATGGCTAACGAGGCCGTGAGACACATTTGATAGTATTAATATATAAAGCCAGCATACAAAGTTAAGTTGGAATGGATGACATGGTTTTGACCATATAACATTCTAAATAAAATGTTTATATGGCCGCCATTTTGAAAAAAGTGTCTTACACTTTTAAAACATGCATATTTATATGGTCTATGGGTAAATTATCTAGTTTAGGGGCTTTTCTGAAAAACACAATAAAAATTTAAAATTATGATATATTTCTACTCTACTAATGATGCAGAACACGAATATACTAGGGGCATTAACGTCCGACTAATTTCGTAATATGTGCCCACCTAACCTAACAAAACCTAACCCCACGATGGGCGAATCACTATTTTACATTTTTAAACTAACCTAGGATTGTTGGGTTTTACACTAACCTATGATGTTAGGGTTTTAAACTAACCTAGGATAGTAGGGTTTTACACTAACCTAGGATGTTTGGGTTTTACACTAAAATACAAATGTAGGATTGCAGGGATTTAAATGAACCGTAAAACACACCAAAAGAATGTAAATTGACTCACCTAGGTAGGGGGCTGGTATAATTCCTCTGACGTTAATAGACACAAACAAACATATTTCGCAAGTTTTTTTTAATATGTTCTACTTATTTTAACACTACGGCCGCTTCAATATCAACTAGGTAAGCTATGCTGAATTCATTAAAACAACTTTTGTTGGCATAAAACGTTTCGTTCATAAACGTAAACAAACTGTCAGAAACAGTCATCTCACAAACTTGTTCAATTTTTTAAAATATGTTGCACTTATTTTAAAGCGATGCCCCTAGTATATTCGTGTTCTGCATCATTAGTAGAGTAGAAATATATCATAATTTTAAATTTTTATTGCGTTTTTGAGAAAAGCCCCTAAACTAGATAATTACCGGTCTATGGAAGTACTTCTTGTTTGCCAAATTTGGTAAGAATAAGTTCAATTGATTTCAGAGATATGACATAAAAACTTTATTTCTTCATATGGCACTATATTACAAAATGAAGGACATGTGGCACATATGATGCTTGTAATAGATTCTTTCAACATGTAAAATGTGGTCAAAATTGGCCTAACAGTAAAGTAGATATACCAAATAAACCTAAAATATTCTTATTGCCACCATTTTGAAAATAAGTACATAATAAGTTTAAATTGCATGTGTTTACTTGGCCTACCATAGTATTACTTATGTGCCAAATTTTGCAAGAATCGGTTGAGTAGTTTGAAATATAAACGTAAAAGTTTAATTTTTTCATGTGATGCTATCTTCTAAAATGGCAGACCAAGAACAATATTCCTCTCTAAATTAAATTCTTGTATGGTGCACTGTCAACATACAAAATTTGGTTTAAATAAGTTATCGCCGTCCGGGGTCTCCAGCTGCGGCTTCGAGGCGATGGGTGCTAATTATGGTGGTGAAGGGCAACACCCAGCTAGCTGGGACAGCGCAGGAGACTCGTAGATTTCAGGGCCATGCGACGTTCTGCAGTGTGGCGATTTTCAGCCTATCCCTGGAGGTGGTTAACGTGGCATACCGTAGTTGAAAAATATGTGAACTTAAAGGTGTGGGACTATCTAGCTACTCCGGGGTTACCAGGCCTTGGAGTATACACCCTAAAAACCCTTACACCGGAGAAAACTGTGATGCCTGACTAACATAAGAATTACAGCAGCACTGAATTACTCTGAAAAATACAACACAACACGTAGAATAGTGATGGATGTTTATTGATATGAACACAACTTGTGAACAAGTAGTTACAAGCACGGGTGTTGTAGCCCGGGACAAGAACTTGCAAAAGATAAAGAAAATTAATATGATAATTATGTGAACCAGACACCAACATTAGCACACTGAAAACTTTGAGAACAAAACAAAGTTACTGTGCATGACCGCGTGGTCGGTACACTTGCCAGTTCATGTGGTTAACGGCCACAGACAGAAAATTTTTAATTGAAACACTCCCCTGCCAAAACTAGTTGCTGCTAGGGCGAGAGAGGGAGAGAGAGTGAGCCACGGGAGAGAGAAGAAAAACAGTTCGGGATTAATAAAGTTGCAGAAGTTACCAACTAAGTTGAAGTATAAAAGATGCAGGTCTCCTGTGTGTTGCGTCCACTCCCTCGTGCAGTCCAAGAAGAACTGAGCAAGGCAACGGGACCATCGTCTCCGATCACCTTGACCAGAAACGACGGCTACAATAAAACTTAACGGTAAATAGAAAAACAAAATAACTCTTTAATTACATACAGAACACTGGCAGGAAAAATAGCAAATAAATATATAGCACTGAAAACAATAGTGAAAATATTAAAAATTTAACCAACTTGCAATTATGAGTGGCGGAAACAATTACGTTAAATTAATTAGTACATTAATTACATGCTAAGGGACAAGCTATCGACTGTAATTCCCTGCAACAAAACACACAACAGAGCAATTCCCAATTCCCCCCCCCCCCCNATAATTCAGCTGGGTTGTTTTGCAGTTGGTATTGCTCAAATGTCACAAAGTTCAGTCGGCCTGCCCTTACACTCTAAACTAATCTCCCACCCACTCATGTGATGTGTCCAGAAACCTGCCTGAAAACTTTCACTGTAACATCTGCTCATTGGCAGCCCGCTGTTCAAGACAGAGAATACCACTCTCGCAGGGGAACAACAGAAGCACCCGGAGCACACCCAACTCGCGCACAGACTAGCCAGCAACGGCGTAAGCGAAAAGGTCATACCCGCACCAGGGTAAAACATTGCCAATAGATAAAATGGCTTTTAACAGTGGAGAAACTACACACACACTGCACTTGCAGTTTACTTCACGTAGTTTTAAATCCGTTGTTTTTGTGCTCCTTGCTGAGGGTCGCAGTGGCCTCTGTCCCACGATGAATAGACAGTGACTCGCGGGCGCGAGTGCCCACCAGGCAGCTGTCTTCTGTTTGATGTTCCACATATCAGGTTAGGGCTCTGATGACCAGAGGAAGAACAACGACAAAGTTAAATGGTTCCCAATATATGACATAGCAACCTAAATTTTAAAATGGCTACCATTTTGAGGGTAATCTCCCAGAATGGTCGAAAATTATAAAAGTTGAATGTCCTTACTAAATGCTATTAGTGTACTGAGTTTGGTGAAATTCAGTTCACGCGTTCAAAAGCTTTTATGGGACACACACAAACACAGACAAGAAGTCTTATAAGCCTTTCTTTCCTTCAGAAAGTAGACCAAAGAAAGAAGTCAAATTGTAAAAAAGAAACCCAATAAATACTAGAGGTGGTAGTATAACTACTATGATGATGTATGCACTAACAAGTACCACTGGAAAGTCGACGAACAACCAAAAATAATGTTTCACAGAAAGTAAACAGGCCTGAACTATGTCTTGTTGTTCACAGTCTGCTGACTGTGTGCCCTGTACTGGCTCCCAAAGTGGTAAGAAGGACCCATGTGAGAGTAAATTAGTTTATTCCCCCCATCAGACATATGAAAGACACAATGTGTGGTGCCAAACTGACATCTAAATGGATGAAATCAGTAAAGGGTAAATTAAAGGACAGAAGAAGCCTTCAGCACTACAAATGGATAAGTTGACACTAACTTCAGATGCCAGTGGCAGCTGGCAGGTGAAAAGAGCTCAGTGCTGCGAATGTAGTCTGGAAAGGTTTGAGCAGCTTGTAACAGCGAGGTCTTGACAGCCAATGAAGGTGAAATAAGGTGAATATGGAGAAGCGCTGGAATGAATGAGCAGGGATCCCTGAGAAAACCCTGAGATCCCTGAGAAAACCCACTGGCCTGCGGCATCGTCCGGCACAATTACCATGTGCGAAAATCTGGGAGCGACCCCATCAGGAATCAAACTTGGTTCACCATGGTCGGAGGCAAGCACCCTAGCCACTACACCACCACGGTCCCTCCCCGAGAAGGAAAGAGGTTTATAGGTATACAGCTTGCCTCCCCCCCCCCATATATATACACACACACAAATTGTGACATTTTATTGGTTTTAAGTGGGTACAGCTAAATACTATTATAATGCCTTTCTTAGTACAGTCATCTGTCCAAAAATATCCTAAACTATAAAACATATTTACATTTAAAACAAAAAGCATTTTTCCTGTTGAACATGATATCTCCTAACTAGTATCCTCAGATAAGTTTTTATTATTTTTAAGTTACTATTCTGAAAAACAGTTTCACAATATTGTGCAAATATCAATATTGTTACAGCTTTGAATAGAGAACATATAATCCACAGTTAGTTCCAACTTTCCTGAAGCCCTACTAAAGTTCTACTTCCAAGATATTCCTCCCCCTCATACAAACATATCTTACCCAAGTCTGGAAAATTATACCAATGGGACGAAGCACCACATTTGTGCACACTCAATTTATAATATTTTGCATGAGAACTAGTTCTAACTAGACACATGTCTTTCCTCGCTGTTATTAAATTAATATTAATTTGAAATGAAATAATATAATTTATAGATAAAATATGAATCATAGTTCAATTTCACCAAAAATAAGATACATTTATGTTAACATAAGTATGAAATGCTTGTGGTACATTACATGTTTAGGAAAAAACCAAACACGTATTACATGGGGTAATTTTTCAAAGGTTTAATTAAAAAAGTGTGAAGAAACCACAAATAGACTATATTAAAAAAAAAATATATAGCAATTTATATATTATTTCAATGAAAAGTTCTGAGAACCAATATTCTAGCTAAACGTGTGGAAAATGAAAAATGAACACCACTAAAATAGCGACATAGAAACACCATATGTGCATGGGACACTGATAGAGGGCAGTACATGCAATGATTAGAAGTGCTGTGCTGTGGACAGAGTAGGAACCGCATACTAGGCATAACACAGCCAAGTCCAATACAACTGTAGTTGACTTGGTGAAAGAGTAATCTTGTTTCAAGCATCGGCCTGTGAGTAGTAAACATTGCAGACAAGCCATGACGGCATAGATGACCATACTTCATGCAATTAAAGGACTATGAACGAGATTGTATTGTGAGCCTGAGGGAGACTGGATGGTCCTTCCGAAGAATTGACCAATGGGTAGGACGTGAAGTGTCTGCTGTGCATCATTGGTGGTACCGGTGGTCCAACGATAGTGCACATGCTCATCAACCTAGTTCCAGATGGCAGCAGCATACGGATTCCCGCCTGGACAGTCATATCAGGCGAGCAGCCATTGCTGATCAAATGCCGAGTGCAGCACAGATTAGGCCCACAGTTGCACCCAGGGTGTCAGCTAGGACCATCGCCAACCATTTGCTGGATGCTGGGCTACGATCAAGGGTGCCGCTCGCCAGGCTTCCTCTCACATCTCATCGCCGTGCAGTCTGCCTTGGATAGTGTCACAAACGACGCAACTGGAGGGATGAATGGCGCGGAGTTGTATTTAGTGATGAGATCAGATTCTGCCTTGGCGCTAGTGACGGTCATTTGCAAGTGCGGTGTCGACTAGGAGAGAGGCAACAACCAGAGTGTATATGGCATCGACATACAGGACCAACTCCTGTCATCATGGTTTGGGGAGCAAAAGCCTACAATGACCATACACCTCCATACACCTCTGGTGCTTGTTGAGGGAACACTTAACAGTGAATGCTATATCCAGAACATCATCCAGCCCATTTTGTTGCCATTCCCACAACGCCAAGGAGATGTCCTCTTCCAGCAGGATAATGTCCCTGCACACACGTCACGTGTTACCCAACGCGCTCTCGAAGGTGTTCGTCATCTCACCTGGCCAGCACAATCACCAGACCTGTCTCCCATTAAACATGTGTGGAACATGAAAGGACAGCGTTTGGTGCGGTCTGCAATACCGGCAACAAACCTCCAATAATTGCAACAAAAGGTGAAATTAGCGTGGAACACTATTCACCAAGATGACATCAGACACATTTATGATCATCTCTATGCATGACTACATCATCGCTAAAGGAGGCCACACAAGATACTGACATTGTTCAAGACACTCTGTAGCCTCTGTTCATAGGTGTACGACTCTGTGATCATTATCATATACAGTGTACAGCCTGTATAATTATTCAATAAAATCTTCATTCATGTGGGATCATTGTGTCCGGGTGCTCATTTTTCATTTTACACCGGTGTAGATACACATAAAGGTACCACCCACCATAACTCTAAAAGCAAATTCTTTAAAATCTAGAGAATGTGCAGGAAACATTATGTAACAGCATTGATAAGAGTAATTTTAAAATACTGCGCCACCAAAGTCATTTACACATCAAAATGCAATGTTTTGCATTACTTGGACATTATGAAAACTCATGCCAACAATGTTTAATCAACTGACTGCAGTATTCATACTGAAAAATAACAATAACCATTTTAAAATGTTACTATTACTTTTGCAACAAATAACATGGTTTTTGTTGTTAATAATTAGATATTTTTGCCTTACCTTCTTTATTCAGAGAAAACTGGTCTCAATTTGCTGAGCAATCAACAGATGTTTATGGTTTATTACCACTTAAATTCAGTGCCAAACATCTGGCATCAATTTAGAATGCACAAAATCTCAGCCATTCTACACACACAAAAATGGTTGCCCTTCCAATACTAAAAGTATAAAAGTTAACAAATGACAAGTTTCTTACATTTTAACAATGAGAGTTTTGAGTTTTCAGGTAAATGTACATCATGTAACTATATTGTTTTGCACTCTCATTTAAATAACTACTAGTAACTTGTGGAATTAATAAGGAATTAAAGAGCTGAGAAGATTTACACAAATAAACAATAAACACTTCTACCACTTAAAATTGAAAACCATATAGCAGTTTTTCTTGTTGAAATGTGTTTAAATACCTTTACTATCAAAATCAGTCAAGTCTTTGATAATTTCCTTTTCAGTAACAACACAATCAATGCATTTAATTGTTCTTGGCACATACAGCTTCTTAAAATGGTCTGTATGTTTTAAGACTGAGAAACAGTTTTCAGCTTTGGCCGTTTTCATGAATGTTGTAACTAAAAATCCACAGTAATTTAGTGAATTCTTCTTCAAAACGGTATTCTGTGTTGTTGGTAATGAAACAAAGGAATAACAAGGTAGCAGAAATTTCTTTGGAATAAGTTTTTCTTTCAAAACTATAGTAACAAACACACCTGATTCACTTATATCAAAAGACTAAATGAGTCAGAAAGTTTGTTGTTGGTTTAGAGGTGTTGGTACTGTGGTACTTGGTCACTGTTCCATTCCAACTCCTTTTTGTAACTTCAAGAGAAGAGCTGTGCTAGTAATCATATTAAAAAAGAAGAGGTGAATATTATGCCACAGACTGTGTGCCCTAGTAAGATGGGTCCAGGACAATGCAACCCCCATTCCCCATGATTCATCAATTGGTAATTATTAAGTTTAGGGGCTTTTCTGTAAAAAAAAAAAAAAAAAACCCAAAAAGTGGTATATTTCCACTCTACTAATCACGTAGAACACGAATATACTAGGGGCATTAACGTACGACTAATTTCTTAATATGTGCCCACCTAGCATAACAGAACCTAACCCCACGATGGGTGAATCACTATTTTACATTTTTAAACTAACCTAGGATTGTAGGGTTGTAAACAAATCTAGGATTGCAAGGTTGTAAAGTAATATAAGAGTATACAATATTAATCAAATCTCCGATCAACACCCTACAATCACAGACTAGATGGGAACCCTATAATCCTACGTTAGTTTAAATAACTGTAATCCTAGGTTAGTTTAAAAATGTAAAATAGTGATTCACCCATCGTGGGGTTAGGTTCTGTTAGGTTAGGTGGGTACATGTTAGNATTGCAAGGTTGTAAAGTAATATAAGAGTATACAATATTAATCAAATCTCCGATCAACACCCTACAATCACAGACTAGATGGGAACCCTATAATCCTACGTTAGTTTAAATAACTGTAATCCTAGGTTAGTTTAAAAATGTAAAATAGTGATTCACCCATCGTGGGGTTAGGTTCTGTTAGGTTAGGTGGGCACATATTATACAATTAGTCATACGTTAATGACGCTACTATAGTCGTGTTCTGCGTTACCTACGAATAATCCTAGGTTAGTTTAGAAAGAATGTGAAATTGTGGGGTAAAAACATCCGGAAAAAGCCTTGTTTGAATTACGTAATATAACTACATTGGCACGTTAAGTTACCTGTTAGGATTTGTGGGTTTTACACTAAACTACGAATTTAGGATTTTAGGGATTTAAAGGAGCCGTAAAACACACAAAAATAATATCAATTTCCTGACCAATGTAGGTGGGTGGTACATACCTCTGTCAACGGCCCATTCAACCTCAGCTCACTCGATGAAATCACAATCTTCCACAAAGCCCCACATACACGCATATAACGCACTGAAACACTCGTTTACAGCCGAATATATACACAGAAGCACTCGTTAATAGGCTAATATAACGCACAAACGTAGTCTTGCTTGCTTTATTTGTTTTAAATCACGAACGGAGCAACACCTAACTCACCATGACCCGCACCTGTAGCCACACACTGGAATACTAATGTATGACCCTAGCGCCAGCTAGATTGCGTGAAATATGCAATGCGCAGCTATTATTAATGGCTGTAGACGTTAACAGACGTAAACATCAAATTTAGGGATTTCTTTAGATATGTTCTACTTATTTTAACAATATGCCGTCTTGAATAAGAACAAGGTAAGCTGTTCAAAACACGTTAATGCAACTTTTGTTGGTCTAGGACGTTTCGCTCACAAACGTAAACAAACTGTCTGGAACAGTCATTTTGCAATTTTGTTCAATTTTTTAAAATATGTTGTACTTATTTTAAAGCTACGCCCCTAGTATATTCGTGTTTTACGTGATTAGTAGAGTGGAAATATACCACTTTTTTTGGGGGGTTTTTTTTTTACAGAAAAGCCCCTAAACTTAATAATTACCCATCAATTAACTGCTGTAATTAGTTCCCTGGTTACTCTCAGAGCCACTCCCAGCAAGAGAGATCATCAAAGAACTTTTAACCAGGAAACCAGAAGTGAGAGAGAAAAAGGAGGTTTTATGCTAGAGAGTCCCCAAGACAGGCAGTAGAGTGGAAGGGTTCTTATGTGTTTTGTCACTCTACTAGGTGGGTCTTTCTAACCCTCAGTCAGGGTCTGTATGGTATGTTGCAGTTGGCTGATGAAGATTATGTGTTAAAATTTGGAAGACTTTCAGATTTCCTGAAATTTAGGCTTAAGGTATCATCCTTCTAGCAGTGATGTTTGTACTAACACATTCTTGAAATAAGTAAAGCAAATGAGAGTTTTCAAATTGTTGGCTGGGTGGCTTTAAGTTCACTTGTTAAATAAAGAACAGCTTTATGGTATGCAGAACATGGTCATTTGGGGACACTGTAACAGTAACAGTCCAATCTCTCCTCAATTGCTCACAAGTGACAAACCCTAGTGGCTTTCATGGGCAACCTGAACACAAGAAACAGAGCAGGGTTTAACTTAACACAGATTAAGCCATTGAATAATATGCAATATAATTTGACTGTTTAAGACTGCTCGCTGAAATTTATAGCATAGAAAAGATAATGGTCTGATGGAGTGTCTGTGGAACAAAAATTTCTTTAAATTGCGCAATTGCTAGAAATGAGGCGGCCCAGAGACTTAACATAGGGAAACTGCTCAACAGGATAGGTGATGTATATACATCAATTTGATGGATGTTTTTGAGATAATACCTGAACTGATTATCACATTTTGTGGAAATAGGGTAGGATAAAGGTAGGAGTATAATTACTTAAGAGAAATGAAGAATGCTTAAACTGTATCTTAAATGTCAATGGGGTGAAGTGAGGTGCAGATGCAGTAGCAATGAACTATAATGGCAGGGAACATAAGAGTACCCTGAGAAAACTTTCTAGCCATTAGTAAAATCCCACTTCCCACAAATGCTAAACTTTGGTGTGAATATAGCAAAACTGAACGAATCATCTTGGAAAAAGCTGGCACAATAGCCATGCAAACTCTGTGGCCTCATGAGGTGGAATTTGAGATCCCAATAGTGCCATAGGGTCATTGAGGTGCATCCACTGGCCTGGTTCTCAAGAATGGCAAGCTAAGCAATAAGAAGGGGAAGGATGTGACCAATGTTCAGGTATGTCATAGAAAGCATCTCTCTCCTTCTGTGGGCTGGATAGGAAAGCTTTTTATCTAAGTCTCATCTGAAACTGCTCACACAACCAACAGCACCTAAGGTAACCCAAGTCACAAAGAACAGATAAATGCCAGCTAGCCAGCAACGCTTCCTCCACAAGACAACGTATGTCCTAAGTTATGAATGCTGCTGCTACAGCACCTCCAGATATGGATGTACAAGAAAAGAGAACCTCAACAATACCTTCATCACTTAGCCACATCATCTTACCCACCAGATAGACCAATAGAAACCACATATCATCTGAGAGCTTCAAAGCCTAACAGCAGTTCTGCTTCCAGTCTACAGAGCAAAGATGCTTAATCGAGATTGAGGCAGATGCTAGATTTTGGTGAACTGTGCCATTGAGATTAAGATCCTGCAGCTTGGGGGATACCTCTTATCCATATACCTATCCTTTGAATGGTGATATAAAGCTTGGGGTGAGCTTGGGAGGGAGAAGCAAGTGGTCTGAGCCACTTAGGTGGGTAAGTCCATTTAGTAGGAGTAGCCCACCCTATACAGAGTACCAGTTGGTTTGCAAGGACTAAAACTTATGCTAGAACAGGTTTACAATGCAGACGAGACCAGGCTGTACACATTATTTTTCCTATATTAAAATTTTCCTAGAATCAAAAGGCAAATTAGCAAAACGTCCATGTAGTTGCCATTTACAACCGGTGATACCTGTACTTCACGGCAGGCAGCCAAGCAACAATGCCTTACTTCTAACATTGACCATACCACTCCTCCACACAGATGTTAGCTGCTCGACTCTAACAAAAGTCTAACAACTGCATGTGTGCTGTATTTTTGTATAGCTATATCTGGCCTATCAAATAACAGGTTCATGTGAAGAAAGAATTTATAGTCAAATAAATCAGTATATATATACATTTATAATAAATTTTGTCAAATTTTTGTTATGTAACCCGATGATTCAGAATTACTGGAAATCCGAACTGACCAACTCCTGACAGGTTTGGATTAATGGGTGTATACTATACCAACCTACAAAGCTAAGCTAACAGTGTTCTACAGGAACAATGATGGCATTGTGAATGGAAATTTTACACCACCATCAACACCTCTAACACCAACAACTAGAAAGGAAAAAATTTGCAATTCAGGTTAGAATATAAAACTCTACTTTTCTGATAACTGTCAAAATCTCTAATGGTAGATGAAAAATTTTGAAAACTTATATCCAAGATGGTATGGTTCAAAATTGATGAAATATTGAAATACCTCCAGAAACAATCACTGATTCTTAAATGACAGCTTATAAAGTGTAAAACTATATTTATAATATACTGTAATTAGTGTGCAGTTATTTTTTATTTTATTCTCATTTTTAAAAATGGTTTTCAGTAAACCATTCATGTTGAAAACAGCTACAACTATATTGAACACAGTAAGTATTTAAACTACTAAAAAGAAAAAATATAAAAGCTAGACTTATACAAAGTAATAATTATTTTAAATTACCTGAGTGATATTGTCAAACCAAAAGTCATCAGTATTCATCACTGGCCAAGACTCCATTGCATCAATAACTATAAGTGGAGCATCTCGATTCAAATAGCCATCAAGAAGTTGCTCATAAGCAACATTTCCCAGTCGATCCACATATTCTAGTGCTTCGCATGACTGAAAATCAAACATTTGCACAATAAAATATATATTATATATACACACACACACAGACAGTTTTTCAAAACTGAGAAACATGTTTTTAAATAAATATTTTTTCTGTAAAACCTAAAAAATAGAAAATTTCATAATATGATTCTCCATTAATTCTCTAGGAATAATGTTTATATCTTCTTGCAATATGGATAATACCATTACACATACCACTAATTTGCAAAAATAATTGCTCACCCTGAAGGTGCAATCACAGAGGCACAGGACATGATAGTATGTATACAGAAAATATCAAAATACTGTAAAACACCAAGCCTGTATTACAGGAGAACAACACTTGCAGGATGCACTTAGTATGGTGTTGGACCACCTGTAGTACGGAGACAGGGGTGATATGGTCGGGCATGGAGGCACACAGACGTAGGATGTTCTCATGAGGAAGATCCTGTCATATAAATGACCCTCCAAATTTGCTGTAGTTGTCGCTGGCCAAAGTTGCCATCCAATCTGGTTCTAAACATTCTTGATGTGTAAGAGGCCTACGGACCTTACTGACCAAGGAAGCATGTTGATATCATGAAGACAGGCCAGATATATCTGTGCTGTGTGAGCCAGACATTATCCTGCTAGAAAATGGGGTTGTCAAACTGCACCAGGAAGGGGAGCACATATGGTTACAGAATTTCCTGGATGTATCGCAGCACCATCAAGATTCCTTCAATCACAACCAGTCGGGTGCGGAAAGCATACAAAATGGCACCCCACACCATGACACCTCTACAATGAAGCATGGATCACGGCGCTGGCCAGGACATCTCCAGAATCTAAATCGGCAGTCACCTGTATCCAGACTGAACCGTGATTCATCACTGAACACCACTAGTCGCCAATCCGCCAGCTGCCATGCTGCCTGTTTCTGACACAAGATCACATGTGCTTGGAAATGCTCAGGCCATAAGGGTATACATTTAAATGGATGCCACAACGACAGATCCCGCTCTGCTAGCCACCTGGATATGGTACTATTGGACACAGGTTTATCCCCAGTTTTCGTGATATGTCCCTGAATGGTGCACAGTGAAGCCCTTGAGGTGCTTATAGCCTGTCATATGATGAAATGATCCACTCTGCTGGTGGTCTGCTGGGGTCTATCTGAGCCTTCTCGATGGGTGTATGTTCCATCCTGTTCCTACTGCGTCCAAAACCGAATCACAGTGTAGGCAGAACAGTTCAAGTGGCAACCAATGGGTCAAAATGTCCAACCTACCTATCAGAGGCCAACTAAATGGCATCTCTCAAGTTTATCCAGCTGGGCAAAGGCTTGTAAAATGCACTGTCAGGACATGCTGAATGTTGACTAAACTTGGCTCTGTGGCTCACATTGCTACTACGGCCTTATTATGTGTCGTTCAGACATAAATGATGGAAGGACATGTATGCCCCCTAACGGCAAATCCTCACAAGCAAACTGCATTAAATGCAAATGACACATATGTATGTCAAGCTATGTAAATGCTGTGGCAACCTTTGTAGTACTTGTATTATTTGTTCATGGCGATACATTTTTTTTGCAAATGAGTATATTTATCTTCTTAACACTGCTGGTAACTTAATTAATACAATAAAGATATTATTTTACATGATCATACACAATGTGGCAAATAGCATAGGTCTTGTACTTAAGTTTTTCTAGATTATATGAATTTTTTATTATTTCATATACACTTACTAGCACAAAAACTACACATCTCTTCAGCTAAGCAACAGTTCACTGATCAGTGAAGTACATACAAAGGTTGCATGGTTTAAAATTGTAAAATCTCCAAGACATTTTAAATTTTTTTACTTCCCAATACTTTCTTTAACTACAATAATATTCCAAAACCAAAATGTGCTAAAGTAACAAGGAATTGTAACAGATGCGCAATCTTAGTTTGGTAATGCTTCTCTCTCCTCTCCTACACTTTATTGTGGAGGTTATCAATTTGAATACCATTTTTTTTTTTCTAAAATATAGACACATCTAATACCAACATAAAATGAGATTGTAAAATTTTCACAGATTGTTATCATTTTTTAATGAAATTATATAATTATGATTTTATGTTGAACTAAGTTTAAATCATAAAATAGTGGGGTGAATGAACATCATTTACAACAGAGATGCTAAAACTGTTACTATGAATAACAGTAAATATAATGTGAACAAATGTTTTTTAAACCAAATTTGTAATAAAATGTACTAAGAAGGTAAAAAAATTGATATAGGCTCAAATGAACGCCTTAGAAGAATTCTGTCATAGTACTAAAAATGAAAGCATGGAATGCTGATACTGATTTCATTACTATAAATTATATTTTTCACACATTTTTATACAAAAGTGATATAGGGTTCTGAAAATTCCATTCTTAAATATAGCCATTATATATCAAGAATATTTTAAGTAATGTATGCACCATACCAAGGAAACCCAGTTTCTATTCCTGGTACGAGAAGGCAAGAGCTTTAATTTTTTGCATTTAATAAATTTTGTAGTCATGAAAACCGAAGCACACAGAGTATGTTATTGTGATTGATAAATGCTTTATCAAGGCTATAACAATGAGTTCCTCATTGTCTTTCATTGCAATAAAACTGTTTTACTGTAATTTAATAGATTTTTTTCTTGTAGTTTGTATCATTTAGCTTGGAACCTACTTTCTAGAAGAAACACATAGCTAACTTCTTCCACTTGACTGTGAGCAGTTTAATTCCTAAATTCAAAGTCTGCCTTCAGATCTAACCAGATTAACAGTCAAGACAAAACCATTCAGTTCAACGATTAGCTGCATTATTTTTAATAATAAATCTTAAGACTCCCGCATACCTGGTGCTTCAACTGCGTTGAAGATTATTTGAAATACACTTTTTCCAGGAAACTATTAAATGTGCGTCCAATAAGCTGATCTACAAAAAGAACACACTTAAGACGAGGGCTGTTGAGTGCTTTCAAGACGTCATGGATGTTAGAAACACCACTGCAGTGTAGGTACTCCAAAATGGCTAAAAATGTATTTTTTAAAAGTGCTGTAGCTCATATATACAAAACTACTCAAGAGCCCTGCATTCAACATTCCTTAAGACTTTACACCAATAAATTAATAGAGTCACCGCTGAACGTCCCATAGGTCACGCAGTGCAACGAGAACACTGTACATCAGCTCTGAGTCCGGCGCTTAGTGGCGATGGCACACTTGATGCACGTGGCAGTCTCGCCCTTATCGTTTCCACGCTTCTCTGCCTCAAACACGGAAAAAATGCTAGGTAGGTGGGAGCCTTAATGCCCCATGCTTTTGTTTTTAATAATATAATGTAATTTTTCTAAGGCAGTCATGTATGCTGAAATAAAAATTATGTTTATCTTTTTGGTACATTAAAAAACATGGTTTTTAAAACATTTTTTCATATTATACTATTGTTTAAGTCTTTGAGACTAAAAAGTGGATAGACAGCATTTCCTTTCTTACTCACACCCCAGTCCTGCATGGCAAGTTGTTGACAAACGTGGATTTTATGCTTTTCCATCTTTGAGACTAAAAAGTGGATATTCAGCATTTCCTTTATTCTTTACATCCCCGTCCTACTTGGTAATTTAAGGAAAAAAGATTCATCAAGTGCTACTGTCCTGGACCAAAGGGACCACCCCCTCCCTACCTTTTCCAGTCGTAGCAACTCGTGTCATGGATAAGCAGCTCCTGGGACCCAGCAGCAGGTAAAACAAATTACTACGTGGTGGAGTGGCTCACACCTACATGCCTCAAGGTTCCACAACCCAGTGTTTTTCACCATGTGGCTTTCTCTGTATCATAATTTCTACCTACCCCAACTACCATATGTTGCTAAGTTGTTATAGAACATGTCTTTCTACAAATAAATTGGATATGTGGAAGAGGGTCAAAATTAGCTTACAAGATTTCACCCTAAAGAGAGAAAGAAAGAGAGCAAGACAGAGAAAATACATGAAAATATTGTATTATCGAAACTACGTATGTCTGCAAAGTTTCAGGTCAACTGGACATATAGAAGAGGGTAAAATTAGCTTGTAAGATTTCACATTAATGGAAGAAAAAGAGAGATAAAAACATTGTATTGTCATCAGAACTACGTTTATGTGCAAAGTTACAGAATTTGTGTGTGTAAAAATGCTGTGCAATAGAGAGAGGGAAAAAGAGTAAGAGGAAGATGTGAAAATATATTCATTGGAACTAAGTGTGTGCAAAGTTTCAAGTTGATCAGATATATGTATATATAAGTGGGTCAAAATTAGCTTACAATATTACACTCTTCCAAGTCTACCCTAAAAATTGTTGCCATAGGCTGACTGCAGCAGCATTCATAGATCACTGGTAGAGTGGAGCTCCATATTAATAGGCTGGTGTCAGATTAGGAACAACCCCCCAAGTATAATGATTTGGAAGTGGAAAACTTTGTCTACTAAATTCAATATGACAAAAACATTGACAACTGTGGGTCAAAGCACATCGTAATTATGCAGCAGGCTTGAATTCCAATTCCTGATGGCAAGTTGTCTTCACCTGTGCGGCTGAAAGTAAGGACTGCTTATATCCCCCTTATGTTATAGACAAGAGATCTCATCTCACCAGCAAAAAAAGGAATTTAATTTTTGCTTCAAGAAAACTCTGGAATTATTCTTTTACTTGCTCCTTAGTTTCTGAAAGTAGGAATTTAGATTTGGTTGTTGAAATCTTTGCTATGGTAGGAATTAATGGGTAGGAAATATTAAAGAAAGAGGACTTGTGTGCAGGAATTACCAAAGGCTTCTTGTTTTGCTGCTACTGCATTTGTACAGGTGAGGTAACTGTTTAACTTATGGTAAGATAAGCCTGCTGGGAAAGTGGATTTATTTTTATTGTAATGAGCAAAACATTCTTCTAGCAAATTATGGGTGTTCGTGCACATAGTGACAGAACATACCAGACTTTATTGAAGTATTTAAGAAGTTTTAGTAATTCTTATCTTGTGTGCCTGTCAACTGAATTTGACAACAATAAAAATACAATTTATGTATAGTAAGTGATTAAGAAGTACATGAATCAGATATAGCTGAAACGTGGCAAGTATTGTGTACCAGCATTTACTTAAAAAAATTAAACTCTTGTCATAAATTAGGTACACTGCAAATTTAAAGAGAAACAAACGATACCTTATTTACAAATGTTACACTTCCCAACTTCTTGTAAATGTGTATCAAAGATGGTTTGTTACTTGATTACCAATATTTGTATATATATACCTTAAAATTTATTTGGTATAATATCAAAGAGTAATGATATGATTTGTACAATAATAGCCACTTCAATAAATATCCTTAAAATGTATTATTTGTATGTAAACTTCCAGTACAAGAGTTACTCATCGTTATGCTACAATGGAATTTTTAAGCAAGTTTCAAGATGTTTGAGATACCTGTATATTATAACTTGAATGCCAGTTGTAAACTACTGCCTCTGGAAAATGGACCAGCATTATAATCATTAGATTGTTAACTGTACAGCAAAGCAAAAGTACAAAATCAACTGTAGGAGACAGTGCATTAAATGGTACAGCTTTGAAAAATATACATGACATAATGCTATTAACAACAAAGACACCAAGGCACATACAAAACATCACAGAACAGCAATGCCAACTTCTGAACTAGGTAATTATCCAGAATAAGGATTTTTCTAAAAAAAACTGGAAAATAATACCTGTAAATGGTATATATGGTCATTACTAAGCACACTTAATAGGAATTTTATTGGGGCTTCACGTAATTTGCAGTATATACTATGAAATGTGATGGTGAGGAAGGCTATGAAGATTGGGGTGTTTTTGTAGTAAAACATGTAAAATTTATGTCAAATATACTTCTATTGAGTTGCTGAAATATGTTAAATGCGAGAATACCTTTGGAAACTAAACCTTAATTCACAGGGTATATTTAGGCAATCACACTATGGTGATACAGCTATAAATCATGGTAATCAAGCAGTGTCGGTATATCATTTAATTCCGTTGAATTTTTCAAGGCTTACCTTGTGTATATTCACGAGAGGATTGTACTATGTAATACGGAAGTACTAGAAAAATATACTTACAGTATATCATACAAAAAGACGTTCCCAGGTGTTTTTTACAAGTGATTTACATGTATTGCCATGATACATTTGTTGAACAACAATGCACAGAGGCAGCAAACAAATGTGCATTGATTGTGGTCTTCCGGCTATATTTTTACCTATTTCATATGACGGTTGTAGGCTTGTAGCATGTGGAAGTGCAGTATACCATGTTAGTTTGACTGTGCGAAGACTTGTGATTTAAGAGTGCTATTAAGCATGTTTCATTGCGATTATTTCCATTTGACATGATAAATCTAATTATTATGCAAAAATATAAGTGTTTCTTTGCAGTTATGTCTATGTGAAGTGTTACATATAATTATTATGTGGAAATACTAGTATTGGCGGGGAGTTTCGGCACATCAGAACAGAAGATAAATGTGTCCTATATATGCTTATCAGCAATACATCACCAAGGAGCTATATTCGCTACTTACATGGGTGAGTAACATAATTTATAGTGTAGTTTTTGTGTAGAAAGTAAGTGTAGTGAATTGTACTGTGTAGTATTGCATTGAAAGGCTTACGTACTGCTACCGCCTAGCCATGTCAAATACAGAAGACCTAACCAAATTAAACCTAACTTCACGATAGGTGAATCACAGAGAATGGATGAACCAACGCAAGCTTATTTATTATACTTTTTTTAACATACTATCTCATGTCGGCACACTCTCCCTCTCATATTGTGAAGTTAGGTTAGGTCTTCTAGCATTTAACATGATTAAGGAACCCAAATTACATGTAATTGACATTAATTTTATATATTTTACCCCACAATTTCCTTGATATAAGCCCTCCCCACTATCACATTTGGTAGTATTTACTCTGAATATCGTGATGGCCCTATTAATTTGAGTTCAGTGTGATTTATAATTTTGATTAAACGTGGTTAATGAACCCGAATTACATTTAATTTACAAACATTTTATGTGTTTTACTCCACAATTACTCTGATCTTCATAGCCCTCCCTACTATTGCATTAGGTAGTAAGTACTGTGAATATTGTGATGCCCCTAGTAAATTCTTTTTCTGTGTGATAATGTCTATATATGACATTTTCCTGAAAGTTTTCTTTTTTTGGAAAAGCCCTTATTCTGGATCATTACCCTTATAAAGAACCACTATAACAATAAACTAACCTATAATTGACATACAACACTCTTACCAAATCCTGCGAAAGCTTTTATCTTCACAATTCGACAAGATTTAATTTCCAAGCAAAATAATCAAGTTTAACACATGGTAATGACTTTGTCATTATATCAGCTACTTGCTCATTTATTTCTGCATACACTATTATTACTTTAGTTGAAGATATAAGATTTCTTATAAAGTGATAAACATACAAGTGTTTGGATATTTTAGTTTCATAAGTTTAAGCCATTTTGATTGCAGATTGGTTATCCTCATATTTATATGGGTTCAATCACAGTGCAAAATTCACTTAACAAGTTCTGCAAAAATATACTCTCTGTTAAACAACTAGACACTGCATAACATTCATCTTCACAACTGCTCATTATGAACTCCCAGTTCGAAAAAACTGGTACCATCAAATTATATGATGCAGTTTTGAATGGATATAGCCACCATAACACTGTTTCACTACAACTGTGCACATTTCACTTAATACTGACTTTCTTAACAGTTTACACATTTTACTGTACCCATAACCTGTTAACTGTGGAGCGAAGTACAATTACAAAATCCACTGTACGAGAGACAGTACATTTAATGGCACAGCTTTAAAACATATACATGGCTGCTATTCACACCAAAGGCATGATGGTACACAAAAGAATGATACACATATCACAAAACAACAATGCCTACTTCTGAACTGTATAAAATTACTGACTACTGTAACAATAAACTAACCTAGAATTGACATACAATAGTTAAATTTATTTTCTATATTATCAAAATGTAATAATATAATTCACACACTAATGAGAACTTTAATACATATCCTTAAAATATATTATTTGTATGTAAACTTCCAGTACTACTTTACTTGTAAAATTTAATTTTTATGCTATTTTCAAGATGTTTTGAGATGCCTCGAAATGATATCCTAAGGGACAGTTTATCTATGTAAACTATTGCTCCTAGAAAATGGACCAGCATTACAATCATCATTAGATATATATTTATACTTGATTGTAAAATAAAGTTCCTAACATAGCTTATTAATTTTTTTCAATATTTTGTGTGGTTTTATTACGTTTGTAAGCATATTAGGTTGATTCTTATATTTTATATTTTTGTTTGCTTGCTGGTTGTTTCCTCCGTACTTCACATTTCTGTTTAATCATATAGTTTCCATCCTCATGCATGCCCACCTAGAATGATAAGTCAATATCAGCTGTATAAGCTATATATAAATACTGTATGTTGAAATATATATACAATTATGAAAATTATATACCTACAGCTATAGCTTGCAGATTGCATCCTATTGCCTTAACACTAAGGAAAAAAAACAACTTATAAATAAAATGCAAGCTTATAAATGCTGTTAAGCTTGAATGTTAAGTTGACAGCTTGATAAAAGTAAATATTTTGAGTTCTCAACTCCATACCTGATATCTTTTTATTCAGATAAAAAAAAAGTTACACACCTTAAATTAAATAAAAATAAAATAGCATTTGTTTTAGCATAAATTGCATATATCTTATGATAAATATTCACTAACAATATTTTATATTTTTATGGGGCCCTGAGGCTTTATAAATATTAGATATCACATTTCATCAAAACAAAGAATGGTGGAAAAAAATCTTGTAAATGGCCCTGGAAAGCTCTATTTGTGGCTGAGGGTGTAATCAGACCAGGGAAGTCCACCTCTTAAAAGACACTGATGCAAGGACCCACTTTCCAACACCAAGGTATGCATGCACAGACACTTGCATTACGCTGGCTTTTCATTGGTGCGACAGCTGTTACGCCACAGGTGTGACACAATGAAACTAATATTTGAGTAAATCACAATAAACCAGTAAGCAACAGAAATCTTGGACGCAACATACTTTCAGAATAAAAATAATTTCTAATTCTATAGCGTTAAGGACATGAAACTGGTAAATAAATTAGAGTACTTTGTAACTTTATAGTGGCATAAACGTTTGATTGGTAGCTTTGGGATGAACAAGCAACCATAACAAATACCTTTGTGTTTGTTTTGAGAAGACTTCAAAGTCACAAAAATTGTCACATGTTACAAGATGAAATTCTGTGAGAAATACTTATTTGTGGAAGTACCCAGAGCTGTGAGGCATGTATCAGAAAATGGATAGGAACAATCAACATTGTGAAAAGGCCTTGATGGTTATAACTAATTAAAACAACTGTTTTTGAACATAAACATAAATCCTTTTACATGCGTGTCTGTATATGTGTGCATGGACATATACAGTCAAATCACATTATTATGACCACCTGCTAGTATCCAGAGTAACCGCCCTTCGCAGCACGGACAGCTGCTAGACGAGCTGGCAGTGACTCAGTCAGGTGCTGATAGGTATCCATGGGTATCTGGAGCCATGCTGTCTGCAGTGCGTCCCACAACTGTTTAAGGGTGCTAGCAGAGGAGACAGACAGTGAACATAACAATCTAAATGGTCCCAACAGATGTTCAATTGGACTGACATCAGGGCTGTTTGGGGACCAGGGAAGAACTTTGAAGTCTTGACCATGCTCTTCCAGGCACGTGCGGACACTTCTAGCCATGTGACAAGGCACATTATCGTGCTGGAAGATCCCATCATCCAGAGAAAAGACAATTATAATGTACGGGTCGACGTGATCACAGAGGATGGATTCATAACCAAATCGATCAAGAGTGCCTTCCACACGGATGATGGGACCTAGGGAATACACCAAAAAAACATTCCCCAACCATAACACTGCCCCCACCGCCTTGTGTTCATCCAGCAATGGATGCAGAGTGTCGGTTCTCAAATGTTTCTCACTAGACATGCTTAGGTCCTCCCTTCTGTGCAGTTGAAACCATGACTCATCAGAGGAGACTAGTCGCTGGAGAAGGCTACCTGTCGCCAACCAGCAGAGGTCCAGTCGCCAAACTGTCGAGCAAATTCCAGTCTTTTTGTCAATGCACCTGTGTTACTATGGGTGCAGTCACCCTCCGTCTACCCAGGAGCCCCATTCACAGAAGGGTTTGCTGAACTGTTGTGGTAGACACATGTCTGGATACCCCCTGGTTCATTTGGATGGTGAGCTGTTCCACTGTAGCCTGTGAGTTGGCCTTCACACACCGCCGTAGTCGATGTTCACCTTGGACATCAATGGTACGTGGAGCTCCACAGTTTCCATGACGGTTATTCCCAATGGTGCCATTCGTCCATTCATGATACACCTTTACCACAGAGGCATGTGAACAGTTCACAAACGTCGCTGTTTCCGAAATGCTGCCCCCCTTGGCCCAAAAGCCGATGATCATCCCTTTTTGCAACTCGGTTAAATTGCTTCCCTTACCCATGACAGCAGGAAGAACACTGTGTACAGTCAGCCTGTCAGTCACATTATATACCCGCTGCACCAGCCCATGTCACAAGCCATATGTCATGGGCTACGCGCTGCAGATGGCACTTCTAGCAGGTGGATATAATAATGTGATTTGACTGTGTATGTTTATTATAGTTCTTCTTACACACTAGAAAAAACAGATGGCATTCTGCCTTATATGTTGTTACATGCAGTAATGGTTTGCAATAATTTTAGTTTGTCTACATATTTTCATATTGTGTTGCATTATTCACGACACCAGATTATCATCACAGTGACAATATAGTGTCATGCCGCACCTGTTGTAATGTGGCTGTTACATTGTGGCTGTAGGGTTGTTATTATTATTAAAGTTCCTGCTGGCCATAGTAACTTCCTCCTTTGCCGCAGAGATGAGGAATATTAATGATGCAATAACACCACTGCAACCATGGGAGATATTGGGGGGACTGAGGAAGATTAAGGCCCCAACAATAGATGAGCTGGGTCATCATCGTCGTCATCAGCTGGCAGGTTCACAATCTGCCTGGCATGATGCCAAGAGAGAGGCGCTCTCAGACAGGCTATGTCCCTGCATAGAAGGAGGTACAATAATACTCCTACAGCTCTATGATGTAATGGTATGCATTGTACTTCTTTGGAACACTGCTACATAACGTTACATGTGAAAATCTGTCCCATCCTTAATTTTTGCACACCAGGTGATGCCGTCCACTGCTTTCCCAGAGTTATTGTCAACCCTCGCGCACCATCTACCAGTTCAGGTAGGACCTATCCTTGCTACACACCGGCCCTGCGCAGCAGGACCGAAGGCCACGCACCCAAGACCGATGTCTCAAGTTAGTGCAGAGACTAACCGACCGTGCCACAGGGCATAACTTCTGAAAAACATAATTAAGCAGCCTAACCGCTGTTTTATAATTAGCTACATTAATTATTATGCTCCAGCAAATTAATTTAGCCATTTCACTTCATGTCCACTTTCACAGTATGCATGTGAAGCAACGACCACGTGGTCATGGAATCTCAGAAACCATGTAACATTTGGCAAAAAAAACTAGTGTATTGTTTAACTATCATTAAATGGACATTCCAGTGGTGAGTGAGGTCTTTAGCAAGTGCCATGAATAATTAATAAAAACAATGTGTTTTGACTCTAGCAGGGGGAAACCAAACCCAAAATGAGATACAATAAAATTCTTTGTAACTTTTCACATAATTAAAATAACATTTTAATTAATGCAGGGTCAATTGTTTATCATGTGAAAGGGTTTTGTGCATATGCTTTCTTTTCAAGTGATGAAAAGAATATCAGAAAGAAACTGAACTTCTCATAAAAATTGTCACATAATTTTTATAATTCTTTTAACGTCAACAGTGTTGACACAGAGTAAATGTAATGTCTTCATCAGTGTTATGTATTTGGATATCATTCATTTCATTTTTATGCAAGGGAATTATGTTTTTAGCAGGCAGTGGCAGCTACGTTACCATTGCCTCGCCAACCCTTCCTCAGTCTCGTGAGCCAACCCTTCCTCAGTCTCGTGAGAGCAGGCATCACGGCAGGTCGCATCATGCGACTCGGGGGCAAAGCACCCTTTGCGCTCCAATAATTTAACCTCCATAGACTTAATTGTACAGGAACATTTTCTCTTTCTTCATGCATCCCGAGTTCGCCTCCTTTCCAGAGTAGACTCAAGCCCCTCCACCATTATTTTCACTTAACATCTTTGTTCAGCATCCACGCAATGCCTTTGTCTTTACAGTATAGGCCAGTGTGGGGTCTCGTGCAGCACGCTTGCTTTATTTGAGTGTACCATCTCATTTGCTTTCTATAATACAACTCGTGTTCTGGAATAAAATCATGTGAATGTACTTTATTCCCGCTTCACGGCGAGTTTAAGGGCGACGGACCCTCTTAACCGTCCAATATCTGCCATGTTATCTACTTCACATACATCAGCATATTTTCTATTTCTGACGTGTTATATGTTTGTACATTGGAACAATGTGCTGGGGAGCCACAATAACCCAGTTTAGTAAGTGTGTGTACGTTCAGACGTCCAACTAGCCTCGACTACGTCAGTCATCACGCATGTCATAGTTATACACGAGGCATAGGGTTCTTTAGCCAGGGCTTTTCGACCACGGACCACCTCAAGAGTCTTAACCTGAGCGGATTCCCTTTACTGGTTAGCTGGCGCCCTCTGGGACATTTGAATGCCATCTGTCGGAACCTGTCACCACCCCAAACTGTGTCACAGGGTATTTTCAAAGCAGCAGTATTATTCTTTTAGTGCTACATACCACATCTATGGCACAATCAAAACATATGTAACCTAATCTTGATGTGCTGAAGTAGCCCTTTGTGTACTATATCCACAAAATAATGGCTTAAATAATCCACCATTCTGAAAGGTACTGCCACCAAAAAATATTTTATAGGCTCACATTATGTCTTGGCAACTACTTTAACTGATCATTATCAAACATTATGGAAAATTCCTTTTGCTTAGACTTTTTTTAGCATTCATGTTACTTTTATATGCATCTTTGAGTATTCCATCAAATTTATTTCCATACATATGTAGACGAACGTACAAAAATTAGTTTTATTGGTAACTTCTTGTCTTTTACTTTGAATCTAATGTGTACAACTGTGCCAAGTTGCTATGAATTTATTTTAGTTGGTACCTGCATTTTTTTCATCAAAATGGTTGTTTCCATTTGTTACATCTAACTGTGGAAATAACTTCACCTAGGCCTCAGGTGATTTGGTGGTTCTTCTGTCAGCATAACACAGGGAAGAGCACAGCTGCTGTGCGCCTCCTCACCCTTTTGTTTCTTGTATATCCAAAATCACATGAGCTGATACTAAATGGGAGAAAGGAGCACATAAACTAATGTCAGGAAACAGGAAACACCATCCCTGCACCAGCAATTGGCTGAAATTGCATGTGAGCTAAGGCAGTGTCAATATCACCTCTATTGTTACTTAATAATAATCTAAAAGATAACCAATGCTTCATTTTGCAGTTTGCAGCAAGCAATGTAGATTTCTATGCTATAATCATTAATTAGAATTCAGCAAGTGTTTTGGCTCACATATCTGTAGTAGCTCATCTGTAATGTAATCTGCAGCAAGCCGTGAAGCTTGGCAAGTACTGGACTTTCATTATTTTGAATTTATAACTAATTTGGTTTGCACTTTTTGCACTATTATATTTTTAGTATTTTTACAGTGTGCTGTTTTTATTACCTATTTGGTGTTAAAAATTTTTGTTCAACTAGCAAGTAGATAGAATTTGGTTTGCAGACTTATGTAATGACATTCTAAGTATGAAAGTTTAATATCTTCCAAACTACACTGCTTGTGTTAATTCTCTGTAGTAAGTTAATGTATACCTATAAACTGTAAATTTCAAAACAACTTGGACATTATGACACATTCAACTTCCTCTATCATGTGGTATTTTAGTAGAATATGTACCTATGTATGTTCAAAAAACACCAGATGATAAATAACACCAAGTGGTAATGTTAAACTGTTAGGGTCTACACCTCATAAATACAGTAGAGCACCCCTCAACTGGAATCATTGGGGGAAGGGCTATTCCAGTTGTGGGAAAATTCCGGTTGTGGGAAAATTCCGGTTATGGGAAATGAGAGTGGGATGGTGTGAAAAGTAATACATTTTTAGTCTGAACTCGTGTATATGTGGCACATAATTTTAACTTAAGAAATCGATGAGTGTAAATTATTAGTATTATCCTTAAAGTTACAAAAATCATTTTAAAAAATCACTACATACTGTTTATGAAAATGTGAGTCATAGAACTCCCGGCACTGCATTAATGACCTTCTTTCACAACCCGCTAGCAGGGACTCTTATCGCTTCACGCATGTGTCTGCATGAGTAAGCGATGACTGGACATAATCTAGGGCTGCAGCGGTGACATCATGTTACTGTTTGTGTTGACGTGCAACTGATAAAACTTCCCGAAGTATAGTCAATTCCGTGGATAGTATTTCCCTTACTGCATGGCACGTTGGCACAACATACATTTACAAGAGCGGGGCTAACGTATTATAAACAAAGTTCACAAAGTACAGTATTTCTGTGTGTATACGCCGCACATTTTTACAAAAAAAATAACAAAAAGTGGGGTACGGCTTATTTACGAGATATTGGCATAACAATTTTTTTTCCCCCTAAACCGTGTTCAGAAATTTGTCAACATAAGATACACTCTAATTTTTTAACTTAGTTTCTAAGGAAGTCAAAATAAGTAATAACAAATGAATAGCTTATCACTCGTGTTTAAACGCGTATGGGTCGCACTATACTTTTGGCTGTCTGTCCTCGACAGTTATGCTTTGTATTACCTCCAGCCGCCGTCCAGCTGGCTTGCTTCCTTTCTCCCTATCGCTTGGCGTCCTTCCTTTCCACCTCCACCCCCTTCCCACGACCACAACCTCAGTCGCCCAGCACCAAGCAAGCTTGCTCGCTCCATTTCTTTTCTTTCTCCCTCCTTCCACCTCTATTTTGTTTGGCATGCTATCTCTCTCTCTGGCCGAATGAGACAGCCAACAGTAGCTATGTATGTGTGATGTTGTAAGCACACATGCACCATACCATTGCCTGCCCGGCAACAGCCGGCCGAGCTGGCAGGTTGCACACGGCGCACATGGTCCGCAATTCAAACGCCATGCTGAGGCATTTTGACATATATACAAAAGTTTTATTTACGCGGAATACTGCGCTGTTGCCACTTTTCAACAGGCAGAGGCCAGGCGGCGCGGCAACGATAACACTAGACTGCAAATTAATTAGTTTGTGGTTGGCATAGTTTGCTGTTGCCGCACTAGCATGATGAGGCCCGGCAATATTTACGGGAATACAAAAATTCAGTGCGGCCTATACTTGAAATATTAATTATACCTAATTTCTCATCAAAAACTTCTGGTGCTGTCTATACACGCCAAAATACGGTACATTTACAGTAACACGTTAGAACACTAAATTCTGAAAGTCACAACACTAAAACCAACAGCACGTGTCGTACATTGCCATTAGTCACTGTCAACTTGTGTCATGATGCAGCGTAGCTGTAGCTGTGCCACTTGGGATGGCTCTCTCTTCATCGTGCAGCTTGTTTACCAGCTAGCGGGCATGTACAGTCTGGTGTGAGCAACGAAAGGCCTCTTGCGAGCACGGGAAAGTTATTGCAGAACTTTGAGACGTTTTAATTTTTTTTGGAAATTTAGTTGCGGATATGGGGAGTTCTGTTTGAGGGAATACCGGTTAAGGGGTGCTGTACTGTATTGCTAAACCACTTTTAACAACTTACTAAATTACTTATCAGCCTTGTAACCTAACTTCCTGACAATAAATAATAACTATGTAAAGAAAATGTTGTACTTACTATACAATCCTCTTCAGTAAGAGTATATTCTCCATAAAAAGGATTAGAAACCAAGCATGACTCGTAAAACATGGAAGTCCAGTCCCAAAACGGCAACAACTAGGTTCAAAAACAAAATCAGAATTAGTATTTATAAATGAACATCATATTTCTATGATCTAATATTATTTTTAAATTATTGCTTTATGCTGTATTAAAATTGTAATGATAAATATTATTACTGTACTGTATATTTATGTGCATGTAACAAACAATAAAAAAATTCAATAAGCTATATAAAAATTTACTCATCCACATACAGAACTATAACTTTTATTACATTTTTTAAAACACAATATGAATCAACTGTAACTGAGAATTATATGGAGACATTTTCAATCATAAACACATACTCCAATAATGACTAAATCATTCAGTATAAAGCTGGCAATGTAGGTACAATTAGAAGTGTATCCCCTCATCCAACTTTTCTATTTTCATTACTTAACACTTAAGTATTGTGCTTTGTATTGAAATTATGTTTTAAAAAAGGTTTCTAGTTAAGTTGGAGACAAAGAAACAGAAATTATAGTTTATTAAAAAAAATATAAAAATACACATTTTAAATGCATTAATGATATGTGCAATAAAACCAACTGTAAATACTTTGAGAAATATTGTTAAAATGTTCAAGTTAAAAACGAAAAGTGACTGAAGTATATTTTTTATAAATTTTAGCAATGCAGCATTTAATACACCAGAAGCACAATGTGCTACTCAAAATAATAAAAATTAAATACCAACAAAAGTAATATTGTAATATATATTTTAATATCAGTAGAAATGTTAATACAAAGTAATAATGTAGTACAATAAAACAATAAAATAGTCAATAAAAAAATATATTATACTTGATAGCGCCAGATTAGTGTGTGCACTTTACATATGCAAAACACAACACAATATTATACTATTACAAATAAACAAATATACATATTAGTACTTTTATTGCCAGGTTATGCAATATAAAGATAAAAGTTTTTGTAGAGGTTTACAACAATATCTTCTTTTCTTCAGTTGGTATAACAACATTTTCTTTTAGCTGCTATAATTTAGAGATCTCACAGTTAACTGACCGCCCAAATACATCTCACAACTGCAGGCCTATTTCATTTTGTCTGTTATCTGCGTCAAGTGGTGAGGAGTTAATTGGAGGTGAAGTTTCAGTTGTAATCCCAGGGCACCAGAACGTGATATTACGCATGGCCACACAGTGAGCAGAAACTCTTACCAGGGTCATGACATCGCCATGTGGCTAATCAATTGACGCCAATAACTCACACATACTCTTCTGCTCCATTCTTGGCCACAGAGCATGCCAAATGCAAGTACAGGGAAGGCTGGGTCACTTAAGCGTAAGAATCAAGGGTGGCAACGTGCATGTTAAATCCAAAACCATTCAGCATTAAATACACGTCAAAAACACTACAAAAGATGTGGGATGCTACATAAATCCAATAAAATGAAAAGACGCAGTACAAAAGCGCTGAGGCACAGACCAAGTTACAAGAAGCCTCGTCTGAACCAGCATGAGGTAGATACTTGTTACATGTGCGAAAAGCCCTTAGGCAACATAATTATTTACGGGCCCTCCATATGACAGAAGGGTCTAGCCAGCTGCGGGGGTAAACAAAAAAGTTTTTGAAAAGATTTACATAACAGAATCATCAGATCAGTGAAAGAAAAGTTGAAGCCTCTGCAGAAAACACGGCATGCACCCGTCCAACTTGAGTTCTGAGCAGAGACTGCCCAATGCCCACAACGGAAATAGTGGCCCCGTGCAAAGCACATGTGCGAAGAACAGGCTATGATCAAAATGGAAGGAACACAAATTTAATACTAGTTTACAAAAACATGCACAGGAGTGCACAGACCAGACAAATACATAAGCATCCTTACTTACTAACACAAACCCTTATCACTATTCTCTCGACCATCTGGCCTATCTTCAGTGCACTCTAAACGATGTGCCAATGCACCGAACACATGCATCACATTCAATCACATGCATCACACGACTCTGCACCTTGTGCATGCACAGCCCATGATGGACTTCAGCCGGCCGAGGAACAAGGATGGATGACAAGTCTTTCAAATATTTGCAGCTCCTGTGATGAAAAGTAACTAATATAGAAACTGTATATCTGCTGTTTGTCACATCTGATAATAGCTAGAAGTGCCATCTGCAGCGCATAGCCCATGACGTATGGCCCGTGATGTGGGCTGGTGAAGCGGGTATATAATGTGACAGACAGGCTGACTGTACATAGTGCACTTCCTGCTGTCATGAGTAAGGGAAGCGATTTAACCGAGTAGCAATAAGGGATGATCATTAGCTTTCGGGCCAAGGGGGGCACCATTTCGTAAACAGCGATGTTTGTGAACTGTTCATATGCCTCTGTGGTAAAGGTGTATCATGAGTGGACGAAGGGCACCATTGGGAATAACCATAGTGGAAACTGCGGAGCTCTACGCACCATTCATGTCCGAGGTGAACATAGGCTATTATGATGGTGCGTGAAGGCCAACTGACAGGCTACAGTGGAACAGCTCACTGTCCAAATAAACCAAGGGACATCCAGACACACGTCTGCCACAAACGTTCAGCGAACCCTTTTGTGAATGGTGCTCCAGAGTAGACGGAGGGTGACTGCACCCATGCTAACATAGGTGCATCAACGAAAATGACTGGAATTTGTGCAACAGTATGGCGACTGGACCACTGCTGATTGGTCTCCGATGAGTCACATTTTCAGCTGCACAGAACAGATGGATGTCAGCGTGTATGGCAAGAAATGTTGGAGAAACAACACCCTGCATCCATTGCTGGATTAACACAAGGTGGTGGGGGCAGTTTTATGGTCTGGGGAATGTTTTCGTGTTATTCTCTAGGTCCCATAATCCATGTGGAAGTCACTCTTAATCGATTTGGTTATAAATCCATCCTCGGTATTCATGTCCACCAATACATGACGATTGTCTTTCCTCAGGAGGATGAGATCTTCTAGCACGATAATGTGCCTGGCCACATGGCTGGAAGAGCATGATCAAGACTTCAAAGTTCTTCCCTGGTACCCAAACAGCCCCAATGTCCATCCAATTGAACATCTGTGGGACCATTTAGATTGTCATGTTCACTGTCTGTCTCCTCTGCTATGCACCATTCAACAGTTGTGGAACGCACTGCAGACAGCATGGCTCCAGATACTCGTGGATACCTATCAGCACCTGACTGAGTCACTGCCAGTTCGTCTAGCTGCTGTTCATGCTGCGACGGGCAGTAACTCTGGATACTAGCAGGTGGTTATAATGTGATTCGACTGTGTATGTGTTTATATATATATAAAAACACATCTGATAATAGCATATATATACACACACACACATGCACGCACACACACATGCACGCACACACACATGCACGCGCACACACACACATACACAGAGTTGAATCACATTATAATAACCACCTGCTATGATGGTGATCATAGCTTGTGCTTCGTTTAGTTTCCATCACTTCTCTAACTACAAAAAAAAAGTAAACACCATCTTTGTTAGTGGAAATTATGTCATAAAGCAGTAACAAACTTTTGATGTGCACGTGCACACACTATCTGTCTATCTATCTTCTAGCTATCTATCCAACTTACATTCTTTGTCTCACTCAATCTCTCACACACTTTCACTTTCATACATGAGACATTAAGCCCTACCCACCTACTTATCTCACCACTCACCTATCTCCCTTTCTCTCTCCGCTCTCTATTGTTATCTCCCATTTTTCCTCTCTCCCTTCTCTATCTCTATGTGTAGATTTTGTGAAGTAAAAAATAATGGGTAGTAGACAATTTCTAAATCTCCAAGCACAATTAACACCAAAATTTTTGTTAATATTAATCAAGTAATAAAGTCTGAGTACACAAAGGCAATGTATTGACATTCATTTACACATTTCCAATACAAGTATTGGGTGTATGCTAGCAGAATGGATGTAAATGATAAGTCACTATAAACTGCCTTCAATCTGTTAAGAGATAATAGCAAGCATGCACTCTAATAACATGTTGGAAGCTGCACATGTTCAGAGGTCTCCTGGTATAGCAGTTATTGCATTCCCTTGCAAACTAGAATATAATTTACTAGTGTCTTCACTGTCAAGTTTTTTTTATTATCCCTTGTTATACAAATATTTGCTTCCAGCATACACATTATGGGTAGCTTTTATTTCAATTTGACAATGTGTATGTGGGTGTCTTACAGTACAAGTGTATACAACTAATCTACAACTCATCATTCTGTAGTGATGTCTTATTTCAGCTGTGTTCTTTGAAATGCCATAGTCTGCAACCTTCATAAGGCCAATGACTTCCTTTCAACCAGCCAGCTGATAGGAGACATTTCTACAGAATGATGCATGTTTGAGAGTTTTAAAAAGATGGGAGAAGTGATGCATCATGGATGAATGAGGTCGTAGAGGGTATAGACTACTTCATGATTTCCCAGGTACATTTGACTCTTTCAGGAGCACCACACTGACCAAACAAGCTCCCAACAACTTGAAAACTTATCTTAGACACCTTATAGTGATGAGATTGAAATTATGGCATGCTGCAAGAAAGTGGAGTTCATTGGGAGATGGGATAGGCACATAATGAATTTGGATAGCAAGTGGTCAACGTCCTGCCTCGTACCTTGACATCAAGGGGTTACGGTGAGTGCAGCCAGCCCCAGAAGCAGATGTGACTCATCAGTAAATTACCCAGAGAAATAACCACACTGAGGCAGCATCGGCACATGCGAGACATATAATAGCTGGTTTCACAACTATGATTATGGCAAGGAAGATCATACTCTCACGGTATTGAGTGTGCTATCATCCTAACAATGTCCCCAAAAGCAGCCTTTATAAGCAGAGTAGCAGATCATTGTCACTTTGATTCAACCAGTGTAGTTTGTTGTCCTCAGGCTGTGGTAACCCCTAGTCCTCTCAAGGAAGTAGCCACCAGGTGGGTGGCAGCGGATGACCCCATCGGTCCAGGAGGCAGCCAACTGCGACTGAATGGAAATTGCAAACTCCACCCAGTTTAAGGTTAGGCAAGGTAGGTATTCCCCAAGTTATGGGATGAAGGTCAGTGTGTTATGGGAGAGGTGGTTAGGGCCTTCACTTTAATAAACTTACTAGTTTCACAGTATTTGTGATATTAGTTATTATAGCATTGTAACACGTGTCTATCTTATGCTGAGATGCCATAGGCTCCCCAGACGAGTCCTCCAGGCACAGCAACAGGCACATGCACAATACAACACCCAAGAGGTGGACCCTGATGTCAGCAACTGTAAATGTGTCTATATCAAAGAACAATAGCAGCGCATGCAGGTACCTGGGTTCAGTATTGGAATATCCTGGGGCTGCTGTAACACAACATACCCATCTAGATGTCATAACCACCCAGGAGGAAGTGTTCTGGGAGGACTCACTGATCTTGATAGATGACTCGGAGAGACACTCCCTGATGGTAAGGATAACTACAGTCATCTTCCCACTAATCCAGATGACCCAATGGGATAGTAGAGGACCAGGTGGAAAAGTGATAGTGACAAATGTTGGCCCAAGGCATGGGGCATGAATAGCCGGGGGCATTAAGGTCCCACAAAACTGAAGACAAGATTTTCAGGGAGTCTGAATAAACACCTGGTGGCACTCACTACAGTTTTTTACCCACTTTTCTACTTCTGTAATTACCCCTTCTCTTTGTTAATATACAGAGTGTGTGCCAGAATTTTGGAGGGGTGGAAGGGGTTGTGTAAATAACAAACCAATGTTATAATAGGTTAGATTTGCTGTTACAATGTATAGGGCTAGTATGTACCACATGCACCAAAGAATATAAAGTTGTAATGTTCTCAATTGAATATATTTACTGTTAGCAAGGGCATGCAGCACATAAAGATAACTTCGTCTAAGCTACAGTAAAATTTTTAGCAATTTGAACACTGTGCAGTGTGGGAGACAAAGTGATGTCTGCTCGACACCAAGGACAGCCAGATGAGTGTGTGGGAACGTGGAGATGGTCATTGCTCCTCTGAGCTCATCATTGTAATGTAGGTCAAAAGGTGACCGAGTTTATGAATGTGATATGGGCATGGGAAAGGAACTGTTAGAATAATAGAAGTAAAGCAAACAACACTTGGTTATACACTGATGGATTTAATAAGCAATTAACAGACATAAGTAACTGACATCCCTCCGTGGTCTCGAGTCCGCCACAGAGTAGTGACGCAATGCAGTGTTGGCAAATTAAATGTACCATAAAATAACAGGAACAGTTATGGTGGTTGATTAGTGAACCCAACCAATTTTGTATATGTTTTTAAAAGTGTGTGTTTGTGCATATGTATTTACAGGAGTGTTTTCTGTTATTGTTTATTACAAGGTTTAAATGTTTGCATGCCAAGGGCACAGTAGAGTCCCTAGTCACGTACGATACCCTGCCGATGTATGCGTAGTTAGCCTGCGGTAGCTAGAGTAAATTTAGTCAATTTTAATGTTTTTTTTTTTGTTTAATTTCATGGTTCACCATAATTTGTTTATGGCTTTCATCAGAACGACGTGTCTCGGTAGGTGACCCCCAGTAATCAAGGCAACCNTCTCCGATAGGTTTCATTCATTTTACCAGATTCCTGAGCACTGCCTGCTTGTTTATGGTGATGTGGGGAATGTTGGAGGAGTGATGAGGAATCACTCCTGGCACGATCAATCAATGGTGAGCTTGGGGAGGCAGGTCGTTGCCTATGTAAAGCATGGGGAGGGGATGTTAGATGGGCTAGGGTCATGCTGAATTTGGAAAGTAAGTGGTCAATGTACCCCTCCCCTTGTGCATTGGCCCTGAAGGGTCACAGTGAGCATGGTCAGCCCCCTGGAGGTGGATGTGACTCATATATAACTGATCCAGGGACATGATGTTGGCGAAGCGGCATCGGCACAATATCTGGCTATCCAGCTATGATTACAGTGATATTGAGATCTACTTGGCTGGGAATTGATTCTGCCATCACCCTAAGAACACACTCACGAGTGGCCTTCATAAGGACAGCATGCAGGGATCAGACACAGTTGTCACTTCTTTTCAACTGGTGTAGTTGGCTGTTCTCAGGCTACGGCCACCCTGGGTCCTTGAGGAAGCGGTCACAAGGAGGGTATGCAAGGATGACCCTGCAATGGTTCAGAAGGCAGCCAATGGTTATTGCATATAAGTTGCAAACTCCACCCAGTGTAAAGTTAAACAAGGCAGGTGCTCCATAGGTAATGGGGTTATGGTCAATGTACCATGGACATGGCAGCTAGGGCCTTCACTTCAATACACTGACCATTGACTAATTTCACCACATACACAGCACTAGTTATTGTAGCTTTCCGAGCCTTCTCTAATCTATGCAAGGATGCCAACGACCCTTCACACACAGCAACAGGAGTGTGCACAACATGATGCCTGAGGGGTCAACCCTGATACCAGCAGCTGGAGATACACCTGCATTGAAGAACAATGGCAGCGCATGCAGGTAAGGTGGTTGCTCATCCAACTGAGGGTGTAAGTCACGTTCCCTCCCTTGTCGCCCCCATGGGACAACTATGTGCACCTGGGTTTAGCATCAGAATTTCCTGGGGCTGCTCTAACACAACATCCTTATCTAAATGTCATACCCACCTAGGAGAAACTGGCCTGGGAAGACTCTCTGATCCTGATAGACATCCTGATAGACACTCTTAGAGGAGGCATTCCCCAATGGTAAGGATCGCTACTGCCAACCTCCCAGTAATCAAGGCAACCCAAGGGGATGGGTAGAGGAACAGGTGGAAAAGAGCTAGTGACAAGATTCACTAATGAACACAACCAACTTGTGTTGCTTGCTGAGAAGAATGTGGAACATGATTGGGCAGATGTAATATTCTTTAAGAAATGTGTTTTTTATTCAGCAAATGATGGGCTGATATATGTCTTCAAAGTTCAGGGGACCCAACAAAATCTGTATTAAGACAATATGAATTATGTATATAGCCACTACTGGTTGTGTGTCCGTTTATGTTGCGATAAGTGTAGTAAAACAGAATTGAAGATAAAGGTTTGAATACAGTCTGTATATGGGAAATACATGCACATATATCTATATCACAACCCCTTCAGTACAGATTTTTCATCCAAAAGGTTTATTTCACAGGACCATTCTTGAATTCACACTTCCTAAATTGTTTGAGAATGGTTTGCAAAACAGGACCAAATAAAGCTTAGATCCCTTTTTATCATTCCTTACTAAATGAAAATGAGAATTTTTGGTCAGAAATAAAGTGCACAATGGAGGCAAAATGGTCTGACCCACAGCCAGCAACCAAAAATACTCTCTTGGTTTTGGAAGCAGAAGCCTAGGACAAAGCAGCTACTGATGAATGTTATGTTACTTCAGTGGTCACTTCTCTGCAATGATGACTGTGACAGATGATAAAGCGTTGTCTTGCAACTGAATGACCAACAACACACACTGTAACCAAAATAATTAATAACATCATACTATCAAAACTGTTTAAATAATAAAAAAACAACCAGAGAAGACTCAAGTTTTGGATGTCATGGTTTAAAGTGTTTAACCACCCATCTACAACTACTGACAGCCTTATTTCCAACACACATTCCACATCAATCACTGATACTATTTCAACATATGTCATGTACCTCTTCTAGTTAACATGCATGTTGGATGAATGTTATTACAGAAAAGGTGAATAAAGTGGTGTTTCACTGTATTATACTAATGAAGACCATATGGAGGAGCAACTGAACAACATTCTGAATGCCTGCAGCTTTCGACATTGATTGTCATACCAGAGTCATTAAAAAGGCAGTGTCACAAATGCATAGGCTACAGAAAAAAAATGTGCATATGTACTGTGAGGGTTCCAGCTATCCTACTCTGGAAGTGGGTGAGGAGGGATTGTAGGGTAAGAGGCTTGGCCTAAGGGAGATGGGGCTCATAATAGAGAAAGTGCCTCACTGCTAATGGATTCTGGACAACAGAAGTTGTGTAGTATTAATCAGAAATAATTTTTCATGCAAGTGCATAGCAAGGTTTCAATGAAAGTTTGCAATACAAGAGTCATTTGTAATTTTTCTTATATTTCCATAGTTTTAAAACAGTTACACATGTTAACTGTTACCTCCAAAGTAAAAGTTATTCACAGTGAAGGATGTGAGCTAATATGTCATGTTATCAAAATATGTGATGACGAAGCCTATATTATTTTTTATTTCTGGAAAAACAAGCAACTCCCTGTGCAGCATTTTATATAGGTGTTAGTGAAACAACCATAAAATCAATATGTAAGTAAATAAAAGACGTAAAGGAATCGGACCCAAATGAACCGTTATCCCCTCTGGGGAAGAAACAAGCAGGAAGATCGCAGAACACTGAAGTTTCTGTTGATAACTTTCACCAGTGTGTAACTCGAAACACTATTCATGATTATGTAGGTAAATAAAAGCGCTAACAATCACAAATTTATTACGTCATAAAAAGTAAAATTAATTTTCCATGGGGAAGAAAATCACTTAACAAATTATTAAAAAGCATGGGTTTCAAGTGGAGAAAGTATCAAGAAGCTAAGCATTAAATATTTGTAGAGAGTGAAAATTGTGACATGGTAACATAACAATTTAGTTAAAATTAAACACTTTTATGAAATTGGATGCAAAATAGTTTTCTTGGACAAAAACTGGGTTGATAGCAACTTAATTTTTCAATGTGTTGGCAACATGAGACAGAATTTAGTGTACATGTAAACAGAGGTGCAGGTACAAGACTCATTGTAGTACATGCAGGGAGCAAGAATGGGTTTGTTCCCAGTACGCAACTCATGTAAACTGCTGAATCTATTGAAGGTGACTATTACAATCAAAGGAAGCATGAAAATTTTTAAAAGTGGGTGATTCAAAAACTACTTTCAAATATGCCAGCAAAATCTCTTTTAATAATTAAGAATGCATTGTACCACTCCATGCAAGTAGATAAACCACCTATAAAATATTCTTTGAGGGACAGTATGATATCTGGCTACAGAAGAAAAGTGTACGTTGTGATGAATTTATGCACAAAGTTGGTGTGTATAAATTTTTGAAATGAAAAAAAAAAAAAGAAAAAAGAAAAGAAGACAGGATTCTTTATAAGATAGATGCAGAACTAGCAGTCCAAGGTTACACGGTTGCCGACTACTGCCATCCATGTGCGACCTGAAGACCTGAACGTGGTAGAGTTAGCATGGGCGAAAATAAAGACGATATGACTTGTGGCTTACCACTTAAAATGCTTAGAAAACTTACAGAATCAGCTATTTCATCAGTCAATATACCAGACTGAGAAGAGTACTGTAAATATGTAGAAAAAATAGACTAGCAGTATTGGCAAACAGACTGTATTCTCCCTGACATAGTGGACGATATAACCATCAATTTAGGAGCCTATAGCAGTGATAGTGATGGTGAAAGAGCGATAACAAGACTTCGGAAGCTGACAGCACTGCTTCTGTATGCAAGGAGTCTGGGTCAGAAAGAGGAAGACTTAGGGAAGCAACTTTGATACAAGTAAATGTTTTTGCTCTGGAGAGTACTCTATTATGACATTGTTACTTCTCCTTGTTATTGCCTGCTGCATGGTGAAAGAGGGGCATGCACAGGGCGACACTTGCCACCCTCTTCTGCATTCTTTCCAGGGTTAGAGAGTTGGGACCCTCACAGTAACTGCAACCGCCTACTGTCAAATTCCTTCCAAACTGAAAAACCACACCAACAAAAGCACAAATACAGGCAGTCTTCTACTTTTGTAGATTAAGTGATAAAATATCTATAAAAGTTGAAGGTACAATGCAGGACAATAAAAATAGTGCACCATAAAGAAACCATGCAACAACCACAAAACAATGTAAATACAGTAAACTGCCGATTTATCGGGGGTGGCTTAATCAGGTTGCGGCTTAACCGTGGGGCCACCAGTTCAAACATAAAATATTGAACAGCTGCTACCAGTCGCATGCCGCTGCTATTAATAACACATGTGCACATTGTTAATTACCAGGCTGCAGTTGAGTGACATGGTACTGATTAATTTTAATATTAAAAGTGTTCGGGTATTATATTTACATATATTTTTAACAGTGAATATATGTGAAACTTGGAAGTATTAGGAATTTGGGGAAATTGCCAAGACAGCACATTTTCATTCATAATAATAAAGCATTTCTTTATTAAAACTGGCGTCTGCTCATCAAAAAGGCAAGATTGTGTAGTTAACAGTAGTCTGTACATGTGGAGGCATTTTATAAATTAATTGTGGCACAGCGTGCGACTGGATGACAAAATATCACATTAACGTACATATTATTTGCCGGAAAATTTATTCCATCGCAAACAACACGTGGTTTTAATAAATAAATAAATAATATTAATTTTTGCTTTGTTGCTGAAGTGGGAGTAGTCAGGACAAAAAAAAAACAAAATGGCAAGCTGGCCTCAGAAAGGTTTGGCGATTGCAGGCCAAATCCAAATTATTAGCAAGCAGAATAGCTTCACATGGAAATGTGTTACATAAAATTTTTATTGAGCTCGCGGAAAATTTAAAACTATGAGAATACATTCGCATATTTGCATTTTACACATGAAAAACGAGTCATTTCATGGGGGCGTGGTTTCTGAAGCGAGCCACCTGCACTGGCCAACAAATGGCAGCACGGTCACCTATTTCGCTGCTGTGTCGCAAAAGTATATTATCCATCACGTCCTTTTAAAAGTAAATTTTTCATCTCATGTGAGCTTAAAACAACTACCTAGTTTGAAATATATTACGTCAAATTAATGTAGAAATATTTGGAAAATACTCTGCTGTAGATGTGTGGCCTCTTCGATTAATATGAACCATGTACATGGCAACGTTAGCAGCAAGTACTAGCTATGGCCTATGAAGAAGAGACAAATGAAGCTAAACTATCACATACGCTGTTCCATTTTGTTTAAACACCTACACATTATTCTAGAAAGAAGTTTAATTTATTACAATAATAACAGCTGTTTTGTAACGATATAAAATAAAATACATAAACATTTTGTCTGCATTCTCCTTCTTGCCTACATATTTCTCCAATGTCTGTTGTGCAAATGTAGGCTGTCAAAATAGCAGATGTGAAAATTTCTTGCAATCGTTCACTCATCAGCTAATGCAGGATTTTGTTTATGTGATGATGTTAATATCATTTATGACATTGCCACATACTGGCTGTAAAAAAATTGAATTCTTATATGACTATATTATTTGTTTACATAACCTACATGTACAATATGCAGGCCAAAGTAAACATTCCCCCCTCCCCCAAATTGCTTTAACAGTTAATATTGGTTATCCGTGAACCCTTAGCCTGTCATTACTCTGGGAAAACGGGCGTTTACTGTAGTGATAATATAGGCTGGTATGCACATAATCCCATGTTCATGAATTTGCATTTAACTACACACCCGGCAGTGATGCTGCACATACTAACTAACTGTCATAAAAAATGGTGCGCAGTTGAAGCCGCCTTACGATAATAAGCAAACATACAGAGTACAGACACCACTTTACACAATTGATGGCCTTCAAGTGAAGACTCAGTTTGACTAAAAACTGCATGGTGGTTGTATTACTGTATAGCCCAGCATGTGAGTAGTTTGAACCATACTGTTTGATGCTGTTGGAAGCAGTGGATACATGAATGCACCCACACACAGAGGACCGGCTCGGAACGGACATGGTCAAATACCAATCAAGAAGGTAAATGGATCATGCACCAGGCACAGAGGGATCCCATGGTGACCTAGTCCACGAAACTGGCCAGTGTTTGGGCTCCCATGTGACCACAAACCATTTCCAGATGCATTGTGGAGGCAAATCTGCAATCCCAATGCCCATTACACGTGCTGTCAATAACTCTGCAAAAGTGGTGGCTCCATTTGTAGTGGTGCCAGGCCAGAGCAATCTGGAACGCCACAGACTGGCGATGTGTGGTGTTAAGTGATGAGTGCCACATCATCATGGGAATTGATGATCATTGTACCTGGATGCAGTGAACGCCACAGACTGGCGATGTGTGGTGTTAAGTGATGAGTGCCACATCATCATGGGAATTGATGATCATTGTACCTGGATGCGGTGAACGCCACAGACTGGCGATGTGTGGTGTTAAGTGATGAGTGCCACATCATCATGGGAATTGATGATCATTGTACCTGGATGCAGTGAACGCCACAGACTGGCGATGTGTGGTGTTAAGTGATGAGTGCCACATCATCATGGGAATTGATGATCATTGTACCTGGATGCGGTGAACGCCACAGACTGGCGATGTGTGGTGTTAAGTGATGAGTGCCACATCATCATGGGAATTGATGATCATTGTACCTGGATGCAGTGAACGCCACAGACTGGCGATGTGTGGTGTTAAGTGATGAGTGCCACATCATCATGGGAATTGATGATCATTGTACCTGGATGCGGTGAACGCCACAGACTGGCGATGTGTGGTGTTAAGTGATGAGTGCCACATCATCATGGGAATTGATGATCATTGTACCTGGATGCGGTGAACGCCACAATCCCAACCTCTCTATTGAGGGGCACACTTTCCCCATGGCAGGCATTATGGTCTGAGGAGCCATAGCCTACAAAAGCCAAATTCACTGTTGTCATATCACATGGAACAATGACAGCCTAGCGGTATGTGGATGAAATCCTACACACCCATCTGCTCCCATTTCTGGCCGGAATTCCAGATGCAATATTCCAGCAGGATAATGCCTGACCGCATATGACACAGGTTGCCCAGAACTACCTCCATTATGTCCAAATATTACTATGGCCTGAAATGTCTCCACTCGAGTATGCATGGGACCAGTTTAAATGCCAGCTGCCACCATGCCACAGTTTTCAGGATTTGGAACACACTGTCCACTATTGTGGGCCCATCTGCCTCAGGACAACATCCCATGTCTGCTGGATTCCATGCAAGACTATGTTGCAGCATGTATCACAGTGCAAAGGGGTACAACACACTATTAAAGATGACAGTATGATGTACCACAGATCCATTTATAATTGTCCTGCTGCTCTGTTTTTGTGATCATAGGTATTAATCAAGATGCATCCTTTTGTGTGGACTTTTTTTATTGTCAGGTATTAAATAATTACGCTGATATGGTCTCTAGACTAGCGCGTTGGATGCTTCATGTCCAGCATCTCAAGCGAGCTGCAGCACACAAAGCGAACAAGGGAAGTGCTGCAATGTAAGCCACCACTTTGGGAATTCATGCAAGATGGCTGTCACTGTACACATTTTCAATTCATAAAATTGTTGAAAATCAAGTATCCACCAGTGTAGTGTAATTATCATACCATAAAACTAGATTGTCTGATTCAAATCTGGAAGTACATTATAACATGACCTCCAGCAAACGGAGTGAACTTCAGATGTTCGTATATCACATGATAGTGAGGAGTTGAAAATTCAGTCATCACTTTTTAATTACCTGTGTTTGTGTTTAAAGTTGTATTTGAAATTTTATGTCTTTAATTTAGAAACTGTGTAACAGTCTTATTTCATGTGTAAGTTATGTACTTCAAATTTGAAATATCAGACTGAAAATGAACTCATCAGATCCAGACCTCAAACATTCGTGGCCTTCTTAGAGTCAAATTGGATGTGTTATCTAAAGTCCATAATCTTGAATTTTTATAGTTTTTAATAGTATCAAAAATGTTTGTGAAATTTATTTTAATTTTTGCATATGCCTTTTTAACATAATAATTAATTTTATTTATGGAATATGCTAGAACATTTCCAATATTTTGTTATAAACATTTGAACACAGCAATGCTTATATTAATTAATTAGTGTTTTGCTATGTGATTTAGTGCTGGGTCTCAGTTTTTAATATTTAGTTTCACAATTTTTAATTGTTTTGGCATGCTCTGCCTTTCCAGCTCTGGCGAGGCGTGATCACACTGAACCAGTCTGTCTACAGAGGTGTGTGTGGTAAGACATCATTATGCCACTTGGGGTCACCATCATCAATATTTTGCATAAAATAAGTTTTCCATGCCAATTACTTTAATACTGAAATCTTTGTTAGTTGTTTTCTTCCCTCGGCAGTAACTACCTCACCCTGCTGGCTCTGTGCCCAGAGATTTAATTTAATTTTAATACTTAAACCCCATTAGGGTTTTTAACAGTACAACCCACCTGTAGGGACATAAATTCGGAACCTGCTTACATAATGAGAGTGTTCTAGTACTTGAATCGAAATTTAACAATAAATCCACCAAAATATTCCCTGGTGTGTTCCAACACGATTGGGTTACCTTACCTTTTAGGGAACTGGGCCTATCAAACAGCACATCGATAATAGACTTCAAACTTAACTTCAGTACCAATTCAGTATTGGGCATATGGAATGGTCCTTAACAATTCCATTCATGCAGCAATTCCACAGGCATCAGGAGAGCCTTAATACTCTTGCAACAATAGGTTACAGCACTGCACACCACAAACTGGACAAGTCTACAGGAATTATGCCACACACTGTGCTGTCAGGCACATGCCCTGTTAAACATGAGCCTTGTGCTTCACCAAGCCACAATTGAGAAGCTGGCGCCCATCCAATTCCACTTTAATAAACCTCTTCCTGTATTGACGCGCTCATCCCATACTGATTTGAGACGGTGGAAAACTGATTCTCTCCACAAGCACGCCTGAACAGGTCCGCATACAACGGAGCAATGAAAACTGTGCTGCAGTGCTCAGTAAGACTAGGCACTGCAGTAATGTTAAATTATCACCGGAAGTACATCCGGGGAAACCGATAAGAACTACCAGACTTGCAACTACGTTCAAGGTCAAATCTGTTTTGAGCGTGTTAAAGGGAAATGTAGTGGAGCAAAGTAATTTTAAACAGTTAATTGTTATTTATAATATATTTAAGTAGCATAAACAAATTGTACATTACCTAGAACTAGTATGTCACCATAACTACCAACTAATTTTCGAAACATCCATATTTCATCACCCAACTCTATCTTCATCTTTCTTCGCGAGTACAGTATGGGAGCTTGTGCAATAGAAAAACAGCACTTTGATTCAGTACACTGATCTGTTTTCCGGAACATTGGAAGTTTTAGTACTGATGTTGCTAAAGACGATCAGGTTTTATGTAAGCAAGTTTCACAGGCTCAAGAAAGTTACCGTTTTGTTGTCTTTAATGTATAGGTATGCTATTCAGGGTATGACTGCTAATCCTGGTAGCGGTGTCTTGGAAATTCCTGATTATGTAACCACAAAATCCCAGTACCTACACTGCCGGACAATAAAAATTGCACACACAGAAGGATGCATCGGATGGTATTGAAACTTAATAGAGATACATGCTGCAACACAGTCTGGCATGAAGTCCAGCAAATGCCACATTTTGTCCTGAGGTAGACGGGCCCACAATTGTTGGACGGTGTGTTCCAAATCTCAGATACTGTGGCACTGTGGCCACTGGCATTTTAACTGGGTCCACACATGCTTGATTTGGGAAATGTCACGGGAGCGGGTAGGCCAGGGTAGTGTTTGGACATGAAGGAGGCAGTCCTGGGAAACCCATTCTATATGAGATAAGGCATTATCCTGCTGCAATATCGCATCTGGAATCTCGGCCGGAAATGGGAGCTGATGGGAGCATAGGATCTCATCCACATACCACTGGGCCATCAATGTTCAAAGTAACATGACGAGAGCAGATTGGCTATTGTAAGCAATGGCTCCCCAGACCCCGCCTGCCATGGGGGAAGTGTGCAAGGCATTGGGAAATAGTTAATGGGCACAGGAGCCCAAACACTGGCCAGTGTCATTGACCAGGTGTTAGTGTGTGTTGCTGTATTCATTTTAGTTGAAAGTAATTATGAAAACAAGCGTTGGTCACACAGCATGTTTGACTATTTGTTTTTGTACCATTTAAAACCCTTTTTGTGTTTGTGTGTGTGTGTGTGTGTGTGAAGATATGTTCTCTTATCGAGCGTGAGGATGAGTATATGAATAAACATGATATATTTCAAATTGTTTCTGTTCATTGCCAAAGTCTAATAGGATATGGGCCCAGGTTACGCAATAGTGGTTGGATGAAAACAATGGAAATTATTCAGGTGAAAAGTGAATAGAATGGCATCAATATGGCAAAGAAAATAGACAATATAGAAAAGCTCGGAGAAGAGAATTGGTTTGCGTGGCCAAGATGAGTGCAAGCAGCATTAGAACAAAGACGATGGGGAGGGGGGGAGGCAATTGAGCCGGGATGTCCTGGTGTTAAAGATGAGGATCTGACACTGAAGCAGACTTCAAAAGACAAAGATGCACTAAATTATATCATTCAGAGGATCGGAGTCTCGCTGCTCATAGACGTGGAAGCATGCCCGTGTACCAGAGAAGCATGGTACACTCTGCGACCTATCAGAGTTGATATGGACCCTATACATTTTGTAATGACACTAGAAGAGATGGTGATGTTATGAAAAACAGATGATATTACTATGAGAGAATACGTAAATAAGATGATGGTGTTTTGCAAACGATTGGAAGAAAACGAGTTGGTGTTCACAGATGCTACCTGAGCTGCATTCCTACTTTTGGGCCTACCTAGATCAAAGTATGATTTACTAATTAAAAGTATTCACTTGGTAGATGCACTTAACCTCCAAAATGTAAAAAGTAAATTGTTATTAGAAGAACGACAGGAGAAACTACAGATTGAAGGTGATGAAGACGAAGCCTAGCCAAGGCTTTAGCTACCAGAGTCAAGATAACTGAGAGAAACTCCTTCAGACAAGACAACAGGAAAGGCTAGCATGGAAATAAAGATTTTGACGCCAGAAGGCGAGATGAAAGGAAAACATTAGAGACCAGGAGAGATGGCAATAGATCAGCAAGAAGAAATTATAAAGAAAGCAGTGTGTTCTGTTTTGCCTGCAATGAACCAAGCCACATTGCCAGGTATTGCCCAAACGTGAAGAGAGAGCTGTATGGTACACAAGATCTACAGCAATGGTATGGTGATGAGACACTGAGGAGTCAGTAGCAACATACACCGTCCTATCCTGGGAGCTTGAGAGGTAAAGCTCATGCTGCTGAGATGCAAGGACAAGACAACTGCAAAGGCAAGAGCCAAGATAGTGAGTGAGTTAAAGGTTCATCAAGAGTAAACCATAAAGCATTAAGTGTTAAAGGGGGGAAATAAAACAGTCAAGAAAATGGTGTGTGGTTAATTGACAGCGGTGCATCTCATCACATGACATCACAAAGGTCAGTCTTTAGTGAATTTTCTGAAGCTGAAGGGCAAGTTGAAATAGCATATCGCAAATTTATTGCTGTAGCTGGTAAAGGAACAGTAGTAATGAAAATCTCTGAAAAATGTGGTGGTTGGATAATTAGATTGAGTATTTATATACCTGAGGTGTGTAAAGATAAAGTGTTGGATCATGAACATGTTTGTGAATCACAGAAAAGTTTTTATGGATTACTTCAGGCTGGCAAAGATTGGAATGATCACGTATCGAATATAATGCTTAAACTAGGGATGAAACAGTGTATATCAGATCCCTGTGTGTTTTTCTCTTCTTCTGAGAAATTTATTGTAGGTGTGTATGTGGATGATTTGATACTATTGAGAGAAATGGACAGAATCGAAAAATTTAAAGCAAGGTTTGGTTACATACATCTCTAAGACATATGTTTTGTATGTGGATAATCAGTCAGCCAAGCAACTAGCTAAAGTGTAAAATGTAGCAGAAAGAACAAAACATTTTAAGGCTGTGTACCATAAAATAAGAGAGTAAGTAAATGACAATACTATTATGCTGAGATACATCTCGGCAGGTGAAAATGTTTCAGACATGTTAACTAAAGGATTAACAGGACCAAAAACCAGCATGTTTTCAATTTTTTTTTTTTTTGGTGTTCATGGAAAATCAACAATGTAAATCCAGCAACAAAGGAAAGTGATAGTGTGTATTGCTGTATTAATTTTAGTTGAAAGTAATTATGAAAACAAGTGTTGGCCACACTGCATGTTTTGGCTATTTGTTTTTGTACAATTTGAAACCCTTTTGTGTTTGTGTATAGATGTGCTTTCTTATAGAGCGTAAGGATAGGTCTCTGAATAAACATGATACTTTTTTATTGTTTCAATTCATTGCCAAAGTCTAACACGAAGTCACCAAGTCATCATATACCTCCATGCCTGGCACACAATCTGTTGATTCTCTCGACTGGTATTCAACCTAGTCCGTACTGAGCTGTTCCTCTGTGTGTGGGTCCTTCACGCATCCACTACTGCCAACAGCAAAAGACAGTATGGTCTGAACGATCCACATGGTGGGCTATGGTGATATGACCATCCTGTGGTTTCCGGCCTGATGAGTCCTCTCTTTAAGTCCGTCAATTGCGTGAAATAACATCTTTTGCATCTTCCTGGCATTCTTCACTCTGTATGCCTGCTTTGTGTAATCTGGTGTTCCTCGCATTAATGCAACTTCGAGTACATGCCAGTGTCTACGAACTGCTGGTCAGTGCTTGCAGCGCCACAACCAGGCGTGCGGTCAAATGCAAACACACTAATGTAGGATCATGTGCATACCAATCCGTGTTCTTGCTATTTACATAGTTTTGTAGTTGTCACATGGCTTATTCATGGTGTTCTTATTTCATTGTCCGGCAGTGTATTTTCCCTTAGAGACCTGCTATCATCAAGTGGCTTGCCCAAGCATGTGGCCATTTTTTCCCTAAAAGTCTGACTGCTTAGCCATTTCCTGCACCACTTTCTTAACATTAAGTGGCAACATACAACATGTGACTATTAACTGGTGAAGACTGTTATCTTTGTCAATTTCCTAATGTCAACATGTTTCAAATTAAGTGTTACTCCCTGATAGCTAAGGAAGTCATTCACTATGGTGGCTTTAATTGTGACACAATTATTAAGTTTTTTATTACTAAATTATAGAAACTGTATGGATGAATATTTTACACATATGATTTAAATGTTGAAACATTTAATTATTGATAAAGAAATGCATACATGGTTGGCAATGCTAGCCAGCAAAGAGTAAGCTGGTGTGATATTTCCTAGTCTATGTTATGAAAGTTTGAACCTATTAAAGTTAAAAGTGTGAAAGTCAAGGAGTATATAATTGTCAACCCACTTAAATTTAAACACATGATTTTATAAAATGATAACTTCCTGAATGAACTTCTATTAAAAACTTGCATTACACAAAACTTAATCTACTGCCCGTTGATAAAAAATTTAATAAGTGCATAGATAATGAGAAAAATAAATTTTCTCAAAACATTAAATTAATTATTATACAAAAAATTATTTTTAAAAAAATACATAGAGCAGGACGCTTGTGAACACATTTACATAATTCCTAATGCATATACATAAAACATGATCAATTAATCCATTCTGAAGAAATTTGTAAAAATTAATAGGTAGCATCAACAATTATTAAATGAATGTTATAGAATTTTCATGCTCTGTTGATGTTTTTTACTTATTATTTATAACTGTTTCACAATTTTGCCTAAGGTACTACAGCAAACATGTACAATCTTTGTCATTCCACTTTAGGCTCAGATTCATAGTTTTGAAGACCCTCAGGAAATTAATTTTTAGTGCCAACACAAAAAGTAAAAAAAAAAAGTCTGCAAAGTGTTGTAAATGAAATTCTACATTTTCTAATGGTGGTGATATTATTTCTTTACAGAAAAAATTTGTTATTAAAAAGGAATTTTTAAAATTTTAAAACTAAATTAATCTTACTTTTAAAACAACTATGTGATTTATATTATGCACAGAACATAGTCTGACAGTTTTGAGTAGACATATAATAGTCAAAACTGAAAACTGACGAAAGCAATAATTAGTTTTAATTATTCCTGTAATTTAGTTTGAAAATTGTCATAAACAATTGTTATTTTGCACACCAGGACAACACCTCATGCTAGTTCAGAATTTTGTCGGTAGGTGCAAGGCAAGAATTCCAATTTAGAGTTTTGGAGTGGCGTTGCTAGATGTAGTTATTGTGGCAGCTTTTGAACTGGCGGGAATTTATATATCCGTAACAACGGTGAAGCATCAAAGACTGAATTGGCATGAAAACTTGAAGATTAATAGAAAGTGGAAAGAAGCTAATTTATGTAAACTTTGATAAGCATAATTAATGTTCTTGAAAATTCATATTTTGAATTTATAATAAGTGGTATCCAGAAAAGTCCTTATCAAAACCTATATTAATTAACCTAACATCTCGCTTGAGGCGTAGCAGGCTCCACATAGTGTAAATGCTATGCAAAACACCTACACACCAGTTTGGTGGTCGTTGGTTCACTAAGTTGCATCCTGTAAGCATTTCTCTCCTTAGTTGTTTTTGGTGTTAAATAAAAAATTATAAACTGTCTTTTGAAAAGCCTTCTGTCTTCAAATGTATTACCTAAATAAGACAATAACATTTAAATTTATTAGCCATGCAATAAATAAGGGACAATTGTTTCATAGTATTTGGGAGGGTGGAGAAGTTACATAGTAAAAAATACACTGTCAAATATTTATAGGAAGTTATTTAGTAAATTCTTGCCACAATGAATGTATGAGCCACGTTAATGTAATTGGTATAACTTGTTTCTAAGTGGAACCTGGTGGGAAAGATGGGTGCTCTAATCAGTTGAACTATAAAAAAACAGTTAAACCTATATACAAAAGTTACAATAATTGTGAAAATCACTTGTTCTCTGATTTCCACCCACTATGACACACAATACTTTTGCACCACTTAATTTTACATAATTACACTGAAGAGCAAAAATAACTGGTACAGGCGTGCGTATGCAAATAACAGAGGTATGGAACCAATCAGAGTAATGTGATGCGGTCGGCAGCTAGATCGGTTACTGCTGCTACAATGGCAGGTTATCAAGATTTAAGTGAGTTTGAATGTGGTGTTATAGTCGGCGCATGAGAGATGGGACATAGCATCTCCGAGGTAGCTATAACATTTGGATGTTCGCATATGACCATTTCACGAGTGTACCATGAATATCGGGAATCCGTTAAAGCATCACATCTTCGACATTGCTGCGGCCAGAAAAATATTGTGAAAGAACGAGACAAACGACGACTGACGAGAAGCATTAAACGTGACAGACGTGCAACCCTTTCTCAAATTGGCGCAGATTGAATTTGTGGACTGCCCTGCAGGATTCATGGTGTGAACTGCCTCCTGCATACTTTCAGACATTAGTCGAGTCTATGCCACGTCGTCTTGCGGCACTTCTGCGTGCTCGGGGGGACCCTACACGATATTAGGCAGGTGTACCAGTTTTTTTGGGTCTTCAGTGTGGTTTCCATGTTTATATGATGCCAGCTGTCTTATTTAGTTAATTCAAAGAGACATTTTTTTGTGTCTGCTTACTTACAGATTTATAAAATTTTTATTGAAAGCCATGCGATATGTTGACAATATTAAGCTCAACTTAATACTTGAAAATGGAGATGAATGCCTTCCAGAGTTGAAAGAGTGTTCTGTTTCTCATCTTTGATTTTCGAAATGCACACGGATAAAGAGTGTTAACACAGTTTTAGATGCGACTGATAAAAATATATAATTGATGACAGACCTTTTAGTAGGAAAAGGTTACGTATCTAATCGGATTTTCAAAAATGCATCAGCTGTGGCATATAACCATCATTGTATAGTGGTACGGCCACTAGCTTGCAGCTGCTGCATTTTGGGTTCTAGGGCCCGGCATGTTTACACCTGCACGTTCTCAGTTAGAAAACATGGTAGTTATTGCCAATGTTGCGATGTTATTTATAAATATTTTGTTTTCTCTCACCAGCAATGCATTTCCTTGCTTTTCCACGTCACCAATATTCCATCATCGTCACAACCTTCTGTGCATCGCAGTTCTACAAACATTAAAATTATTTATTTTGTCAGTCATTGAATGGTGTTGTGGTGTACCGATGGCACCTAGGTATATCATTTGTAATGCATGTGTTTACACATAGATGTCATGAATAAGGTTTAATAATGCCAGATTCTGTCATTCGATAAAGTTGAAATTTTGTTATACACCACTCAGAAAACTAACCTTTAATATAGTTTTCAATCTAAGATGACTAATTTATGAAGTAAAACTATTTTTCAGTTGTTGCTTGAAAAGCACAGTAACAATTTTTCATGTGTTTGGTCAAGCTCAATCAAAATATAGATTATACAAATACTTACAAAAATTATAAAAACGTGTAGTAAAAGTTGCTCCTTTTCTGGTACCAAAAACAGGAATTCGAAACAATGTAGTGCTTTGACAAGGTGCATCCCAGTTCTACACAATTTGCCTAGCATTTACTGACAATCATTCTCAAATGTCCTAACACAGATTTCTTGATCAACGAAAAGATTTTTTGTACGTGACCACCTGTGTAATCATTTCATGTTATCACTTAAGTTTTGGTTTATCAGTGGTTGCTTTTTTGGTATAATTATGTGTTTTGTAAGCCTGTGCACTAATGTTGATATGCTTTTTTTTTTTATTATCTCAGGAGTTATGAACTACAAATCACTATACTTAGTATGTTACAGGGCAAATTTATTTGTATTATAATCAACTGGTATTTTTTTTCCATCAAAGTATGGTATTAACTTTTAACAACTTTTGTAAAATCTGAAAATTCTGAGGTTTGAAGGGAAGGCAGCAAGTCTCATGGATGAATTTAAATATAAAACTACCTTTTGATAGTAATCTATGCACACATATAATGAAACACAAAAAAAGTTTCCTTCAGCTTCTGTTATTTCATCAGTTCCCACTCTTTACATTTTAATAGATTTTTTACTTAAAAATTTTCTAGAAATGTGACATTATAACAGAAACAAGTTTTATATTATAGCAAACACCAGTCTAATAGGTATATAGACTAAACTTAGTTTCTTGATGTGTTGGGTCCTACTGGGTGGTATAGAAAACAAACTTTACAGAAGTTAGTCTCTGTAACCAATAGGGTTTCAAAACTCTGCGTGCTTCAAATTCAGATAATTTTGGAGACATTCAAGTCATTCAAAATTTACATTTGAATTTGCGCATCAGACATACAATTGCATCTATCATCAGTGGACAGTGGGTGGCTGGTGGAAGTTGAAAAGACATCAGTGTAAAAATAAAAACATCTTTTACCACAGCAGAACCCATCGCATCATTCAAGGGAAAAAAATAAAGATTTTACTTGGTTCTATTTAGTAAAATTTAGTTGAAACTGCCATCTACTGAACTAACTTCATCAAGTCGACGTTCATAAATCTCGGACATAATATTTGACAAGATTTCTGTGTTGCTGAACAACTATTCTGCCTGATTCTTGGTATATTTAATTCTATATAAAAGTAGGGTAGGTATTTATTTTATACTACTGAAACGTATCTGATGAATATGTGTTGCAATAATGTACCTATATAAATATGCAAATATCGCAGTTACATATCTTTAATAATTTGCAATTGCTATTCCTCCTCCCACAGTTAAATCTCGAAAAAACAATTTTCACTGTCAGATTTTTTTCAGTTTGCTAACCCACGATGCTTCAGTACAAATTTTGCCAAAATGTTAAAGGTAAAATTGATAAGCTGGTAGACTTTGAAGAAAAATTTCTGGTTTCATTCTTGGTATGCACAAACCCTTTGAATAGTTTTCACAAGAAGATAATAATTTCTGAGAATTTAAGCTCTGAGACTCAACTACTATCTTTCTTTACACATCTGTGAATGTACACATTTTTAACCAAATGGTGAAAAAATCTACTTAGTTTCCTACTTGAACACAATCAGCTGGTTACAAAACAAAAGAATTCACTGCATAATAAGCTGAGTACTAAGAATTGTAATCCAGAAATCTGTACATAATAAAGAAATACACATATCATTAGCACAAACCCTTGAGAACACAAAAGCTATGGTGCGCTGTGATGCTAAACTGTCAATTATTGATAAACTGTAAGCCATAAAATTTAGTGATCACTTTTTCTCTCTTTTTTTGCATCAATATGGGAGAGATTGCATGCTCTCACACATAATAAACACACATAAATTGTTAAGTGGTCAAACAAGCAGAAACATTTTTAAACTCGGACACTTCAGATGGACTGACTGAAATGTAGCGTAAGAAAGGAGCGAAACCCAGTATGCCAATGGCAACATCTACCTGATTACCCACACAAAAATGATTTCCCTTCCAGTACAGCATTCGTTCAAAACTCACACTGCAGAAATGGGAGACAAGCTGTTTGCTACATGTCTGCAACTGCATATATATGAATTTTAGCATTTTATTGTAAATCTTGAAAAAATCTAGCTTTGACATAGTTGTAATTATAACAACCTCTTCTTGGGGTGCTTCCATCCCCCCTCCCAATTGTATTCCATTGCTGCACCATCTTCATTTAACTCTACCCTCATTGGCACTGAAGGCGTCAGTATGCCTCTAATATCATTCGCTTTTCAATTTTACCAAATTTGTTTTACTTGGTTGAAACTGCATTGAAATCATTATTGCATCATTGGTTGTATGAATTTTTAACAATACTGACTTCCAAATACTATTGCACTAACTACGGGTTTACATAGTACGTCAATGAACCAGCTACTCTTAATTAATCAATACTTCTTTTCTTACAGGCTTACCAAAATAGCAAAAGAAAAGACACCAGCATTGGTTTTGGAAAGTGAAAGCTGTGAAGCAGTGCATGCAAAATACCTGCATTTTCTGATGCTGCGTCAACATCAATGACATATGGAGACAATATGGATATTATGCCAATCAGTCCCAATGCAGATGCTCAAATAAATCATCACAAGTATATCTTTATTCAAATGACTTACACAAATCTAGCTTTTGTCAAAGACATTATGATAATGGTATTGGTAATAAATATAAAGTTTGGAAATATTTTATTTATACACACACTTCCCTTATTATCTGTGTTAATGAGACAATAATAACATTTAAATATCTACTAGGGATAAATAACTATTCCCGTTGGTCACAGAATACAAACCTCCACTACTACAGACTGCTCAGGACTGAACACGTTAAATGGTTGGATGTTAGTAGATGTTCGGCACTTCTTGGTGCAATGACATCTTCTTGAAAGATGCAGGTAAAATATGTTTCACATGAGCTTGTGCAGTTGATAGTTCTCTTGTTTTTAAAAGCACCAAATTTTTCACCTTATATCTACAAGACTATCAATAAAACAAGAACATGAAAATTTTTTTCAGGAAAAATTTTCATAACGTATTGAAAATTTAAATTACCATTTTTTACTTTACCATTGTATTCCATATTATAAATAAATAATGAATTCAAATCCATCAGAATTAATTTGATTATATCTTCTTGGTAAATCTCTTTAAACATTTCATCTAATTCAACAAAAATTTTATAACAATTTATTTTAAAAATGAAATTAATTTATATTTTATAAGTTAGACCCACCTGGTAGGCAGGGTTTATACTATTTATGAAAATATTAAGGGACTATTGAATAGCCCCTTTAAAGGAAATAAAAAATTTGCTAACAATTTTATGAAATTCTATAATGAATAAAAAAAATAAAATATCATTAAACCAAAGAAAATTTAATATGCATTAATTGTCCATTTTTATTTTCTTTAAATCTTTATAACAATGATAACCTTCATTAATACTTTTAAATCTTTATTGTCAATAAGTTTAACGTATCTAACAGGCAAAATAAGTTTAAAACTATTATCTAAACTACAAGAAATTTTTTTCCATAGTTTATATCTATAATTTGAAAATTTGAGATGTTTTATATTTATTATTTACTTCATTTCATGTAGTTTTAAAAACTCAGTTGAGTTGTTCAACTTTATGAAAGTTGGATCTATTTATATAAATGGAAAACATTATAATTAAAAAGTGTAAAAAGTATGGTGAAGAAAAAGATATAAATTCTTTTCATTCACATAAAAAATCAAAAGATAAACATATTAATACTTATAAAACATGTTTCAGTCAACAAATACGCGAAGAATAGATAAAAAAAGTGCTTTGTGATGAATGTGGCAAATATGTTTGTAAATTTTATCTTAGAAAACATAAACAAAATCACATATTAATATGCATAAAGAATATACAAAAAAAACACGCAAACATTTTAAAGAAACTAAAGCTAACTATTTATTTACTCCATATCCACATACAAGAGATACACATTATTATATTTGTAGAATATGTATGAACGAGTATATGAGAAAGATATATCATAAGAAAAAGCAAAATAAAGAAAATATTATCCCAATTGAATCAGATAAAAGTAGTGAAGAAATTTCTAGACCAGAGGATTCCTTCGGTCTAACTAATAATATTCAACAATAAATACAGTTCTTTCAAAAATTGTAATAAACTTTTCTTATTAAAACATTTTTAAAAATAAATATAGATATAAAATTGGCAATACCAAAACAGAATGAAATGAAAGTGGGAGAGTTGAAAGCAATGGCCTAATCTTTAAATATTAAAGTATAAACAAGTTAAAGAAGGAGGGTTTAATTAAAACAATATACAAACATTATGATAAAGTTAGTGAGATGAAAAATTCAATACAATGCAGATAAAAACAAATAAAACTAAAAAAAAAACCTTAACGAGTTTAAATTAAAGAATTGTATGTGATAGCTAAATCTTTGAATATTAAGAATACACACAAGTTATAAAGAAGAAATAACTCATTAATGCTATAAAAAATAATCACCAAAATTTTAAACATTTTCCTTTCGCTAATTGCTGGTATTCGTGAAGAATATAAACCATACGAAAACCATTTAAAGAATATATTTCCATTTTATAATAATATATATGGTAAACCGAGAAATAGAAAAAAATAACATAACTTATATAGTTAATAATATAGCATATAATACAGAAAAAAATATTGGTTTATTAGAGCCTAATGATTTTATTAATTCATCCTTTCTTTAACTTTTTTGGCTTTCTCCCTTTTTTTTATTTTTGGATACAATTTTTTTATTTGTTATTAAAATTTTAATATTTAATAAATATATAAATATTTGTTAACTGAATTACCTGGTAATAAAATTAAACCAACAAATGAAAGACTTGCTACCACCTAGGTGAACCAGGTTAGATTCTAGGCAGGGTTGCTCCCCAGATTTTTGCACGTGTGAATCGTGCTGGATGAAGGCAATCATTGGTCAGTGGGTTTTCTCTGGGATCTCCTGTTTCCCCCATCCTTTCATTTTGGCGTTGCTCCATACTCGCCTCACATCACCCTCATCGGCTCTCAAGACCTCGATGTTAAGAACCTCTCGAATCTCTTCACTCACTAAAACAAAATTGAAATAACAATTTTATAACAGATATTGGATATATAGTTTACGCCAACAAAGAAGAAAAATTAAAAGAATTGAAACCAATTACAGAACTATTTTGTGATAATATTACGGTTGTTAAATTTATAGATTATAATAAAAAATTTAAAAATGGAAAAAGTTTTTTTTTTTTTTTTTAATGCTTGTGGTAGTTTTAGTAAATTTATTAGATTCTAATATAAAAACATTAATGGTGTAAAACAGATTACAGAAGAAGATATAAATTTTATAAACAATAAATGTAAAAAAATATAGAAATTATATAAAGCAGCTGAAACTTGTTAGCAGAAAGTAAAGTGATCTCCAAAATCACCAATATGAATTAACCTAATTGAATAGGCTCTAATAAACTGATATTTTTTTCTATATTATATGTTTGTAGTCTATTTTTAAAAGCTTTATTAAGTTCATAAGTTTTGTTAATTTTTCTATTTCTAGGATTATCATATATATTTTTAGAGAATGGAAATCAAGTCTTTAAATGTTTTTCATCTGGTTTATATTCTTCACGAATACCAGCATTAACAAAAGGATAATAATTAAAATTTAGGTGATTTTTATAGCATTAATTAGATCTTTCTTCTTTAACTTGCGTATATACTTAATATTTAAAGATTTAGCTATCACATTCAATTCTTTAATTTTCAACTCATTAAGATTTTTTTTTTTTCATTTTATTTGCTTTTATCTCAGTTTTTATTGAAACTTTCATCTCACTAGCTTTATTATCATGTTTGTTTATAGCTTTAATTAGATCATCCTTCTTTAACTTGTGTATATTTTTAATATTGAAAGATTTAGTCATTGCTCTCAACTCTCTCACTTTAATTTCATTTGATTTTGTTATTGCCATTTTTTATCTGTGTATTTATTAAAAAGAATTAGTTAGACCCAAGGAATCCTCTAGTCTAGAAATTTCTTTTACTACTTTTATCTGATTAAATTGGGATAATATTGTCTTTATTTTGCTTTTTCTTCTTGATATATCTTTCTCATATACTCATTCATACATATTCTACAAATATAATAATGTGTATCTCTTGTATGAGGATGTGGAGTAAACAAATTGTTAGCTTTAGTTTCTTTAAAATGTTTGCATGTTTTTTTTGTATATTATTTATGCGTGATTTTGTTTATGTTTTCTAAGATAAAATTTACAAACATATTTGCCACATTCATCACAAAGCACTTTTTTTATCTATTCTTCGCGTATTTGTTGACTGAAACATGTTTTATAAGTATTAATATGTTTATCTTTTGATTTTTTATGTGAATGAAAAGAATTTATATCTTTTTCTTCACCATACTTTTTACACTTTTTAATTATAATGTTTTCCATTTATATAAATAGATCCAACTCTCATAAAGTTGAACAACTCAACTGAGTTTTTAAAACTACATGAAATGAAATAAATAATAAATATAAAACATCTCAAATTTTCAAATTATAGATATAAACTATGGAAAAAAATTTCTTGTAGTTTAGATAATAGTTTTAAACTTATTTTGCCTGTTAGATACGTTAAACTTATTGAAAATTATTAATGAAGGTCTTTGTTATAAAGATTTAAAGAAAATAAAAAATGGACAGTCAATGCATATTAAATTTTCTTTGGTTTAATGATATTTTCTTTTTTTTTTTCATTATAGAATTTCATAAAATTGTTAGCAAATTTTTTATTTCCTTTAAAGGGGATATTCAATAGTCGCTTATTTTCAAAAATAATTCAAACCTTGCCTACCAGATGGGTCTAACTTATTGAGACCTCCTAAAACAGGGGGACCAAAAAAATATACAAAATATAATTTAATTTTGTTTTTAAAATTAATTGTTATAAAATTTTTGTTGAATTATATGACAAGTTTAAAGTGATTTTACCAAGAAGATATAATCAAATTAATTCTGCATTTGTATTCCTAATTGGTTATTATATAGAATATAATTGTATAATAAAAAAATTTTATATTAAATTTTTAACATGATTGAAAATTTTTTTGTGATGAAAATTTTAATATCTATATTTAATCTTATTTTGGTAAACTCTATAATGTAAGTCAGTGACTTCCAGTACAATATGAAATTTTAGAGTACGGGATGGCAAACTCTGGAAAAATTAGACAAATGAAATATCATTTGAAGAATTACATTTTCGTAACTCTTCTGTTTCAGGAGGGTTGAAAATAAATAATATATTTAGTTTATTAGAGAGTATATTCAGTGCAGGACAGTTATCTACTACTGAATTGTTATTATTTATTAAATATTTTTCTTTATTATTTAATCTTTATTTTTTCAGTTATTCTTGTGCCACTTCATCCCATTTAATTCTCTTTGATTGATATTGTTATATAATTAGATATTGAATGTACTCTGTTACTTAGCAATTATTTTTTATTCCATTGTCTCTTGTATTCATTTTCACAAACGTATATATATCTACTCCTTTGTTCATTTCAACATTTTTTACAACTCAATCTATGTTTATTTAATTGTTTACTGTACTCCTCTATCTTTTTTGTCTCTTTACATTTAGTACAAGTTTTTTCGGTATTTTTATCCATTGTAGTATTGTTCTTCATTGTCGTCTTGATTTATTATATATATTTCTTTAAATAAAAGTATTTTTTTTTGATCAGATTTTAGTTAAAAATTGGTCTAAACTAGATATCTAGCTCAATTTTTTGACGATAGTTTTAATAATTTTGGAGAAAAATTGTTTTCACTTTGTGCCACTTTTCTTGTTGGAAAGAAAATTTTTAATATGATAGAATGAAGATTAACAATAATTTTTGTTAGTTTTTTTTAAAAAGTGAGTGATTTTGATGAAATTGTTGAATTTTGGATGAAAAACTATTCTATTTTATTGAGAAATGAGATTTTTGATGAAAAATTGAATAAAAAATAGTAAACTTAGTAAAAAAATTGATTAATATTTTGATTTTTTTTAAAGTGAGCCATTGGCCGCATATACATCCTACTTAATTTTATCTAAGCTTGTCTACACACATTTTGGAAAATTCACAGTTACAGAGATCATAGCTGTCAATATAATATTGTTCAGTATTTATCACATTTTCAATGTAAAATATTGTGCCCATATAGCATTTTTATAGGAAATAAATTTAACTGACTGGCAAATTTAACACTACTCTTAACATTTAGATATTATTAATTTTTACATAGGCCACAATTATGAATGTCTTAAAAAAGCACAATTAAAACATGCAATGATTAAATAACTTTCATTCATATTTGGTGGCCGCTAATTTTATGGTATTCATAGTAGCTGTCCTGGACATAAATAAGCAACAACATAAATAGTGATTACTATACTTATCTTTGAATAAATAATTTTCCTTGATATTACTTTTTAGTTTAAATTTTTAATCACATTTTATAAGATATATACAAAATATTATTATGAACAATTTAAAATTTTTATGAACCAAAAATCTGACAACGCTCCATGTGAAAACAGAAGTGCAGACAGCTTGTTCCAGCAAGCAAAGACAGTGAGGCAAGTGTAAACAATCTTATTTTTGATCATTCACTTGCAGTTTGAATTTCTTCAGTTGACTAAAATAGGTCATTTATACAAAGTGATATTTCAGTTCCCAGGTGAACAATGGAAAGAAAATAAATAAAAATAGTTAAGAAATTTATTTTTATTGATTTAAATTAGTGTTACCAATAAATGTGACTAGGGGAAGTCTAATTTACCCTTATTAATTTTCATTTTCTGGAAATCTGGCCACAAATCAAGTTAAAACTTGATACCAACAATTAAAAAAAGCAAAATTAAACCAAACAAATTTATTTGCCTCATATCACTATGAATAAAGTTGGGAGAAAAACAAGTTATAATAACCAGTATGAATAGTTAATACAACCTTTACAACAATCTTCCCTCTCATGCATTTTAACAAGGAGCTGAATTTATCAATATAAAGAAAATTTTTAACTGGGTAACAAGAAAAAGCTTATTATAGTTACAAAGAAAATATATAAAAATAGCAAAAAGTTTTTAATCATGGCAAAATAGTACCTCAGAACTGTTACAGTAATTGTACGTTGTAACCAGAGAATATTACCTGAAATAACTTTCCTGATTATTCCTATGTTCAGAAGTGAAAGAACATAAACAATAGGTACATATCACACTACTTGCTTTACTTAACTTGTTTTAGCGTTTGGTAGGCTTTTGACGTATCGTTACATGCTTGCTGCTCTGCATCACTTCCCTTGCCCGTCCTGCTTGAGTGAGTGAAGGAGTGTCTGAAGGCCAGGCTGGTAACCCGATGAGCATGTGGAGATTTACAAAGACAAGCCACCGCATGTGCCACTATTGGGACTCACTGCTTCCAACCTTGGGCAGATTGAATTTCTAGGGTTATATTTTAAAGAATTTTTTGGCCATTGCCCTTGCTTCTTTCAGCAAGACTCGGGGTATGGGGAACCCTCTAGATCGGGCCAGCGAGACTACTTAAGGTGCCACAAGCCTCTAAGCTGACAGTTTGGAAGATTGTGCAACATTAAGAATCAGGTGTGCGAATACAATGAAGTGACAAACCAGCAGAGCAATGAGTAGCAGCAAGAACGACCAGCAGGAGTGATGTCCGAGGACTGCAAGCATCGGTATAGTGGAGGGAGATACTGACAGGCGGGACTATTGAACTGGATACATGAATGACAGACAATTGGAATAATGGAAATTGAGAGACGTAATATGTATAAATAATGAGTGTGAATTAAGTGATTGTAACCAATATAGAGACATTGATAAAGACTTTAATTAAAATTGAGAGAGACATTAAATATTGCACTCATTGAGAATAACAAAAGTAATAATGTAGATAGGTAGTTTAATGTTGTAAATAATAGCTATGTGAATAAATTAAATATCAAATTTGGTAATTTTATTTTTATTACGACCTCCATCCCTTACGAATTCAGGTATGCCCCGCTGGCATCTTGTAACACTGGTGGCAGAAGTGGAATGGAGGCATTCAATTGGAAATCAAGTTAGGCAATACACTAGTAATTGGAGATATTAAGAAAATTTAGTTAATTGTAATAGCTGTAGGCTGAAATATTAAACATTTTGTGTTATAATCACAGTGAATGTTAATGAGAAAAATGTATGCAGAACTAGAAGCACTGCAAGAATTAACTGAGGGGTTAAGTAGTCAAGTGAGCACAAGTGTAAACAGATTGAGAGAAGATGTAAATAACAAAATAAATAATGTGAATGATAATGTAAATAATATAAACAAGAATGTAAATAGCCAGATAAATAATTAAGTGATTTGGTAGATAGAAAAATAGACACAGTAAATGAAAATGTAGGAAGGAAAATAAATACTGGAAATTAAAATATAGCTAGGAAAATAGAAGGCATTAGCAAGTAAGTGAATACAAGAATTGACTGTGTGGACGAGAAAATTGACATTGTAAATGAAATAGTGAACAGTGTAAATGACAGGCAGAACAGTGTCAGTGGGAGAGTGGACAGGGTGGAGAATGAAATTGAGTGCATTGAAGAAAGAATGGCAGGAATTTCTTCAGCAGCGGAGTTCTGATATTACCGCAAAAGCAGTCGAGATAATTGGGCAAGAAATGCAAGTCTTGACCAATACAGCAACCATGGAGGATACTGATCAGCTCTACGGCTGGTGTCCGCAGCCAGGAGTGGGGAAGGGGGTCTCAATTAAGCCCGCCCTTATGATAACACCAGACTTCTAGGTAGGAGTAGAACCACCACTAACTTGAAATAGTTGCCATTCTTAATGGCATGTAGCGAGAGGCCCTGCACCGAGTATAATACAATCTCTGCCAGAGCGACAGTGACTAGAGTATTCCACACTCGTTTCGGCCTTAGAACTACATTTTGGTGACTGATACCTGTGACATGCCCACCATACACAGCTGTGAAGCCATGCTCAGCGACAAGGGTAGCCACTGCAGTAGCTATGGCAAGACATTGTGCAGCTTTCCCACCTATCTCTGGAAGGGTGCTCCAAGGAGGCATGCAACATCATCGCAGTCGGCTTCTTCAACATGCCATCACTGACACACGAGGTACTGCAAGCAGTACATCTGGCTGCACCCCAAAATATGCAGGACGCCCTGGTCCGAGCACTAGAGATGGAATCAGCAAGACAGGGAGCCGCACCTCAACATCAGATACGGGCAGTGACGCTAAACAAAGATGATGAAGACAGTATGAAGAAGAAACTGAAGGAGTTGCAGATGGCTGTGAAAGATATCACTTCCAGGGTCTGTGCTACAAAGTTTCGCTGCCCCCCACCCAGAAGGTCTGAGTGTTGATCATGTGGACAGCCGGGGCACCCAAGAGTCTACTGTCAACAGCAGCAGCAATTTGAAAATAAGCAGTAAAAGGCAGGTGAAAGTACAACAATTTATAAAACATATAAACACCGATCTTGGGGGCAGAAGGTCTGTGACTGCTGGAGAAAAGACCCAATGTTCTTCTTATATGTATGTTTGGTGAATCAAATTTTGGATGCAATACTGGTGGAGCGGAGCCTGAATAATGTCCCTTGCCAGATGGTCGTCGACACTGGAGTGACCATAACAGTAGAAAGAGCAGGCATCCTCGGGGCTTCCCCAAAACCAAAACTTAAGCACTTGGGTTTACAAAATTGTGCTGATGTCATTAAAACAACAGTTTTTGATTTAATAAGTATAAACAATTACATTGCATTAAAGTCGTAATAATATGTAAAACTGAATCTCACTGTAAAATCCTAAATTACCTTTTTTAAAAATTAAAATTTAATACAAATTTACAAAATATGTTGTGCTCCGAGTAAAAGGCCAAAATGCTAAAATGATGCGAAGTCAGTTGCTGCCAATTTAAAGACTGCATAAACCAATGAACATCAACTTCTCTTGGTGAAATAACAACTTTGCGAAGCAGAATTGCGACCTACCATGAGAGTGGCATGCCTCTCTTCACAAGTTCGGAAGTTTGATGACGGGCGAGTTGGGAATATTCTGGGCCTCATAGCAGAATTTCTGCAGAGTCTTCTCGGCCTCCGAGAGCAGAAGCTCATCAGCCGGTGTCAACAAGGCATGATTTGTCCACGCCAATTAGCTGCTCAGTAGTTTGTTGTCAACCCACTGTGCTATCCGCTTCTAGTGAAATTGTCACTACAGGCATATGTCAAGGAAAATGTGTCAGATGTTTGGGTCTAATTAAAACAGCAGAGAAAGGTGGCATCTTGCCAGGCAGTGTCATCATAGCAAGGACTTTGCTCTTTAAATTCTGACAGTTTTCCAGTTAGAATAATTAATTTGTCTGATAGTGCCATTCCTCTTGAGGAAGGGGCCATGATAGGGGTTTGCAAGCAGGTCACACAGATACTTACAAATGTTCCAGAACCTTCTAGAGTAAAACAAATTGAATGTCCTCTACCAGAAGTACCGGAGGAACTGCTAGTAAGAAAAAGATAAATCTCAACTGGTGACAGGAGAATGCTATCTCTGAATTACTGCAGAGAAAAAGGGATATCTTCTCCTGTGTAGAAATAACCTTGGAAGGACTAATGTGACCTACAACCACATTGATACAAAAGATGCCAGACACACAAAGCAGCCACCAAGATGACTGCCGCTATTTTTGCAGGAGGTAGTTGAGGAAATTCTGAAGGAAATGAAGCATTAGATGTGATAGAACCATCAGTTAGTCCATTGTCTTCCCCCATTGCACTTGATAGGAAAAATATGGCTCTTTGAGGTTTTGTGTGGATTATTGCCAGTTTAATGTGACAAAGAAAGAGACTTATCCACTTACAAGCATAGATGACACACTGATCCTCCTCGCAGATTCGCAATGGTTGTCTACTTTGGACTTGAAGAGTGGGTACTAGCAGTGTGAGGTGGCCCCAGATGATCAAGAAAAGACTGCATTTTGTGTCCAAGGTAAAGGAACCTGGCAGTTAAAAGTCATGCCTTTTGGGCTGTGTAGTGACCCTGCCACCTTTGAACACCTGATGGAAAAAGTCCTCTCTTTAGATATGTCAGGTTTACCTAGATGACATTGTTGTAACAGGAAGGACATTTGAATACTAACTGTCATGCTTAGACTCTATATTCCAGAAAGTGGCAGCAGCTAACTTGAAACTAGTTCCTAAGAAGTGCTACCTGTTCCATAAGAAAATTAATTTCTGGGGACATGTCGTTTCTGCCCCTGCGATTTAAACAGACCCCAACAAGACCAAAGCCATAAGAAATTGGCCAACACCAACTGACAAAACCAAAGTGCTGAGATTTCTAGGATTATCTGCCTACTATCCATGATATGTACCTGGGTTCACCACAATTGCCAAGTCACTACTTGAACTGACTGAGGCAAAATGGAAATTGCATTGGACCACTCAGTGTGAAGTTGCTTTTAATAAGCTAAAGGAAATGTTGGTTTCTCTCACAGTCCTGGAATTCCCGAAAAGTGAGAGCATGTTCATTTTGGATACTGATGCTAGTGATGTTTGCATTGTAGCTGTGTTATATCAGATTAATAATGGGAAAGAGGCAACTAGAATATTTCAGTAAGGTACTGTACAAGCCTGTGAGAAATTTCCGTGTGACACGCAGGGAGCTTCTGGCTGTGGTGAAAGCAATTTCACACTTCCATCCTCACCTTTATGGTAGACATTTTATTCTACAAACTGACCATATTGCATTAGGCTGGCTACTTAATTTAAAGAACCCCAAAGGACAAATAGCCCAGTGGACACAGAATCTTCAAAAATATTACTTTGAAAAACAGCACGGATCTAGATGCATTCACAGCAATGCAGATGAACTTCCTAGGAGGCCATGTGAACCATTCTGTCTTCATTGTGAATACCAAGAAGAAAAGTAATGAATTGTTGAAGGTAGGAGGACAATATTTCAAGGTTCTGTATCTTGTGATGGGTCACCTGCCTGGAGTGATGACTCTACATATTAGGAATGATCAGCTACATGATCCCACTTTGCATGCCAAAATCACGGTCGCAGGGCAGAAAGGAGTGACCTCTTGTCAAAATATAGTGATAGACTTTGTCAAATCTCTTCCAAGATGCCACTGTCACAAAAAATGCACAACAGTGTGGTTTCTATTCTGACCTGGGCAGCCATCTGAAACAATATATAGTTTCTTAACATGATCGGGAATATGATTGTCTACGTATTCCTTCAGAAAAGTGCATACTTCATTTGTACCTTTTCCCCTTATACCTTCATGATATAAGTGAAAATATGCATTACTGGTTTTCAAGTCATGAATTCCAAAAATAAAAACCCATAACTGCCTGTAATAGAAAACTTCTCGTAAGGGAATATAAGGAAGAGGCACATTCTGCATAAAGTCCATTCCAATACATATTACATGATATTTTTCACATTTTATCTTAATCTCTTTCAGTTTGTTATAAAACTTCTTGTTCCTGCACCTATACACTGCTAATTTTGCAGCAGCTCTTTTTTTTGTCATTGTAATTTAAAGAGCTACTTTTAAGTTTTGTTTTCAGCTCTTCACACTTACTGCAGACACCCATTTGCAGCCTACCAAAACCCAAAGAGTAGTTTTTATAAATATTTGTAATAAAACCAGTACATCACTTTAGATTTTGGGTATTTTTCTGTAACTAACTGTGCATAATCTTTTCATTCAAGGCAGCATTCCAGTACTTGACTGAATCTGTTGAGAAATGTACTTCCTTCACCTCAAACAATTCAATATATTAGGCAACTTGCTCACAAACTTCTGGAGACATGACATTCGTTCTACTGTTCACATTTGCCCCTCGTCCATCCTTGGTGACTTCCCATCCTTTAACAATGATATTTACCTTTGTATTAGCTTCGAGGTTGTATCGTGAATGATAAGGAAGGCTTTCTTGTATACTTGTACTTTCTTGTCATTTTTCTCAACATAACACATTTTACCGAGTGTATTCTGGCTGTAGAGTATTCTCCTTTCCTTGGTCTGTGTTGTTTCACTGGCACTAAAGGCAAAACCCTATGTGACCTAGTTACATGAACAAAACAACTGACGTCTGTTGTACTTAGGTCAAGTCAAACACTTTCTGTAAAACAGTGTATGATAGAATAAATGTGCAATTACCTAACGTGACTGGTAGTACAGTACTGAAATGCATCTTGTGAGAAGAAACAATTAAGCATTTACCTACCACCCAAAGTAACATCCCATCCCCTTCCAAAATACCGATTCCAGGATTAGAAGTCAAACCTTGCAAAACAAATCGGTACAGCAGAGAAGTCAACACGTCACTTTCTTGAGATTGAGAAACCAACTTCACATAAACATCATCCTTCTTAGCAACATCACCATCAAACAATTCAATACTACGAAAAATTTATTCTATCATACGCTGTAAAACAGCGTACGATAGAATAAATGTGCAATTACCTAACGTGACTGGTAGTACAGTACTGAAAAGCATCTTATGAGAAGAAACAATTAAGCATTTACCTACCACTCAAAGTAACATCCCTTCCCATTTCACGCTGGCAGTACCATAAACTTTGCACCTGATGGGGTAACATTGCACCACTCAAAATATTTCCTTTTCGGTGCCATTTGATGAAAGGGTAGCAAACATTACCGGGGTAGGTGACATTCAAAATTAAAAATATCTAACTATAGTCCTCTGCTTCTTTACCAAATTGCACAAACTGGAGCAGTTTAAGATATATCCCATTTACTCATATTCACAGGAAAAAGAGAGAAAGAGAAATACTGATATAGTTATCAAAAAATACCTTTTAAAATAGCAACAACTTCATTATTATGAAATACGCAGATATTTATTTGAATGTATCTAAATTACATTACTGCATGTTCCTTTTAAAACTACACGTGCAATTTCATCAGAACATGTGGACTGAAATGTAGTGTATTTTTGAGTACCCATTTGTACCTAAAAATGTATAAATGGATGCACAAGCAGCTGTGTGTTTACTATATGGTATAACATTATGAAAAAGCTTTTCAAAAAGTTTCTGCTATCCTGTGTTATGTAGACATTAGATAAATGTTAAATATACAATATAGAAAAAAAAGCAAACATACACAGTTATAGAAATTACTTTCAGTCTTTTACTATGGTACACCTACTTTCATTAAAAATCCTTTTAACCTACTATCATCCCATTTTCATAACAATCATCTCCCAATCCTCAATACTCTTGACACAGTAACACGATTGCTATGTAAAACTGTTACATTTTACTGTGGCAGACTATGCAGTTTAGGGGTTCTGGCATTAGTAATCTTGTAGATCTGGGAAGCGAAAGTTTGACAGTTTACTGGTAGTATGGCATCAGTGAAGGAAATATGCAAGCAAGAATTTCTGTGCCCCCTCCTCCCTCTTAGATCACGTGTAACAGGCAGAATGCACCCTTGGCACCCTGCAGTGGAAAAACCTTTTTTTATACTCACACACATGCACATTTGAATGCAGACCTGTCCAATAGGAATATTGACAAGTGAAAGATTCATGGAAGATGTAACTTTTTGTGCTCAACATGATAATTTGAGGTCTGGTGAATATAAAATGTTTTGACATGCAGATATGCAATAAAGGGTGCGAGTTTTGTAACTTTTATGAGATACAGCAAATAAAGTAAATTTTGGCTGGAAACAAAGAATTGTGAATTACAAACAATGTGCCATAATTTTATATGTATATACAAGCACATACATAGGCCTACATTATATCAAGTCATCCGTTAGTGCTCACAAAAAGTAAATTTCATTAGCTCATTAGACCTTATAGTTTTAGAAAACCAACATTGTGTAAACCTGTGCTTGAAAATTTAACACTACTAAAATTATATCCCAGAGGTAGTACTGTGCCCACAAGACTGATGGTTTAAGAGTTTTTGGTAAATTTGAACAAAGATCTGGCACTGTAGTGTTAGCAGGGTCTAATTTGGTACAGCATTCTCCCAGATGAGTAAAGTGTGCACACCAATGAACAATTAATAGGAGATAAAAAGTTAAGGCTCAGAATAAAGTATTCCGACACATCAAGTCACTCAAGTTTGCATCCAAAGTAGAGCAAATGATATACAGATAATCACACAACACAAAGGGTAGAGCACTATGCAGTGTGGATGTGAAATTGTTAATGGAACACACTAAGGGCTTTATCACCTCCAAAATAAATATTTCCTGTTGCATCCTCCTAGCTGTGACCTCAAAAGCAGCCTTAACCCAAAACTACAGAAATAATATGTGATGAACTTCAGCCTTTCCTGCACCAGTTCCATCATGCATCTCTAGAGGATTATGTGAAACAATCATCCATTACAGAGGCCACCTATGACAACTTCTATGGCACAGCGGGTGGGAACAGCATAAAAGTTCAAAGATGTGTCACAGTATGAGTAGAAATCAACATCCCAAGAACCAGTAAAAACTTCACAGGACAGTGAGGTGTGAGAGGTGGGATGACCTCCACAATACCAGTTTTGCCATAGACCAGCTGTTACTGGTACAGCAACTGCCAGGCAATCAGCCAGGAAGCGGGCAGTAGGGCCAAGCATTCCCTGCACATCAACTAAACACCCAAACTGCAAAGGCATCACTTGAGCAAACAAACCAGTTAAAATTACATCAACTGATGTATGTAGGGCTACAGCTATTGTGAGTGCCAATGTAAGTCATCATATGTACAACAGCAGCATTCATTGACACCAGGGCCAGTGTTGTGGCACTGCATCTCATACCTGACAGTGAAATTCCAGTTTGGCATGGTACGGCTGGCAACCATTTATAAACAAAGTACCACTATCTGTCAAATGGAGGTGGAAATTAGATCAAATGTCAGCATTAGTCATCACCAGCTTGGGGGAGGACATAGTGCTTGGGCAACAACATCTAGCAATGCAGGACACTATGCTTGAGGTGGTCATGGTTCATGTCAGTACTTCCAAAGAGTTAAAGAGAGTACACCATCTGACACCCACCAATGCCACCCATAAAGCTGATGAGCCTTGAGATATTTTATCACAGCATGCCCCACACACACACACACCAAGTTGCAGTCAAGTGCATCACCCATAAACTCAAGAGTGTGTTCACAAAGGTAAACACACTAAAACAAATAAATATGGCAATGCACTGAATCAAAACAATCCACATCCAGCCCATCTATGAGAATCCATGTGGCTACTGCTTTTGGAAGCCGTGAAAATTAAGAAAAAAAATATATTATTAAGGGTTGGCAGATTGTGTAATTGAGCCTGTGAGAACCTGTATAACTCCTGGCTGGTCATAGCAGACAAGGATCGCACCATGTACTTCTGTACTGACTTCCACCCCATGAATGAATTAACACTTGGCCCCTACTACCCCTTACTAATGTGGAAGATACTCTAATTGGACTGAGAAATGCTAGAACATACAGTGAATTTTATCTAGAGTCGTAACTACTGGCAATACCTAGTATGTCCCCACGACAGGCACAAAATGGCTTTTACCATTTTTGTTGGGCACCAATTCTAATTCAGAGTGAGGCAATTTGGGCTTTTTAAAAAACTGTAGCCATGTTCCAGTCAATGATAGTGCATGTGTTGAAGGGTTATTTAGGAGAGTTTGTCACGTCACTCTGTGGTTCACAAATTGGAATCATCACTCAAAACATTTAAATCTAGTGCTTTAACAATTGACGATGTACCATATGACATGCACCCCAAATAACTGTCATCAGATATCAAGGTACCAGAACTCAAGTTCTTGGGAAACATAGTAAATTAACCCAATAACTAGGCACACCCAAAACAGCTACAAAAAACTGCCATCGCTACCACAGTCATATCATATGCATAAATTTATTGTTCTCATAAACCAATTAGACTGCTTTGTCCAAATATTTGCAACCACAGATATGCCAGTCACGGAGCTTTTGTCACCCCAGCAATAGTTCAGCTGAAACCCACAAGCTCAGCATGTTTTTTTTGACACCATCAAGCATGCAGTTACACTGTGCTATACAATAGCATAAATTGACCCCAAAAGTTGTGTGAATGTGCAAATCAATTCCAATGCGATATAGGCAGACATGTTATTCAACTGGATGACATGGTGGAGAAACAAGTTATTGACTAAGCTAGTGCAAAATTCAGTGTAGCTGAAAGGCACAATAGAAGCAGTATGCAAGAATTTCTTAATATAGGGGCAATCCAAAAGGACTGATCACATTTTGAGTGGGAAACCAACAACCAAATACAAACTTGGGGTGAAAAGGAAAACTTGTCGTATAAGCATTATTCCTGGAATTGTTTGAATTTATGTTAGAATACATGTCCAGAAAATCTAACCAGCTGCTTGATGCTTTATTGTGTGACCTGGGCTTAGATGTCAATCATAAATACAGATTTAAAGTCCATTACATCCCACTTCCTGTGCACAAACCCAGGATGCAGAATGGGAAATCAACTGTGTAACTGCTTCCAGTATCAATGGTATACAGACAAAGTATTACCTGCCTCTCTCATAGATTTATATCAGCACATACATCATGCCTAAAACAGCTCACCTGATGTTGCTTGAGTACGGTCCACATGATGCAAAAACAGTGAAAGTGACACCTGACATGCTGGATAAAATCATTCAAAACAGAATACCTGGAAGAAATAGCCAAGAGGCAAACATATGTATTGTGGAAGGTGCATGAAGCCATATTACTTTTCTACCACTGTCACAATCTCAAAACATCTGGGAGAAGAGCAGACCAAACAACAACGTCAACACACAGTGTTACTTAGCCAGAACTGCATTGGGTATGGGAGCAAATAACATCAGTTGTAAATGCTGGTTTAAAATAAAAGGTCTGTTATTTTTTTTTTGAATTTTTCTTTTTGTTTCTCCACGCCTTTTATTCAAATTAAAATACAGACATATCCCAATCCATAGGCTCATACGTGAGTTTTACACAAGGAAAAATTACTTAATATAATACATATATATAAATGTGTGTATGTATATATACATTTGTGTATATAATATATATGCTTTAAATTAATTTGGGGTTTGTGATAAGCAACACAATGAATTACAGAGCCATGCATCAATATGTAGACTGGTATGCAAAAATTAAGGACCAAGAGTAAAAATTTACATAGCAGTGGAATGAACAGGTAAAAAGAACCAACCAAAAGACCAATCAGAATATCGCCTAGGGTTCAGTTTGGTAGGGCATGCACATATACACAGCATTATATATTGTAGACATGTGCAAAGAGTCAAAATCATGAGCACGGTGTATGCTTAGCACTGCAGTGGGAGCTACTACACGGTGAACATTGGGTTGAACAAAATCGAGATGCTGTCCGATGTCTGCTATGGCCAACAGTCAGACCTGTAGACAAAATCTGGACTGCTACCCAAGATTGAATAATTGGGAAGTTGGAAAAAGGCCAAAGTGTGTCTAGTGTGGCAAAGGAGTTCCGGATTGCACACAGAATCGTGTTACATGCTTTGACAGCATTTCAAATGGCAAGAACAACTATATGAAGGTTTAATAGTGGTCATCCAGAAGCAACCAAGGTGATGGAAGAATGGTATACAGGCTGTTTAAAAACTTACGCAAAATATTTTGGGAGGCGATTCCTTGTGTAAAATGAGGTAGACAAATGCAATTCAACTTATTGTCTAACTAAATTACTAAGGGAGATAAACGCCCTTGAAAATCAAGTTTAGAAATAGTTTTTTCACAAAATATCGGAAATGGTGGGGAATTAAACTATGATTTGCTGGATAATGTTTAGAGATAATCAAAATGTTCAACCTATGAAAAATTCTGCATCAAGACCTTCCTTCTGCCTTCATAAAAATAATAGGGGTGGCTACCTTGTTATTGCATAAATTTGCCTTCAAGTTTTATGGAGTTTTGATCCTATCTAATTGAGCAGTACACCCTACTTAACACAAAAGGTTCTCTTGTTGCAAGTGCTAGGACCCACCATTTAGTGACGATACAATGCCTGGCATATAGGCAATACTAATTACATGTAGAGATAAACACATCGTAAGCAACCAATATTGGACAGACTATTCTTAAGTGGGAAATGTACTAAGTAACTAATTAACACAATCATACATTGTATATACGTACTACCAACATGCCTCGTCACTGTGATCTCACTTAGACACGCATAAAGGTTCAAATGAGTCAGCAGTACCAAACAACTGCACAGTACATTAATTATTAGGATGGCCAATATATGTTTTTACCTTATGGGGTTGGTCATCTATGGCAAACATCCAATGGTTGAGGGGTTACGTGATGTGGGCATTTCTGGTGGTACAAATTACATGCTCTCACTACAGCCTGCCACACCATATATCAAATGCATGTCGGCCAATTCCTCCCACGTAAACCTTGACATGCTGTCTACACTGTAGTCCTACATGCTTGTAAGCCCAACACACACTTTGTTCCTTTGCACTTGTGATGCTTCTGGGAATAGTAGGCGCAATATTGGTTGATTACAAGCATGTACCAGGCATTGTTTAGTCACCACTGAAAATGTTGTGTGGGGTTTACAAGGAAACTGTGGGTCCTAAGCATTTGCTTCAAAAGGACCTTTTCTGTTAAGTAGGACATGCTGCTCAATAAGATAGCATCAAAACTCTATAAAACTTGAAGGCAAAAAATTTGTATGCAGCAACAGGGTGGGCACCCCTATTATTTTTATGAAGGTGGAAGATCTTAATACCAGTTTTTTTATAGGTTAAAGATCTATATAACACTAAACATTGCTCCAAGAATCATAGTTTGAATCCACACCATTTTTTATATTTTGCAAAACTACAATTTCTTAACTAAATTTTCAACAGTGAATATCTCCGTTAAGAATTGAGCTAGGCTGTAAGTTGTATTGTATATGTCTACCTTCCCCAAGGAATTATCTTCAAAAATATTTCGGGTGAGTTTACGAACAACCTATATTGTCCTACAGGTGAGGAGAAATTGAAGGTAGTCAGTACGTGAAATCACAAGACACAAGCAACACACTACTGGATGCCAGATGTGTTTTACCATGGCCATGAAAATGCACACAGGTGGTTAGTTCATTTGGAGACCAGTTTGGTGTGTACCATTGATGCCTACCACAGACTGCGTTTTCTGTGGTGCCAGGAACACAAAGACTAGGAAGCTCAGCAATGGGGTCAAGTGTTCTGCACAGATGAAAGCTGATTTAGTCTCACTACAGATTCCGGACCTCTATACATCTGCAGAGATCAGGGAAGCTGCAATCATTCCTCCATCATCAAAATACACCAGTTTGCAGGTGGTGGAGTTCTCATATAGGGAGGAATAATGCTTGGTGGCCATACGGAACTCCACGTCCTTTAAGAAGGTTCAGTCACTGGTGATCCCGGTTCTGTGGGCCCAGAGTTCCTCTTCATTGTATAGTGGCCATCACTGAGTTGTTGGAGTGTGAAGATATTTGCTGCACAGATTGGCCCATAAGATCCCCGAACCTAAATCCAATTGAACACACGTGGGACATTGTCGGAAGATGCCTGGCAACATGTTGCCAGCATCGACTCCACAACTGTGATGGGTGCTGCAATACGAATGGGCCATGATTCCTCAACAGCTCATCGATAAACTCATACTGAGCATGAACAGATATTGCACACCCTGCGCTGCAGTCAGGGGTGATTAAATCACCTACTGAGGACTGCATTTTCTTTGCCTGCTGCCAGTTACATGGATGTTTCTGTCTTCTGTGCTTGGAAACCACTTTTGAATAAATGTCCTTTGCATCCTTTGGATTCATTTCTTGGCCAGTGTTATTCAAACTTCCCATACTCTTACAACTTGACGATGTTATAATATACTTTGTACCTATTGGAAATGTGACTGCATGACATTACACGTGAAAACCTGTTGCTTCCTTAATTTTTGCACAGTCGTATATGAATAACTTTATATACAATTTATCAACCAAAAAAATATGTAGTGCTGATGATGTTTAGTTTATTTGAAAACAAATTCTATCTAGCATTTCTTCTTTACAAAGTGGTCAATAACACTGTCATAAAATGTAGAATGATGCTTAATTTTTTCAAGCAATGCTTTCTCAGTAGACAAAAAGAGCCTTTCTTAATTCTACAGGCTGTCTAGTATCCACCGTTAACTCAAAATCATTAGCAAATAATAACGGTTGCATATTTCTCATGCAGTCTTTCAAAAATAAGTTTGTATTAGACCTGCTTAAAGCCCCTAAACAGTTTGCATGACACCTGATAGAAGCGGCAGACAAGCAGTAAAGCTCGCTGCCAAGACAGAGTGGAATGGATGTTGTCAACACACAAAGTATCACCACAGACCACTAGAAGCTCTCATAAGTGAGGAAGTCATGTGCAAAGCATTCATTTATTAAGCTCTGTTGTCTAGGAGTGTATAGAGCATATATAAATCTTCAAATAAATGTTATTTCTTTTTAAAATAATGAGATTGAATATTACTTCTGCTTAAAATAATGAACTTGCAAGGCAAGCATAGAGAATTTTGCCACTGAACAATATCAATGCCAACCACATGCAGCTCTCAAAATCATAGCACTAGATGTGATGGGCTCTACTTCTGAACACTACAAAGTAAGAAATACATTTTGGTGGTGACAAGACTTTTTACAAGGTGGGTAGAGATATACGATGTAAAAAAATGTATGAGGAAGATGCTCCGAAGTTGGTAATTCCTGAAAAGTGGTAACCACAAGGTCATTCTGACAGACAATAATGAGACTCAGATTACAGGTAAGTGGTAGAAAGAGTTGTGAAGCACTGGCAAGTAAGTGAACATGGTACAACACCTAATTACCATCGAAAGTCTATCTTATTGAGGCATGAACCCAGAAAAAAATGTACAGTCACACTTGCAGATGAGTTACAGTTATGCACAAGGGATGAGAATCTTTCAAATAAGCTGTTCTATATCCATATTAATACCAACAGAGTCACAGGTACCCCCTCAGTAGAAATTATACAAGGTTGTAAGATTGCTCTTTCAGTTGCTTGATTGATAAAGGAGATACTTTTAGAATCCCCAGAGGGCAATAAACTACATGCTGCACAGTAGAAAGAAAAACTGAAGGAAGACACTCCCCATAAGCATTGCAAGGTAGTAATCTAGTTTATATTAACATGCACTCCCTTCAGGATGATAAACTTCTTGTAGAATACTTATCAACACATCATTAAGAATTCTGCAGTTTGATCAGCATCGTTAAGAAAATTATGTGAGAGTTTTGTGTGTCTATGACCTTTCAAGTGACAAGTGATTAGAGATTTATGGCTAATCCGTACTTCTTAAGTACATCTCACTTCGTAATAACAGCTCTGATTTCAGGTTCATATGCATTTGTTTTCAGTACTTGTATTAGAAGCTGGGAGGGAGGCACATTAATATTCTAGAGTTTATGTACATTTGTTGGGCCTGTTATAGCCCGCGAGTTGTCATCTGTTGGGTTGGGTGGTATAAAATAAGTAATTTTGTGCAGGAATCTCATATGTAAAATTTGTGGGTTTAACCAACTCTTGTACCCTTGGTTATCTTAGTACTCGTGCTTGGAGATAATTGGGCAGTTGCCAAGATAACAACTCAACTCGTGGAAATGGGCACCTTGTTTTGTTGAATAGAAGACTTGTTGGAATTAGTTACGTAAATTAGCATCATAGCAGAAAATTGCTAGACTTCCCTGCAACCTAGTCATTCATGACTGACCTGTCCCGAGCTGTGTACTCTTACGATTCCCCACCTCTAAAGAACACCTTGCAGAGCTTCACCCTATCATGAGCAAGAATAATTCTGCAATTATCACCTATGCAGAAAAGGTTTCTGTAACACCCAGTTGCCAAAATTACAGTGGTGGCAGCCTACCCTCCCCTTTGTAACATGAGTATATTTCACTGCTACCTTCACCAGTTTAACATGTTCCGATTGTGACCCTGTTGATGGATAGGGAATTGTGACAACTGGTGGCAGCCATGGGATGTCAATTTGGACACAGTTTGTAGTGCATAAAACAAAGATATGTTGAAAAAAATTGGCGCATCCCCGAGTTTGATAGGATGAAAATTGCAGATTTTTGCATGCACGTGTCCTTTGAGAACTTGTTGCTTGCAGCCCGCTAGTGAGTTGTAAAACATTGCCGGGTTTAAGATAAATATTTTAGGCCCTAAAAGTAACGAGAGAGATGGAGCAGCTGAAAGGTAGTGTTAAAATGGCTATAGGTGGCAGTCAGTTAAGAGATGACGAAGATGGTTTTAATAAAAATCTCAATGATTCACAATTCAAATTAGGTGATTCAAGGATTATGAAAGACAGGTTACAAAATTCAAGAGTTAATGAGGGCGATCACATGACTCCAGATGGTAGAGTGGTTACAGTTAATTGTTTTGAATAACAAAATCAGGAGATATAAATTTACTGAATAAATTGATAACATTGCAGACATGGTTGGTTGGGACAATTTCGAAAAATTAATTTGTTGTTAACTTAAGCTTAAGTGTGCTTTGGGCACACCCGCACACGAGAGAGTTGCAACTTGAATGAGTTTAAGCACTTTTTGTATAAAAATGTTTAGGTGCATAAGAGCAGAGCAAGCAGTTTTGATAAGTTCTTCAGTAGTACTCGGAGAAACAAAAGTGTTATGGAATATGCAACTAGGTTACGTCTTGCTGGAAATGATACAGTAGCAAATTGCCCCCTTAAAAAACTGCAGTCAGAGCAAAAGTACTAGAGGAAAATATCCTTCCGGTTTTCCTTAAAGGAATAAGGGTCAGCATAAAGGGTTTCATTTTGTTGCATTCTCCGAGAAATTTTGAGCAGGCTGTGTTGTTTACGCAAGAGGATAATAAGATTTTAGCATGCTCTAAGAATTTTGCACACACACTGTGGAGAGTAGGGTAGAGAGCGACTCATTTTGCACCAGTGTGAGTTATGGTTACCGCACGGAGGAGATTGGCACGAAAGGAAATGGACACACGTTTCTAGGTTCTAAGGTAAGACATTGTGCCAGTACACAAATAATTTAAAATGAACAACGTTTAAAGCTTGTATTTAGATAGAATATGTTTACAATTACTGGTAGCACCAAATACAGGAATTTTAACCTCTTACAATTCATTAAAGCTCACTTTCTTACACAGTTTCAAAATCCAAAATTTTACAATAATAAAAGTTTGACAAAGAAATTACAAACATAAGAGATAATTCATAAAATTGCTCAGACGAATTGATGATAGTTAAAATGTGATCAGCAATTATACTTAAATACAATGAATTGAAAAACCTTAAAATTGGCAAAATACAAAATACGTTAACTAGAGTATTAACTTTGAGCAATTCGAAAAAAGGAGGGCAGTCTAGCCCAGTAAAGCCTCCTTTCGTAAAACAAACACATTAAAACCTCTAATAAAATTTACATAAAAATGAAATTATCGGTGGAGGCAGTCAAATAACCCATCAAGGCTCCAGCGATTATAATAGAAAAAGAATTAATACATTTAAAATTAATTGATTAATTACACCCAACACGTAAGTCGTGGACACAAAGCATATTGAAAAAATTGGAAAAATTCTTGAGCAGCAAACACTAAACACGACAAGTTAAAAAACTAGCACACACAGCAAAGCTAGAGTTTTAGATCAAACCAAAACCAAATTTGGGCTGGTGACCGAAACCACAATTTAGAAAAAAAACCAACTCACTGCATGCCCAACACAAACTACGCCATACAACATTAAAACATTCAAATTGACCCAACTAATAGAATGCCTGCAACCACAACTCACCATTCCATGTTGCTCAACCGCATCAGCTTCTCAGGCAAAAAAGTAAATTAAAAAGTCTCTCATCAGTGCCAACGTCCTACGGACGGCTAATTACGATTTTAAAACATCATGCTGCTTCTCAGACTCTCCTGCAGGCGACGATCAAGCATAGAATAGATAGGGTGCAAGGTGTGCAAGGAATTATATTAACATGCCCTGTTAACAAAAAAATGGTGATGCACAAGAGGGGAAATCAGGGAGGGAGAACAGTGGAGGAAAAAGGAGGAGAGCCGAACTGGCATAGAGCAAGCCACCTTGCAGAATCGAGAGTACTTAAGATGTCTAGCGCAACGAGCACTGGCGTCGCAACATAAGAGCCATGAAGGTAAGAGGTGTGTGTAACAAGGTAGGGCATTTTGTGTGCAATTGCAGCTCACAAAATTGCAGCAAATGTGGCAAGGCAGGTCACAGTGAAAAATTTTGTAGAGTAAAAAGGGTTGTGAGAGATACGGGCAGAATGGTCAATGCACAGAATCTTGCTAGGTCTATATGTACAAAAAAAATGTTAAGAAGTATATTTTAAACACAGAAGACCTGCAGGCACGACCGGCAACTGACAGACCACTAAAATAGATAGATGGGTGTAGATAAGAAACAAGTGCAGGTGAATGCATTGAGCATGCAGCCTGATTTATTGTTAGAAGTTTTCATTTATGGTGTAAAATGTAGTTTATTAGTAGACACATGCACGTCAGTAAATATTTTGAAAAGAAACTGTTTTGAAAGTGGGGATTCTTTTCAGTAGTTAAATGAGGAATTTGAGCTCCATACTCCCACTGGCAGTAAATTAGAATGTTACTTTTGAAATTGGGGATGAAATTTGCTCACATGAAGGCATAATTTTTTTAGGTCAAATGTCTTGCAATGCCAACAAACATTTGGGACTTTCTGAATTATTATAAATGTAAGATTTCCATGGCAGATAAAAACACTGAGATAGGTAAGTCAGTTATGTATTTGTTTGAGGGAACATTGTAAAGTGGAACCACAGGCGTTATTTTGAAAAAGTAAACAAGTGTTAATCTGGAGTCAGAAAAAATATGTAAGGAAGTGTGCACATGTGTATGCAGAAAATTATGTTTGGGGAAAAACACAGGTGGTGATGCAGATAGCATATGTGTTCAGTGTAATATGCTTCATGATGAGTTGGCCACGTGTGGCAGGGGATAAATACTGCTGTGGGGCCAGATGTATGTTCTAACCGTAATGAGTTAAAGATAAGGAGGGCGGGGCGGCAACTGGCGAAGGAGCGGCACAAGTGTTCAAAAGAGATTATGAATTACAGGAATTAGAAGCACGGGCAAAGAGCAGCAGCCGGGCAGGGACCATGTCTGATAACGTAGTATAGCGCTCTTTCAGTTTGGCCAATTTAAGGACATTTTATTCAGAATGCAAGAACATTTCTCCAACTTCCAATGGTAAGGAGTGGGAACGGACAACTTAGTAATTCACCAAGGCAGTCCCGACCAGCCACTACACTACAAACTTACGAGAAAAAGTATTGCCAACAGTATGTAGGCCAACACTGGTACAATTTGCAATATTATTCCCAAGGGAAATGTTAGTCTGCAAGCCATCGGGATTAACAATTTTCCTTGTTCCATGGCTCAGTCGAGTGAAAGTTAGTTTCAATCTAAGGATGACTGGACTAATAATCTATTGGGTCCTGGTTCACTTTCAATGGAGCAGAGTAGAGTGGAGTTATTTGGACGGCTCTTAAAATTGACGTCTTGACAGCAGATGAGGGTGAAGTAAGATGAGTTATGAAGCAGCACTTGAATGCAAGGGCAGGGGAAACGAGAGATTCTCAAGAAAACCAGCCAACCAGCGGCATCGTTCTGCGCAATTTCCACATGTGAAAATTTGGAAGCGACCCCGCCAAGAATCGAACCTAGTTCACCTAGATGGGAGGTAAGTAGTCTGACCACTACAGTGTCCAGGACAATGCATTGAGGCTTCAGTGGTAATAAAGCTTAAGCAGGAAGCAAAGATTCCCCCGAATAATGAAATTTTATGCAATGGGATAGTTGCAGTTGCAGCATTTGTTAGCATGATGGGCAAGTTCATGCATAGTGTAGACAATAAAGAAATGGTGTTGCTATTTGTACGGTAGGCAGTTCACAATGGCGACTGACGAAAGACCCCTTCGGTGGTTATTACAATTAAAGGAGCCTAGTTCTAGACTCGCTAGATGGGCTATACTCATTTCGGAAAATAATTTTTAAATAGTGCACAAGCCAGGAAAGATAAACACAAATGCAGACTCGTCGTGTATACATGTTGAGGTGATTACTCCCTCTTACACCCCTGTGTAAGACAGAGCTAGAATTAATGTGGAACAGGAGAATGATGCTCGCCTTATGCTTATTATTGCTGATGTTAGAGTGGTCAATGTGTCTGAATACTTCTAAGATGCTGATGGGATATTATATAAATTTCTTAACACGGATAAATGGGAAGATAAGTTAGTGGTTCAGAGTAAAATGCAGCAGAAATTAATTTTTACTTACCACAATCTTCCCTCCATCTAGACGTACGGCGTACGTACAACATTGCCAAGTCTATGTTTTCTTGGAATGGCATATATAGAGATGCAAAAATTTTGTTTGCTTATTGTATGTCCTCAGATAATAAACCAGCACCATTACAAAAGTTTCCTGAGGTTACTTACCAGTTTCAATGAGTGAGAATGGATATTGTTGGTGCTCTGCCAACAGCAATGAAAGGGAGCAAGTATATTCTCAGCTTTCAGGATGCCTTTTCAAAATATTCTGGTTTGCCTGATCAGAAAGCAGAAACTGTAGCAAAAGCGTTTGCAAGAAAAATAGTTTCCAGGCATGGTGTGACAAAACAGTTGTTAACCGGCCACGGAATGAACTTTGTGTTAAAGCTTATGAAGGAGGTTCCCTCTCTACTACAAATAAACAGACTTCTCACTACTCCATACCATCCAGCAAGTAACAGGCATGTTGAACCCAGCCCTCCAACTTTTACTACTATGGCATCTCACTTTTTGACAGAGACCAGCGAGATTGGCGTGACCGGAATCCTTATGTCCTTCTTGCATACAGATCCACCCCTCACAGCACTATGGGTAAGTCCCCGTTCTTTTTGGAGCATAGTTGTGACATGCTTTTGCCCTTCGATGAAGTCATTCATCCTCAGCAAATTGATTATTCAGTAGGTGATAATTACAAATCAGAGCTTTTATTAAGATTGCAACAAGCCTTCACAGTTGATCAAAACAACCTGATACACTCTTCAGACACACGGGACGTGTAATATAATAACTGTAAATCTGTTAAGTTTTCTATAGGCAATAAAGTATTCTTTAAAAATTAGGTAATCCCACTGGGAATGAACAAAAAGTTCATACTTAGTGGATTGGGACCCTTTAAAATTGTAGAAGTAACTTCCCCATTAAACTTCAAAATTAAATAAATTTATAGACAAAAGGAGCATCATCTACATGCCAATTGTTTAAAAATGTTTAAGGGAATAGACTGCATCAAGTCTTGGTACAGTAACAAATAGGAGATAGGAAATGATGGAGAAGGAATCTTACAAGAAAATGAAGATACCGAATGAAGTAACTACGAGCTCTCCCTTCATTAGGATAATTTAGGTGTTGTAGATGCCCCAGAAGAAAAAGTATGTCCTGCAATGCAAGTCTAGCTTCACTGAGATTCAAACACAAACAATACAGTTAAGTCAGATTTAGATAGCCTAAGAAAATTCTTTTTACAGGTAGGTAGTAGCCATGATGGTGACCGTATGCATGACTTTGGTGGCAGTTATTTTTGTTGGAATTTGTGGTGAGATGATACCCATTCCAGGAGATGGTAATCTGAACAATGGTATGGTATTTGCCAACCAAAGTAAGGTGTCATTGAAAGGTGACCAATGGCGTTTAGTGTTAAATAGGGACACTTCATTCTGAGTGCATTACAGAAAGTATTATTCTTCAATGACGAATGTAGCAGATATTTTCTTCATGATTCCAGCAAAGGTACACAACAGTATGAAATTCATACGTGATGGTTTAGCAGAAGATATTAAAGTCATTGATATGCAGGCCTACAAGCTTAGGAGAAAAGTTGAAAGCATGAGTTGGAATGTTGGAACAGAAAAATCGCTAAGTGCTGCCTTAATGACTTAGGTGGAACAATTTTAAATGTTTTATTCGGTACAGCAACCGTTGCAAATCTTGATAATATAAATAGGAAAATAAACAAAATCAGTTTCAGGGAAAAAATTATGACACACATCATGAAAGATCAAGTTACATTTATTAACAAAACCAGGGACACTGTAGAAATCACAAAAGATTGATTCAGAAAATAGCTTTGGTAACCAGGAAAATAGGATGGTGATTAAGTGTGAACTGCAGGAGATATTCAAAAATGAATTGAACGTATCTCAGAGCAGGTTAGGTAAGTCAATCGAGTTCCGTGATGAGGACTTACGAATCATTGTTAGGCAGGATAAGGTAAATATTTTATTTAACCAGGCGCTACATTTGACTAGTCTTAGAAAACTGTCATCATAATAAATATCCTTTTCAGAGGTTGCAAATATATTAAGTGATAGTGTGTTGCCACCAAGCAAGACTTTTTTAACAGGTACTCATTTGGATCAGGCTTAAAATTATATGAGGTATTTTTTGTACATGCTGCTATAATAGGACTCGGTTTTGAGAATTTATGTTGAGTTCCTGCTCAGATCTGCCAATCATGAATTTTAATTTATATAGGACATTGGAATTGCCATCATCAGCAAAATGGAATAAACAATACATTTTTCTCTATACTACCAGAGAAACACTTATTTTGCAGTCAGCATTAACATCTTAAGATTCACTAAACTTTCAGAGACAGACATTAGGAATTGCATGGGTGAAGAGGAATTAATTTGTGAACCCAAATTCCTGATTTATAGTTCAAAGACTAAAACATGTGCTAAAATTTTAGTGGTAATTTTTCCTTAACCCTAGTTGAGATAAAGCAAATGTGTAAGGTTAAAGTTCTTACAAAATTTTCCTGGTTGTTTAAGTACCAAGTGATAAAACTCGATGGACGTTCAATATCCTGCATAAAATCACTGCTACTATAGTGTGTCTTCTTAAGGAGGAAATTACTGTTTGTATGAGCTATTCACGATAAAGTGAGCAATTTTTGAAGCCCTTTCATTTGGAATAATAGTCAATAAATATACATTATTGTAGCCTTAGACATTAACTTTCGAGTGCAGTGAAATATATAAACTGTGTTTGTTTCTTACATGGCAATATTTATTTCAAAAAGTGGTTGAAGGATACCTAATGGCTGATAGAAAAAAAGTAACTAGGGCCTCAAAAGTGTTCACTTTACCATTAACACTTTACAAGGGACAGGTATATTAACACTTTGCCTGCCACCATACTTTTCGTAAAATATGTGTTTTTGTCAATGTATTTTTATTGAATTTATCACTTTAGTTAAATAAGATGATGAAAATGAGCATATTGTATTAAAAAAATCTATGCTAGATGTTACAGTCTCACATGAATAAATGTGATGAACATGATCAGTATCAAAATACAGCTGCGCATCATATTGATGCACATAGCAATCAAAGTGTTAAAACTTGATGCTAGCTGTGATTTGCACAGCTCAGAATTCACTTTATTCTCTCACTTTTAGGAAATGTCAACCCTTGAGTTATTCATGGACCTGTTTAACGTTCCTGCCGTTAAAAATTTTGAAGTCAAACACTTTATCACTTCAAGCAAAGAAAAACCTACGGAAATTGATGGGACTGAATTGAATGGAATTGTTAACTGGATAATGACTGACAATCCTTTCCAAACCCCCCCCCCCCAAGTTTTTCCTTAGAAGAGTTAAATTAAAAGACTGAATTTTTTTGTTTGTTCCAAGGACTCACTGAGAGAAATAACAGTTTAATATTAAATTTGCCCCTCATTATACTTCAAATTGTGTATGACATGGTTATTTGTGCCATTTTCTTCTGCCTACTGATTTTCCATACAGTGAAAATTCAGTTTGAGTCATGGTTGTTGAGACGTTTCCTGATTGCTAGAAGAAAGTGCCATTACGACATTGAGACGGTGGAGGAAGGCAACTGAAGCTAACTGGTCCATACGTTCTGTCGAGAACGAGAGAAAGAATATAAACCAACCGTTCCAGAGTACAACTAGCCCATGAAAAACCCACCAACCATGCTGGTGATGCAACACAAGCCAAAATCAGGTCCGTGGAAGTTGTAAAACCAATCCCACGGCTGTACCCAGTACCACCTCCGACACCTGAGGACTCAAATGGTGAAGATACTACAAGTATGCAGAGTGGTTATATACTCAATTTCAGGTAAGTACACTAAATTTCGAGAGTTCTAGAAAATTAACTTGGCCACAATGTATCCTTCCATCACAGCTGTTCTTTCAATAAAGTAAACAATGTCTGTAAACAATTTCTATGATAAATGTAGATTACTATTCCAAACTGTTTTATTTTTATTATGGTCAAGTTATACTGCTGGGGCTCTGTTTATTTTATTGCTGGTGGTGGTGGGGACTAACATATTCCATGAGACGGTATTGTTTTGATGGAGCAGTGGAAAATTTTGCTCACACAGAAGTAACACTCAAATTATTATAACCTGGAATGTTTTAGCCTCAACGAATGAACCAAACATGATAAATATGTTTCTGTTGGTGCCAATGTGAACAATTCACATACTTTGAACACAAATATTTTTAGTGAAACTAACCTTACACTCTTTTAACTATCTATACAATAATCTTATTATTTTTGCATAACAAAACATGAGTTATACTGGTGGCTTTTTAGGCCACATACGTTTCAAACATTCTACTAACTGTTTCAAAATAAGTTATTTACAAAAAACACTGGCTTCCTGTTTGTAATTCCTTTTCACAGCTCCTGAAAACATGTTATATGGCAATCCTTGGACACATTTGTCTGCCATTTATATGAAATAATTTATTTGCAGAATCAATAAGTAAATACAACACTTCATGGAATTCCTGAAACTAACAAACCTAAACTTCACAACATAAATAAATTGTGGCACTTCCACCACTGTATACAAAATGACAGACCAAGCCACACACATGCCAATAATACTACATTTCACACAAGAAAAAACATTAAAAAGGCACCCCTATAACAATGCTCAATGAAAGCAAATACAAAAATAATTAACTATTGATAACATGTTCTGACAACACCAGTAAGGCACTTGCATAAACATGGCAAAAGAGATCACATGCACAATGGTGACTACCAAGCTGGAAAAGAAAAGTTTCACTGATCTGAAGTGTGTGCATGCTCTGTCGTAATTGCTAAACATGTTTATAAAGCCAATTTGCTAAAAGTCCAAAAACATTACTTTAAAAACAGAATTTGAACCATAAATATTATAAGTATAATTTAATTAATGAGAGTATGTTAATGACTATGACACAATTATACATTTTAAAGAGAAATAAAGAATTTTATGGTGTTACGAAGTTACTGGATGTAATGAATTATTTTAGTCATTCCTTAATTGATTAAAGAGTTATGGAGAAATGAAATTTTATAGCCTGTGTTTATGTTTTATAGAGAGAACCATTATAAGCATGCATGATGATAATGATTATAACATACTAAGATACATCTAAAATGAGAAATAAAGTGTTTTATGGTGGTGTGAAGTTACTGGATGTAATGAAAGTAGTGGAGAGTGGAGTGGAGAGATTTGGGGAACTCTTAACATCAAGGTCTTGAGAGCCATTAAAGTTGAGTATATTTTATATTTAATAAGTTAGAACAAGATGCCAAATTGGAAAGGTTCAGCTGAAAGTTGATGTCAAATGGAATAATTTTGAAAAAAAGCATCCTCAAGGGAGAAAGCTAGATTGTTTTATCTTTAATTGTTAGGAAATGTTGGTATTGTGATGAAATTAATACCAGATGAGAAGTAATGTCAGAGAATGTGCATTTAGAATTGAAGAGTGGAGTGAGTGAAGAGATTTGGGGAGCTCTTAACATTGATGTCTTGAGAGCCGATGAGGATGAAGTGAGGTGAGTATGGGGCAGCGTCGGAATGAAAGAGTGGGGGAAACGGGAGATCCCCGAGGAAACCCGCCAACCAACAGCATTGTCCGGCACGATTCCCACATGCAAAAATCCAGGAGCAACCTCGCTGGGAATCGAATCACCGGTGGGAGGCGAGTAGTATAACCATTACACCACTGTGGCCCCCTGAATTTTGAATTGATTTGCAGTTAATAATAAGGGAGGAACTTATCATTAAGAAAGCACTGCACTATGATATATAAGGTTTATTGTTTTCGTTAGATTTAATGGGTTTACTGAGTGTAGTGAAAAATATTGAAAGCAAAAACAGTCTTGGTTCTATTAGTTAAAGTCAGAGAGAGATATTGTTGTGTTTGTGATAAATGATATTTCTCATGTGGAGCATTCATGTTATGAATTAAATTTATTTTGTCTTATAAGTGTTTAATAAGTAATTTTATAATTGTTTGTGCAGCTAAAATACTACCTAATTTAGGAGAGTTCAATTCCAGGATAAAGTTTAGGTGTTATTCCCATGCAGTACCTTAATTTAAACTTTTAAAACGTGAACTGATGAATTGTTTTTATAGTGTGGATAAGATTAACAATGAAGTATAAAATGCTGTTAAGATAATCAGTTAAAGTTTAAAATTGTTTCAGAAAAACCAACCCTCATCAATATTACATGCAATTATTATTGTTTAACATAGAGCGTAATAGAGAAGGTATATTGTTTATTTATCTTAGGGATTTGAATTTATAGGTAATTAGAGATGAGCAGACCTATTAACTTGGAACTTAATGAGAAATGAATGTATAAATGTAGAAGGTGCAAGCCTTTTCTTCACAGTTTATTCACTTTGGGACATTGGGTTTACGGTTCTTCTGACCTGATGAAAAATATTATGGAAGTCTGACGACAATGTGGTATTTAGGATGTTGGCAGATTCAATCTATTTGCTGCAGGCTTTAGACTGCTGTCAGGAAGAACAGAAGACGTGACATGAAGTGCTGACTAAATCATATAATTTTTAATATTCTTACCCTTCTTTGTTGTCCACTTAAAAACCACTTATGGCTCGGTGAAAAATCACTACTTAGTATAAAAATAAGTCCCTGGCGCACGTCTGTGTGTCTGTATGACTGCAATAATCTCGAGAACAACTGAATGGATTTGGATGCGGTTTTTACTGTTATGATCTGCATTTATCGAGGAAGGTTTGTGTGTAATAAAAATTGCCATAGCACTTATAGGAACTGAAAATTAACGGTATTAGTGAATCAATTCAGGAAAAAAGTTTGCCACCAGCACACTCTCTTTGAATATGCTGAGATGTATGAATGTAGATAAAGCGAAAGAGGTAGGTATGTCAGGATTGTGGTAAATGGAGTTCTATAATCTCTGTCTACCCCTCTGGGAGACAGGCGTGACGTGTATGGATGTATGTTATATGTGATAATACAGAGCGAGTATAAAAGAATACGCCAACTTTGAAGGTCTATAATATCAAAACCAAACAACCAACAACCTTGATTGACCAATCAAATGAACCGTGGAACCGTGAAGTTTGTTTACCATACATTCATAAATGTTCAATGTGACCACCATGACCGGCCCGAACGACATCTACGCGATAATCAAACTCGTTCCATGCTCTTGTCAGTATGTCCGGTGTTACGGTTTGGATGGCGTCCGTAATTCTCGTTTTGAGGTCATTGTTAGCCGTAATGGTGGACGAAATACTTGATTCTTTATGTACCCCCATATAAAAAAATTGCACAGTGTAAGATCCGGGCTTCTTGGGGGCCAGTGATGAAGAGCCTGGTTACCAGCTGCTCCTTGACCAATCCAGCGTTGCGGCAACGTCTCGATCAGATATCCGCGAACAGCTAGGTGCCAATGGGGTGGCACACCATCCTGCTGGAAAATGAAGTCCCCCGCAGCCTCTTCTAACTGAGGAAACAACCACTCTGTAAGCATGTCCAAATAAGGGATTCAAGTAACAGTGGGCTTGTGAAAAAAGAAAGAGCCGAAAACAGTGTCTAGATACAGCGCAATACACGTTAATTTTGGGGGAAGCACGCTCATGTTCGGTGGTTTCATGTGGAGGCTCCTGACCCCATATCCGCACGTTGTGCCGGTTCACCTTACCATTTGTATGGAACGTCGGTTCATCACTAAAAACCAGCTTAGACATGAAGGCATCGTCTACNGTTCATCACTAAAAACCAGCTTAGACATGAAGGCATCGTCTACCTCATTCTGGGCAAGGAAACATCAGACCGTCCTCTTCACATTGACATGTCGAATGCGAGCTCACTACCCCCTCACCACCTCAAACTGAGAGTTACAAACGCCATCCAAACCGTAACACCGGACATGCTGACAAGAGCGTGAAACAAGTTTGATTATCGCGTAAATGTCGTTCGGGCCGTATGGTAAACAAACTTCATGATTCCACAGTTCATTTGATCGGCCAATCAAGACTGTAGGTTGTTTGGTTTTGATATAACAGACCTCCAAAGTTGGGGTATTCTTTTATACTTACCTTGTAGTTTACTAATTTACTGTCATATAATATTGTAATTGTCTCTTCCGAATTAGTTTATTAGTGTATCGCTGTAAAAACTAAATTGTACTTGGGTGAAGCCAGGCCGGGTCGCTAGTTAGTGTATACTTTATTTAACCCAAACAGTAAAAAAAATTTTGTATTATTTATCATTATTTCATAAATACGTTAATACTCTTGCAACAATAGATTCTACCCATATTTTCTGTCATTATTCAATAATTATTAGTAACCCAAGAAGGTTGCGAAATCTCATTTCGCTGGGCTACTAGCAAATGAAATATTTATTTCACACACATTTGTACTACTATGCTTCCCATAATGTGAGTAAAGCAAGAACAGCGGGCAGCACCAATTTACTTGCTTCATACATATTGTGAGAAAACATCCCACCTCCCCTCTATTAAAATTGAATCCAGAACTCTCAATGTCAGACCTCTCTTAAATTGTGTAGAGAATCATATCATGTAAGGCATTTATATATTTTGAATTTAGAGAATAAGACTCTTTAGTAACTACAAGCACATATTCCTTTCCTAATGTTATATTAACATAAAGTAAATTGAGAATTATTTATTGAAAACTTATGCAATTATGAAATATTCCCTTGTTATAATAAATTTGTGCACAGCTGTCTGCTACCATAACGTAAATCAATGAATGCAATCAATGCCAAGTTTAAACAATTTATTTTCTTGTCAGTAAATAAAATTGTTTTTAATATTTTAAACAGTAATAGCAAACATCTCCGTAGCTACCTTGTGAAGCCAGTAGCAGAGCTCATACACGAGACGGTGGACAATTCATTCTGAGTCATGAGGAAATATGGCAGCTTCACGATTTGGCCCCTCATGACCTGTAGGCATTAGGGAGTCACCTGCTGGTAGCCAGGGTGACGTATAGCGGACATGAGCGCAGGATATAGGCAGTGTTCATGCACTGCTCTAGGTTATTGCTATACCAGTATTTAACTAGGCGACATCAAGAGGTTTGTCAGCCCAGGAGAGGCTCATGTGAGCCTGATAAGGAATAATAACCTTTGAAAAATGTTACTGCTCCTGTCTGCATAATATTTCAACAGGCACACTATAGGCTATTCACGGTAAAGTGAGCACTTTTGAAAGCCATCTCATTTGGAATAATATTCAATAAATATATTTTATTTTAGCCTTAGGCTAAAAACATACACTGTGTTTGTTACTTACATTGCAATATTTATTTAAAAAAGGTGGTTAAAGGATACAAAATGGCTGAAAGAGGAAAGTAACTAAGGCCTCAAAAGTGTTCACTTTACCGTCAACAGCCTATAACTTGCATGCTCAAAAAAATTGGTAATGAAGGAGGGAAAGTAGTTCCATGTCTTGGCATTTAAATAACGTGTTGGGTAAGAAACTGTGAATAGTAAAATTATTTCTTTTGTATTTTATTTAATGCATGTACGTGTGAGAATGAGCCAGATGGCAATGTTAATTATACATAGAGTTGAAGAATTCACATGTTCATACACGTAGATCTTCAAAAGTGCTCAATTTACTGTGAACAGCCTATATCAGGTATGATTGACGCAGGTAACTCAGCATGGTCATCCGCTCACACCTAACTTGCACTCCGGAAAACAATGGTGCAAATTTGTGTAAATTCACTATTCTGGAGCTCTTTATAGATATAAATTAATTAACATGTTCATATTCTTCAGCATTTATTGTAATGTTATTTTATAAGGTTTTTCTTTTCAATTTTTATCCCAGAAATTTTTTTATCTTTGTAGTCCTGCACATTACTGTATTTCCTAGTACTTAAGCCTTTTGCTGCTACATGCTTATTAATGGTGTGTTATCTGTATATTGCTAGCAGTTACACAGCACTGATTCATCCTCTGTGCTGAATACTTTCTTCAGCAAATTTAGGTAAGACCGGTATAGCCACTTTTTGCACTCTTTTTGGGGAAATTTTTGATATTTACTATCCATTTATTACCTTTATGTTGCAATTCATTGTAATTTACAAAATCCATATTGATTTTATCACAGTGACATTGCACTTTTTTATTTTTATTTTGCTAATTTATAAAAATACATATATTTTAAGCTTACTTTCTAAAGGAACTATAGTCTTAGGACATNGCACCTGTACACTGAATTCCACCAAACTCAATACACTTATAGTACACAGTAATGAAACCTGACTTTGCCAAATGCTTATTTTCAATTTTTTTTTTAAATTTTGGATGCTGTTGCATATACCAGGAACTATTCAACTAATTAAAACCAAATTTAGAATTTTGTCTGTTCATGTCAGCATGTTCTTGTTAGTCCGCTATTTTTAAATATAGCAGCACCTAAAAAAAAGCTTTTGCATTATATCTCAGGAACTACTTAAACAATTCCTATTAAATTTGGTATACTAGTAGTTATATGGTAGCTCTCATACAAAGATAAAATTTTTAGTGTATCAGACACTTATTTCTTGTCACTCCATTTCAGTGCCAATAAGTTGCCCCTTGTTTGAAACAAAATTCTCCCTTTTTTTAGTTGGTTGTCAATTGTGGGCATGTTTTTTTCTTCATGTTTTATGTACAGTACAACAAGCATTTGTTTTCTGATCACTGAGTCACAAAAACTGTTCTGGACTGGAGTACCAATTGTTAACATAAACAGTATGTCAGTTCAAGTATGGTTTCAGGAGAGCAGCAACTATGTTACCAGTTTTTCGAGACCCGACTCATTGATGTCACTGTTTAGTCCAGTATAGACAATAATATCACGAATGTATCCCCTTTTACAATCACACAGAACAAAAGTATATATTCCAAATCTACTTCTTCTGTATGGTATGTACGGCTTGAAAAACAAACGCCCTTTGAAAAGCAACAGATTCTCATCAATGCACAGGTTTCTGTATGGTAGGAATGCTTTGCTTATCCTATCTACAATAGGTCAAATTTTGTAAAGCCTATCTCCTCCGTGGTCCATGTTATTGTAAGAGAAATTTAGCATCCTCAGCACAAGCAAAAGTCTATCGTGTGATATGATATTACTGAAAATTAGTGTTTTTAATCAAGCATCTTTGGACCAGTACTTACTCAGTTTCAGTATTTTCATTTGTGACATGAGTAGACATAATGCCATAAAGCAAAAAATTTCATCACAATTTGTGTTGTTACATTGCAAAAGATGCAAGTGCAATAACCGAGGCATTTTGTCAATTGTCAACATGTTTGATTCAACTATAGTGAAGTTAGGTTTAATTTTGATAGATCTTCTGCATTTTACATGGCGGACAGCAGCAGTACGCAAGCCCTTTAATTCCCACAGTCACATGTAATACTACACAGTACAATTCACTACACTGTATACAAATTCCATGCTAAAATCAGACTATTTACGCTACCCATGTAAGTGGTGAATATACTCGTAGCTCCGTTGTGATCTATTAGTGATAACTCACGTATAGGACACGTTAACTTCTATTCAATTGTGTAGACTCCGCTAACACTCGTATTCCCACATAATAATTATAACACTTCACATGGAAACAACTGCAAAGAAAAACTCGTATTTCTGAACAATACTTTGATTTAACATGTCACATGGAAATAATTGCAAATAAGTATGCATAATAGCACTCGTAAATTAAAAGCCTTCATACAATCAAATTCACTCGTTTTCTGAACTTCCGGACACTACCAGCATACAACTGTGACATGAAATGGGTAAAAATTGAACCTGGTAGGCCAAAATTGTTGCACATTTGTTTCCTGTCTCTGTGCATTGTTGTTGAACAAATGTATCATGGCGATACACATTAACTATACGTAAACACCACCTGGGAATGTCTTTTTGTATAATATACTGTATCTATATTTTTTCTACTACTTATTTATTACGTAGTACAATCATCTGTTCAATATCAAGATGGTAAGCCCTGAAAAATGCAACAGAATTGAATTATATTATGATACTGCTTGATTACCATGGTTTATAGCTGTATAACCTAGCGCGTCAGCAAAAACATACCCTGTGAATAAATTTTTGTAAATTAAGGTTTAGTTTGCAGAGGCGTTCTTGCATTTAACACGATTCAGTAACCCGAAAGAAATATATGTGACATAAAGTTTACGTGTTTCACCACATAAACACCCCACTTCTTTATAGCCCTCCTCACCATCACATTTCATGGTATATGCTGCAAATTAAGTAAAGCCTCAATGTAATTCCTATTATGTGTGATTAGTAATGACCGTATACACCACATGCAGGTATTATTTTCCCATTTTTCGCCCCTATCCAAGATAATTAACAAATGTTCTTGATATTGGTGCACTACTGGTGAAATATTGTCACATGACCATGAAAAATCACGTCTTTCTATTCTTGGCAGGAGATATATTAACATTATCCTTATTGCTTTCCTCAAATTCCCTCTTCACCTCCTCCTCCACTTTTGATAATGATGATATTTCTTCTGCTACAAATCTCTGAATGCTACGAACTATCCCACTCGATGTTGATGGTGAGCAAAGGATACAGTTTTATCGAACATGTGTTCATCAGAATCACTCAACGTTAGTGTCTCTTGCTCACTTTCACACCTACAAAAAAAATTTCTAGTGCCCCCTGATTTAATAAAAATTCTTTCCTACTCATGATTTTGCTCTAACTTACTGGTACGATAAATAAAAACTACATCCAAATATGCACATTTGAGAATAAAACACAAATTACATGTGCATAAGCAAATCTGTACATAGCAACGAGTTAGCTAAACTAAACTGCCAACAGAATATGAAAATCTAGCCTTGTGTGCCTTCTGCTGAGCCCATGGAACATGTTTTTTTAACAAGCTGTAAAAAGAGATGACACTACTAGTTAGCTCCTGAAGAGTCAGGAAGGCTTTCAAAACAACCTCATTTATTCTAGTACAGAACAGAAAGCATCAGCAATCCATAAAATACAAGATAACTTCAGATATCTCATCCTTTGCATGTGTGTCCCCGCAGGCACTGGAGGAGTTGTCTCATCAGCAGTACACATGAATTGCTTATCTGCCGACGATCTACAGCAGCGAAAGGGTTAACGCACCTATGCAATTATGTTTCAGTATGATACGTAGTGCCAAAACATACAATTTTTAAGGAATTTTTCTTATCTTAACAGAAACACAGCAACTCTTTTATTATTATCATGAACTGCCTTGCAAGAAAATGTATGTTATAGTGTAAAATAATTTATTGAAGTCCTAGACAGCAAATATTAACCAGACTAATAAAGCAATAACATTATGTATTAGTATTAAACTGTTAAGTTCCATAATAAAACAAAACCACATACATTTGTAATAATGTAACTGTAAAGTTTCTACGTATGTATAATCTTCAATGTATGCATTACATTTTTAAAATACCATTTGTATTAGTGTTAAACATTTTTTAAATGGCCTATACTAATATATAAATACGTGTAAGTATGTCAATGTGTGTGTTTTATACATACAGAGTGATTCAGGAGGAGTTATTTCCACTTACATGGTCATTTTGAGCAAAATATGCCATAGTATGTGGGTCCTATTACCGATATTTATCGAGTAGTTAAAAAAATTTGAAAAGTGAAGAAACAATAATTCACTAAGATGTGTAAAAATTAATTATTACCAGACTTAATTATTTACAGCTGAGCATCGAACACCATATCAGCACATTCTTTGGTGGAAAATGTACATGGCATTGTAGCAAAATTACTACTCTCACAACTAAAGTCTACAACTACAATAAATGTGCAGCAATGTGCCATGTTCATACAGTACTCAGTGAAACAGTCACAATTCATGTAGGGCAAGGTCACACATTGTTTACAGCAATAATCAAATGACTGCAACATGTCGCAAGCTGTTCACTGTAATATATTTCCAATTTTTCAAATTACTCCGTAAATATTGCGCATAGTGTCCACATTTACGACATAATTTTCTCCAAATGACTTAAAGAATAAGCCCTGTAAGTGGTGGTAACCCCTCATGAACCATATTGTGTTTGCATGTGTGTTTATATTCATACACATACTCAATTATAATCCTACATGATGTAATAAAACAGAACTAGTGAACAGAAATGTTGATGTGAACAAGCAAGCATCAAAATTCACTGTAGCAGCAATGTTGCATTTCTTGACAAACTTTTGTCTGTTGCACTCTGGATCTTGGTAATGCGCAGAATGGTGTAGCATTCACTTGTTTTGCCTTTTCAACCCAGTTGTGTGAACGCTGAGTTACAAGTTACACCAATGTTCTGTTGCGCTGAGCGGTTTGTTTGCACCAACACTTGTATCAGGTTAGAGTGTAAGGGTGTGGAGGTTAAGACCTACAACTCATAGACCAGAGTAGGAGTCTACAAGGATTTATTGCCACCACCTCTCATACATGATCACAGAAAATTGACCATTTTACCAAATGATTAAATGAAATTAAACCAAAATGACCTCCAGCTCTCTTTGTAGGGGGCTTATATATCTCTCTCGGTAGGGCACATTGCCCCACAGCTTCTAGTTGCTTCTACTTATCGCACTCCCACGTGATTGTCTCTGTCTTTCTCTTACTTGTAGAGTCTTATAATAATACTTCTAGAACACACACATTCAGAAGTTTACACAGAAATCACGACACTGGTTATGTACTCCCTCTCTCTCTCTCTCTAACAGGTCTCTCTCTGTTTACCCAACAGCATCCTTACGGCCAACCTTCTAGAAAGTCATATGTACACACACTGGTTTGAACTGTGACCATGCTGCGCCATACAATATTTCAGTAATCAGTGTTACTTGCATTGTTCTGCATCATATGAGTCACTCTGTACAAATATTACAGACAACACTAAGCAGGCCTCTCTAGAAGCTCCTTTGAATTAAAAAATAATACCATGGTAGACCAGATACTACATCCCTCCCCCCTTTGAAAAGAAAAGCAATTCCATTGACATTGGGGATTGTTGTTCACCTGTGTCTAGGTGATTCGGGAAGTGGACTATGTCATATCAAAGAGAGCAATGGCTTCTCTTTCTTCTTTATACATTTATTGTTGTCTATTTCTTGATCGTGTTACTGGAGGAGAGTAACTCCTTTCTCTAGACCTACTAACTTTATTTACTATCAATGGTTTTACACAAATTGTTTTATAACAGTCACTATCATTTCACCATCTTTTACTCTTAATTCCTTACACCTCAAATAGTCTAATTTATCCATTTGTGCATAAAATTGTTTTGTATTTTCTATTAATAAAACTCCTTTTCTGGCATGATAAAGATGAACTTATTCTTATTATCCATTGACATAGGTAATGATATGAGATTATACGCAGAGAATTTCATGTAGTTAATCAAAGGTACATTTATAACATAACCCAAAATATTCTTATTAATAAATACATTCAGTCCTATAACTTTAAGCAACTGGGAACCAGAAGTCACACTCAAGGGTATAGGTAAGGTGTAATTATATGCGGCTGTAGTATTACTTTTTGAGCGTGAATGATTGCAAAACTATTAAATCATATTGTCTCATTAACTCATTAATATTATGTTCCAAGTAATTGATATGTTCATTAGCCACTTGTCCTAATCCCACCTTATTAATTACATATAAATTTTCTTATCTCTAATATTAAACTATTTTGTTAACTTTTCTAATCCTTTCTGGGGACGGCTGTATTATCTACTGAATCTTGCAAAGTTTTATTAGGAGTTTGTAAAGTTCATTTTACTTCTATAATTTGTTGCTTACCTAGCTTTAGAAAATCTGATTGTTCCTCCTCTAACTTTCTCATTTGCTTATTCTAATATTCTGTATCATACTCGTCTAATGTACCAAACAAAACTTTACTTAAATGACCTACAAAATTTATAATTCCTGTTTTCTTTGTTCTAACTCTAAAATTATATCTATATTTCTCTTTATCTTACGTAAACTATCTATAACATTCTCATTAAATAATCTCTTAGTTAATTTAATATATTATTCTACTACAATATACTTAATATCTAAGTGACTTAAATTAACGTATGTCACCCATTTCCACTGAGTGTTGTAGAGCTGTACTGTTCTTATTTCTTGATAGTAGCACTGTTCTTATTTTTTGATAGTATATCCCAGGAGCATCTTTGAAGTATTTAACTATCACATAGAGTCCAGCTACCAATCCGATATTCCATAACAGGAACATTGTTTCTTTGTCCGGCCTCCTAAAACACAGAATTTAAAAGAACGGTTTCAGCCGATTGGCAATTACCTTCAAGGTCTTTCCTTTATTTATTTGTAGCATACAAGTTACCCCATTTACCTTGGTTATTTTATAGGGACCTATCCTTTGACTACTTCTTAGACCTTCCATGACGCACTAATTCGTCGAGTAGAAAAACCGAATCACACTCTACAAATTTATATTCATTAGCACTTTTATCGTAGTATTGCTTACTACGTTCTTTCTTATTAATTAATCTTTTCCTTGCTTCTTTATAGGCCATTTGTAATTTGTTTTGCAGCCACCTCGCATAGTTATCGTACTCTTGGTACCTATACCACTATGATTTTTCTACAGTATACCAGGTATGATGGGTTTTCTCCTGAACATTAACTTGTGGGGACACTAACCAGTTGTGTGGTGTAATATTAAGAACGAACACAGCGTAAGCTATCCACCTAACCCAATAACTTTTTTCTCTGTTTATATAATATCGTAAATATTCTATTATTGTTCTGTGTGAACGCTCTACAAAGTTTGATTCTGGATGGTTTTAATCTTTTTTATCTATAACAGTTTACAAATCTTCTTGAGCAATTCACTCATAAGTTAGCACCTTGATCTGTTAAAATGATTTGCGGTATACAGAGGTTTCACAAAAGCTTCCGCTACCGTTTCTGCGTCCTGCTGGGGGATTAGAATCGCAAACAGTGTACTTTGACAAACTGTTCTGACAGGTCAATAAATATTTATTTCCTACCTCTGTTTCAGGAAATGGTCCTACGATGTATAGCGCACACTTCTTGTAAACTACTTCTGGGGTACTGGTTATTTCCATGGGCATTTTTACTTTTGCCCTAGTCAGTTAATTTTCTGGCACGACACACATTTATGCACGTAATTTTCAACATCTGCTTGCTTTCCATGCCACTGCTTGTATTATTTTATTCGTTGATACAATTTATTCAGTCCTAAGTGGCCTCCTATCGGCGGGTTATGAAACTCCTGTAATATTTCCTATTTTTCCTTGGGAGTTACTTCCTCGCTTTCCTTTACCGCGCTATTAGCCTTATCTTGCTCATCAATCTGAGCATGTCGCCCTGTGCTGACCCCGTCCTGTCCTATCTATAATCTCATACACCCTACTCAGTGCATCAACATGGGGAATGGATTTCCGTGACTTGTGAATGATCTCGCAGTATTATTCTTCTAATTTCAACCACCACTTGAGCAATTTAGAACTCGGGTCCTTTACACTGAATATCCATTTCTGTGGTTTGTGGTTGGTTATTACTTTAAATGGTCTACCTAATAAGTATGTATCTCGGGTATGCGGTATGGTTTAATATTTTCCGGTCCTGTGTTCGCGATTGTAGGGATTTCACAATCCATGGTATTTGTGCAAGTTAACCTATCTCCTGGTAAATGAAACATATCATTACACTATACCGAGCACATATTTCCTAAATGGACCTAAACTCTTCATAGTTTAAGTGTTCAAACTGTAAGACTTGTTTCAGCAGCTGTAGTCTACCTATTCTGTGTTCCTCCCGTAATTTACTCGCCTCATCTTTCCCGTACTCTTCTATTTGCACCGTTGGTACTGGAATTCTTACTTCTTTTTCGTTAGCATTTATCACGTTAGTAATACATATTTTATTCTTCCCTACAGTTAAACAGTTAGCCAAATATGCGCCTTCTGCAAACTCCTGCTTTTCCACTAGTCAAATCCCAAAATAATTTGTCTGAGCCTGCAAAATTACTCAGATCTGCCCAGAATTGTGATTTCTTGAGTTTCCTCCTTAAATGTCCTACTTCTCATAGGGATAGTCACTTTTAATTCCGAAAAAATGACATGATCCTTCTGAAAGTTTATGATTGCTTTATACCAGTAAAGGAAATCTCTACCTAGTAAACAATCGACACGACAAACATGAGTTATAACTTCTCTTCCTATTTTTCATTTTTATGTTTATACTTCCATTTGTTTGGACTCCATTTATGGCTACTCCACATATGTTTATCACTTAATTTGTGCACATTTTACCCTTCATCTCATCTTTGAGTTTGTCAGCCCTAATTAAGCTGATTTTCTACCCTGTATCTGTTAAGAATTTGCCTACACCATCCATCAGATATTCACTATGCAATTTCACATAGCTCAAAGAACTTTGATACTATTTTGAAATTATTCTCTGTGTCACTAACCTGCAGCCTTTCTCCATGCTATCGCTAGATGAAACGGTTGGCTGTACATCTTCCTCCCATCTAGTTATCTGATTGCCTTTGTTATTTTTGTTGGGACTTGTTTGTTTTGTTCTTCCTATCTGTGTTTGTGTTCACTGGAAACCGGCAGAATATTTTTTAATGCCCCATACGTCCACAGTTAAAACACTTTATTTTCGTGTTTACATTTAATTCCCTTTTGAACGATCTTACACCCTGACTTTTGTCAGCATTGTGTCCTACTTTATGGCATACCGTACACTTGGTTTTCAATGTTCCTGAACTTTCCTTTCTCATAGCCTGCGGTAGTTTATCTGCTTGCAGTTTCTCTTTGAGATAACAGTGTGCTCTCTTCCTCTAAAGCTGCCTACACTGCATCTCCTAAACTCCTTATGATCACGCTCTTACTCCTCAGTACTGTCTGAATATTGTCATCCGCTAAGCCTTGGATGAAGCATGCTTTTGATAGATGATGTATCAAGGCTTGTGCTCCTTCAGCTTCTAACCTTGTGACTACCTTTAGCGCAGCCTCTTTTAGGTCCGTTTGAAGTGTGTCTACACAACTACCCCAACTTGCTACACCTTTGCCCTTTGCCTGACATGCACTGATCATCCTACAAGCATAATAATCAAGGGTATATCTCACTGAATAATTTTCTTATAATATTGCCTTTATTCCCTGGAACGGGTTTCCCGTCTTTCTAGCACATAATTTTAGTTTAGCAGCTCCTGTAATTTTTGCCTTCACGAATTTCAATAGCTTTACCCTATCATCAGGATTTTTTAATTCAAAGGCCACCTAACATTTTCTCTTTTAATTTCTTTTTCTCGCCACTAAAAGGCTCAATAATTAGTTTCAATGCTTTGGCAACGCTACAATAATTATTACCTGTGGCAGTTGTACTTGGTTATTTTTAAGCTTTAAGAAACAACAATATTTTAGAAAACAGCAGACAATTAATTAATAACAAATTACTATCAGCTATCACAATACCTCATGATTAAGACAGCCACATATAATTTTTAAGTACAAGGGAATTGAGTGTGATTTACCTTCTTCCCAATTTTACAATTTTCTTCCTACGAAAGTTGCCTCGTTACCCTCTGCATAGCTCCTCTGTGACAGTCTTCAGTCTTCACTCATTACTGTGAAATACGACGCACTGCCTACTTTAGCTCCGCTTGTCTTCATCTTGCAGCTTCCTGGCCTTGGAAACGGTTGACTTCCGCTGCGATTGATGTAGAATCTCCTCGACATTCCTCTTGAATCCTCCATTGGTGCTTGGTGTTGCCCACTTGTGTTTCTTGTTGGCCCTGCCTCCAGTGGCTAAGCCTATCGTTCCCGACGTATGATTATCTTAAGTGCTGATACAATAGCCTCCAGTCACCTAATATTCCTCCTTGTAAGGCACCATCCAGCTGACTAAGTAGCAGGTTAACCACCGTGACCGCCTTCCCTCTAGACAGTCTTCTTCTCCGGTGGTTTTTTTTCCTCTACCGTCGCTGGCTACACCCCACAGTCGAAGATTAATTTTCTTCTTTTTTCTACTGATGCTGTCGCTTGTCACCCCACACCTGACAACAGTTTTTAAGTTGCACCGAGCAGTTTGTTTGCACCAACACTTGTATCAGGTTAGAGTGTAAGGGTGTGGAGGTTAAGACCTACAACTCATAGACCAGAGTAGGAGTCTACAAGGATTTATTACCACCACCTCTCATACATGATCACAGAAAATTGACCATTTTACCAAATGATTAAATGACATTAAACCAAAATGACCTCGAGTTCCCTTTGTAGGGGCTTATATAGTCTCTCTCGGTGGGCACATTGCCCTGGAGCTTCCACTCATCGTACTCCTGCATAATTCTCTGTCTTTCTCTTACTTGTACTTCGAAAAAAAGACACATTCAGTAGTTTACACAAGCCATGACACTGGTTACACACTCCCTCTCTCTAACAGGCCTCTCTCTGTCTACCCAACAGTGTCCTTATGGCCAACCTTCTAGAATGTTCTAGAAAGTCACATGTACACACACTGGTTTGAACTGTGACCGTGCTGCAAAATACAATATTTCAGTAATCAGGGTTACTCACATTGTTCTGTCTCATATGAGTCCCTCAGTACAAACATTACAGACAATACTGAGCTGGCCTCTCTAGAAGCTCCTTTGAATTCAGAAATAATACCATGACAAACCTGATTCTACAGTTCTTTCATGGAAATCTATGTTCAAGTTTATTATAATGTTTGATGTTATTGTCTATAATGGTGTTTGCCTGGTGATAAAAATATTGTTCAAGTGGTTTTACTTATCTACATGAATACTGTGACTAATATGAATGCAATGTTTGGTAATTATACACTAATGGTCAATAAAAATAGCGCACAATGAATAAACCATGTGACAACTATGAAACAATGTAAATAGCGAGAGTACGGGCTCATATGCACATGATCCCATGTTGGTGCATTTGCATTTGACTGCACACCTGGCAGTGACACTGCAAGCACCAATAAGCTGTCGTAAACATTTGTGCATAGTCGAAGCCGCATTAGCATGAGAAACACCACATAACAAGCAAATGTACAGAGTGAAGAAGAATAATTCCGGGAAGATGCCAAATACGTTACTTTACACAACTTACAGACTTTGAGAGGAGACTCAATCTGGCTGAAAACCACAAGGTGTTCGTATTGCCTTATAACCCCACGGGGCAGTGGTGGCTGGGCTGAGAGGTTAGCCTGTTCGCCTCCCACCAAGATGAACTGGGTTCAATCCCCGGCCGGGTCGCTCCCGGATTTTCACGTGTGGGAATTGTGCCGGACGATGCCGCTGGTCTGCGGGTTTTCTCGAGGATCTCCCGTTTTCCCCGCCCTTCTCCATACTCACCTCAATCACACCCTCATCTGCTCTCAAAACCTCGCTGTTGTGAGCCACCCAAATCTCTTCACTCACTCTTATAGCACCAAGATGGGGATCATTCACATCACTCTGTTCAATGCTGTTGGAAGCAGTGAATATATGAAGGTACCCACATACAAAGGACCAGCTCAGGACAGACGAGGTCAACTACAAGTCGAGAAGATTGAAGGAGCGTCTGCCAAGCATAAAGGGATCCCATGGCGATCCGGTCGACAATACTGGCAAGTGTGTGCCCACAAAATATTTCCATGGCCTTGCAGAAGCCAATCTGTGATCCCAGCATCCATTACAAATGCTGCCATTAACTCTGCAACAGCGGCTCCGTTTGCAGTGGTGCCAGGCCAGAGCAATGTGGAACACCACAGACTGGCAATGTGTGGTGTTTGTGACGAGTGCTGTTTTGTTATGGGGACTGATGATCATCATGCTTGGGTGTGGAGGGCCCCTTGTGAATGTTACAATCCCAACCTTGCAATTGAGTGGCATACTTCCCCCACGGCAGGCAGTGTGGTCTGGGCAGTAATAGCCTATGACAGCCAATCTGCTCTTGTCGTGTTAATGGAACAATGGTGGCCCAGCGGTATGTGGATGAGATCCTACGCCCTTATATGCTCATTTTCCCAGGACAGCCTCCACCACATCCAAATACTGCCATGGCCTGCCTGCTCCCCTGACATGTCCTCAATCAAGACAGATCCATATGTAATTGTCCTGTTGCTCTGATGTAATCATGTGTATCAATCATCTATATCACTAAATGTATAAAGTTTAAGTACCATCCTATGCATCCTTCTGTGTGGGCTATTTTTATTATCTGGCAGTGTACATTATTAACTTATCTACCTTAAACATGATTAAACCTTCTTAGACATATCTATTTTCTCTGATGGAATACATTACACACTACATCAAAACTCAACATTCCAACTGACCTTTTTTCTAATTACGTAGACTCTTACAATGCGATATGGCAAAAACACTGTCATGTTTGGTTACATTAATAGCATGTTGATATTTTTCAACATGCTATCCTAAACAAACCTAATCAAGAAGTAGTTTAATCATAGTATCTGCTGTTACAGCATTTCTGAATTGTTTGGATCGTTTTTTGTTAACGCAACTTCCAAGTGTTTTGGTGCAGTATATTTGTAAGGTCTTTAGTTGGGCAATTTTTACCTTCAAGAGTGGTTTTGATACAAAAATGTGTTCAAGCAGAAATTATTCAAAAACTTCTGTACAGCACAAAAATATTATTTTTGAACCTTTTTCTTAATTTCCTGGAAAAATAATTAACCTAAAGTTAAGAATTATTCATCCCCTCAAACTATGGTAATTACGATGAATTATGACTTACCTGAACGAAAATGTCATAATAGGTATGAAAATTGTATATTTCGCTTTTGGAAAGATTTCCATGCTGAAAATGTGAGATCGCATCACATTACATTTCGTGGTTTGTGTAGTAAAAATTTTGTAGCGCAATCAATGTTATTAAAATAATCTTTGTCCTATAATGCCAAACTGATGTGAACAAAAGTGAAGCGAAAGATGCAAATTCATACAGCCATTTTGATATGTTTTCCTGTTATAGCTGCAGATTATGATGAGTGCAGACCACAGTATGTGCATTCATGGATCTTTTTGCATTTGACTGTGAACCTTTATATCTACATTGTGTGTCGTCCATTATGTGTGTAGGGAGGTGTAAATAGATGTGAGCACATAGTCATGTGCAAGTGTCAGAAATTTGAGTTACAACAGATGTTTAACCACGTATTTTCACGTGTTTAATAGATCACAATGTTAATGGAAATTTAATTGGTGGTGGACCACAATTATCCCTATTGAAATGGTTTATTAGGACACAAGCTGGCAGGGATTAATAGAATACCATTAAGTATAATTATGAAGCCTTTTCAACAAGGCACATGGTCAGAAAGAGGTTAGGCTTAATTGTGCAGTACCTTCATTTTAAGTTGACAAATGGTTGTTTACTTGCACTGTAATAGCATCTTCCAGTTGACTGCATTGGGCTTTCTGTGGGTCCTGATAACTAGAAAAGTGTAATTATCACACAAGTGCAAAAGCAAGCATTTGTATGTCATAATTACTCACGACTCTGAAGTTAGTGCTGCAAAAATTACACTCAAAGCACACTTCTTCAGTGCATTCGACAACTGGAAGACACGGCACTCAGCTAGTGTGCACTGAGTGGAGTCCAGTAGTAATAGGAAGCCACTATAACATAACTATTTTTATAAAATATGCTATTTTATTAGCATTGTCATGGATTTTCGTGTCACTTTCTATCACGAGGTAAGTATTTCAGTGTTTTTGTTGGCAATATTGGTGATGGTAGTAGGTTTTTGTATTTTGTTTATCAGAAGTTTGCAGGTTTGCATGCAAATAGGTGTAGCCATCTGCAATTGCTATCGCTTGTGATCCGGGAAGCATAGTGATGGAAATTTGTGTGAATTCCCTTTTCTGGGGTTACTTGTGGGCATAATTAATATTTTAGTGATACAGAATTATTAATACTGCTAAAACAAACAACTTTCAAGTTTTTGTTCACAAGCCCCAATTTTGCATAATCATCCATCTATAACAATGCAGTTTTTATATATATATTTTTAAATCAATAAGTAAATACATCAAAACTATACATTTGTTGAAATTTTGTATGCAGAAAAGAAAGTCTGCTTTAACATTTAATTAATAAAAATTCAACAGTACAAAACCCTTTTAAAAGCTGAAATTTTAGCTGCTGATAGATTTTGCTAATGACATGCAGTCTAGATTGAGCATCACAGTAGGGATGGGGAATATTTCCTGTCGTGGAGACTGTCACAGTTACCGGATTATCTGTGACAGGCAGTGACAGATGCTTCGAAGTCACTGCTTCTGCTAGTTGCTCCTCACGGTGTGCAGGTCACAGGATGCAACTGCTGTGACATTGTTGCAATGTACTGACGAACATTCCAAGCCATTTAGGTTATAAATCTCACAGCTAGAATGCACGACACGTTTGTTGCAGTGCCGAACTCTATATCAATACTGAATTCGGCTAGTACTGAACTCAGTTGTGAAAGATTAAATCTGAAAATTCATTATGATCTACTTTCAGTATTCATTGTCTTTACTTTTACTAATTCTGAATTAATTACCTATATTCAACTCTCTGTTTTGTTAATTGTATTGCAAAATGATGCATATGCACATACGTAGCTATATGATTCATTTACATAACCACATTGTACACAAATACTTTTGCTCCATCCCTGTTTGCTACTTGGTGTGACAAGGAGGAACTGCCTTGTGCCTGCACACAGTGCGCAGTTCATTCGTCATGGCAAGGAGCGACTTGGCTAGAGCCAGCGCCAGCCATTCCTCGCCATGACAAGGCGCGGCAGCTTCACGCCTGCACGGCACGCATATTTTACTCCTCGCAGTGACAAGAAGCAGCTTGGCTAGTGGCAACGTCTGTCGTTCCTCGCCATAACAAGGTGCACTTGCCTCACGCCTGTGCCATTCATTCCTTTGTCGCAACAAGAAAAGTTTTGCCTTGCACATGCTCTGTTCATTGTGACAAGGAGCGACTTGAACCACCTATACTTTTTATATCATGTAGCATACACGCCAAAAATCAAATCACACGTATGACTCCCATACAATTTTTCACGAAACAGGTTTCAACTTGAATAGTAATATATTATTTCGTCTTCAGCTTCAGAATGACTTGGGTTCCACAAATACTAATTAAAAAACTAGAAAATTTGAATTTTAGTACGGTATTAGGAGAGATTTTCTGCCTTTAATAGTATTGATGTTTGCCATAATATTTACTAAATAATTGTGGCAAAGTCTAATTTTATTATTTTATACAATTATTTCTGACAAGTAATTTAGTATCAAAATGTTTTACAAGGGTTAACGAATTCTATGGTTAAGTTATGCATAGAATGTATCTTAGAGACTTTTATTAATTCACATATGGAAGTGACAGAGTCACTGCTAAATATCACAGTAACAAGTGTGTCACTGTCACGACTTGTCACAGTTCCTACATTTTGTCAAGTGCCCCATCCCTACATCACAGCATGTAAAAGTGCATTTGGACAATATAACTGTGACTACACAAGGAGCATGCATCTATCTAATGTCATACAGGGGGCAGGACAGACAACAAAGCAAACTCCACAGGATACATTAACCGCAGCCAAGGTTACAGGGAATGGCAATGCTAAGTTGATAGAGGAGTGTGTCTTACGGACTCAGTTGGCAGGCAAACACATTAACACTGTTCCCTACATAAAATGTGCCATAATATATGTAACATTAAGGAAAGGATGCCTGGATCTTAGAATGTGTTGGTAACCTGGTGGGGTCACTTTGTTTATATATATATATATATATATATATATATATATATATATATACACACACACACACACACAGGATGGTCCTGAACTACAGGTACAAATGCTGTGAAGTGATTCCCTATACAAAATGGGATAGAAAAAATTATACAAACTATGTCGTATAGTAACTTGCAAGGAAGGGAGGTAGCCACCCTTGCAGTTCAATGTCAAACAGTGTTAAGTGAAAATAACAACACCTACATGAGATGGAAGAGCAATTCTAAACATGTTTTCGATAATTATAAAGAATAGTGGCTTTTTTGAAAGACATAGTAGACTTACAAAAGTTATATAAATGGCTTTTGCACACCTTACCTGTTTCATATTTAGGAAGGCATAATAATAAAATAAGCAGAAAGTCGAAAATTAATTAGATAATATACTAGGAATTTGGCCGCTTTGTATACGTTGGACGCCATGTTGTATAGTCCTGTAATGCTGTAGTAACGTAAAGAAATGTGAATCAGCAATCATCTTATTGGATGTGGATGTGTAGACATTACTGAAGGTTAGTTGCAGTTTAGATGCAATAAAGTACAGTTCGTAACGAGTGGAGTGTTGCTGCGCACGCGAGTTGTGACGTCCAAATTCGACAGTGCAAAGGCTTGTGATTTAAGAATGGAGGGTGCAAGTACGAGTGCTTCTGTGCGCGACAGTCATCTATGTAGCGGGTGTTAAGTGGACGTTTGTCAGTTTGTTGAATTAACGTTGTTTTGGTCTAACTAGGTGAGTAAATTCACATACTTCTGGAATGTTTTACTGTTACTTTAAAACCCTAAAATCCTAGGTTAGATTGTAACACTAAAATTCTAGGTTAGATTAAAAACTTAAAATAGTGATTCACTCATCGTGGGGTTAGGTTAAATTAGGTTAGATGAGCACATATTAAGAAATTGGGTGGACAACTATTAAATTGAGGTGTTTTCATATTTTCTGTGGGTGTATTATTAGTGACAATTCCCCACAATTTCCCTGATCTTCATAGACCTCCCCACTATCGTTTGTGTGGTTTGGAATCATGATATGTTAATGCCTCTAGTAAATTTGTGTTCTGTGTAATTAGTAGAGTCGAAATATACCACTTTTTGGGATTTTTATTTTCGGAAAAGCAGCTATTCTTTACATTTACCATGTTTTATTTAAACAATAACTGAAACCTGCGAACAGTTGTGGAGTACTATCATCTCCGTACAGTGAGAAAATAGGGGGTGGTATGTTAGTATCTTACCAATGTGTTTATAACCCTTCGGTATTTCTTTAAGATGTCAATCATACGCACAGTACGTTAATGCATAAGTAACGTGCAGTAAGGTATGATTAAGACGTCTTTACAAAATACCCAAGGGTTACACACACGTTGGTAGGATAATAACATACCACCCCCAGTTTCTAAATGTAGGGGATGATAGTACGCAACAACTGTTCAGAGATTTCAGGTCTTGGTTAAACACAACATTATTCAAAAAATGGCTTTTTCAGCACACACACACACAAAATACAAGCGGTTTGGAAACTTGCCCGAAATACTGAAATATTCCAGAAATGATAGATTCCTTGTGGAAAATGAGGTAGACAAATATAATGCAACTTATAGACTAGCCCAACTCCTAAGGGAGATATCTGCTTTTAAAAATAAAATTTATACCTAAATTGTTTTTTGGTAATTATCTAGTTTAGGGGCTTTTCTGAAAAACACAATAAAAATTTAAAATTATGATATATTTCTACTCTACTAATGATGCAGAACACGAATATACTAGGGGCATTGCTTTAAAATAAGTGCAACATATTTTAAAAAATTGAACAAGTTTGTGAGATGACTGTTTCTGACAGTTTGTTTACGTTTATGAACGAAACGTTTTATGCCAACAAAAGTTGTTTTAATGAATTCAGCATAGCTTACCTAGTTGATATTGAAGCGGCCGTAGTGTTAAAATAAGTAGAACATATTAAAAAAAACTTGCGAAATATGTTTGTTTGTGTCTATTAACGTCAGAGGAATTATACCAGCCCCCTACCTAGGTGAGTCAATTTACATTCTTTTGGTGTGTTTTACGGTTCCTTTAAATCCCTGCAATCCTACATTCGTATTTTAGTGTAAAACCCAAACATCCTAGGTTAGTGTAAAACCCAAACATCCTAGGTTAGTATAAAACCCAAACATCCTAGGTTAGTGTAAAACCCTACTATCCTAGGTTAGTTTAAAACCCTAACATCATAGGTTAGTGTAAAACCCAACAATCCTAGGTTAGTTTAAAAATGTAAAATAGTGATTCGCCCATCGTGGGGTTAGGTTTTGTTAGGTTAGGTGGGCACATATTACGAAATTAGTCGGACGTTAATGCCCCTAGTATATTCGTGTTCTGCATCATTAGTAGAGTAGAAATATATCATAATTTTAAATTTTTATTGTGTTTTTCAGAAAAGCCCCTAAACTAGATAATTACCCATGCAGTTGTTTTGTCAAGTTTTATGGAATTGTATGTCATCTTATTGAGCAGTAGATACATCCTACTTAAAAAAGGTTCTCTTGTTGCAAGTGCCCAGGACCCACAGTTTCCTTTTAAAAGGCACCACACATTGTAAGCAACCGACATTAGGCCAACTATTCACGAAAGCACAAGTGGAACAAGACAGAAGGTATGTACAGGGTTTACATGCGTGTAGGTGCCGTGGACAAAAATTGACAAGGTTTACGTGGGAGAAATTGGCAAAACATGCATTTGATGTACAGTATGGGGTAATTATGCAGTTAAGGGGCTTTTCGGTAAAAAAAAAAAAACCCCCGAAAAGTGGTATATTTCCACTCTACTATTTACGCAGAACACGAATATACTAGTATCATTAACGTATAACTAATGTCATAATATGTGCCCACCTAACCTAACAGAACCTAACCCCACGATGAGTGAATCACTATTTTACATTTTTAAACTAACGTAGGATTGTTGGGTTTTAAACTAACCTAGGGTTGTTGGGTTTTAACCTAACCTTGGATTGTAGGGTGTTAATCTAGCCTAGGATTGTAGGGTTATACTCTAACCTAGGATTTTAGGGATTTTTAGGCGCAATGGCTACTGACCTGCTTAAAAATTGACCGTTAAAATGCCCGTAATGCCATCCTTGGCCACTAGGTAGCGTCGGATCAGCAATGCACGGCCATTAATAATGGTGATCGACGTAAACAATCCGGGCAAACTGCTGGTACATTTCACAATTTTGTTAAATTTTTGGTAAAATTTTACTTGAGGGGCTTTCCTGAAAATAAGAAAAAAAACTCCAGAAAGTGGTATATTTCGACGCTACTAATAACGTAGAACACGAATATATTGGGGGCATGGCTTTAAAATAAGTACAACATATTTTAAAAAATTGAACNGGTACATGTTAGGAAATTCGTCGTACGTTAATGCCCCTAGTATATTCGTGTTCTACGTTATTAGTAGAGTCGAATTATACCACTTTCTGGAGTTTTTTTTCTTATTTTCAGAAAAGCCCCTAAAGTAAAATTTTACCAAATTTTTTTAATATGTTCTACTTATTTTAACAGACCCCCTCCTAAATTTGAACAAGGTAAGCTGTGCAGAACCCATTAAAGCTACTTTTGTTGGTCTAGGTCGTTTCGTTCAGAAAAGACCCTAAACTGCATAATTACCAGCTACAAGTTGCATTATATATGTCTACCCCATTGTCCACCAGGAATCGCCTCCCGAAATATTTCTAGTGTTTCCGAACAGCCTGTATATGTATATATATATGTATACACACATATATATATATGTATATACATATACAAACACACACACATATATACATACATACATACAAATACTCTCTGTAGTCTTTTACATGCTTTGGGCTATTACCTTGATCATCAGAAGTCTGGTAATAGCATAAAAGTGCATGCTAACAGAACCCAGATGTGATATCGCATACACAATACAGACGATTAAAGCCAAAACTGCAACACATTTGAAAAACTTTTTTATGGCAGATTTTCTTAGAGACGATACAAGAGGGGCACAAATAACATCCATTTCCGACTCAGTAAATCCTACTTGTTGACAATATTGGTAAAATGACATAAGCTCTTCATCTAAGACCTTCAGTTTTTCTTCATATTCCATTTCTTTCTGTTTTTTGACTGAACGCGTACTACGTGTTCCAGCCGACATTTCATAAATAGTTATAAACGTCAAACTTAGATAAGATATTGCAAAAATCCAGTGAACTTAATAACAGCCTTAGCCAACCAGCCAAACCGCGACGAGAGAATGAAAATAAACAGTCCACCACATACACTTCGCAACCAGCGACATACATATATATATATACATACAAAATAGAACCACCACAACCTCAGAATGTTCAAGTCAACATCACTCGATCGATGAACAGCTGACTGTGGGCTTAAATGGGCAGGATGTTTGTTCACTAACTTTTCGCAGTTAAGGTCAGAAGCTTGCACACTGAATCAAGTAATCGCCTGTGAAACTATCAATTTTTTTTTCTCGAAAACTTCTTCCAATAAGTATGGTAAAATAATAATAAATATGGCGGCGAGTAGTGTGAACTTACTGAAAAGCAGCAAAGAAAATCAAGTTTAAAAATGATGAACTTGTGCAAAGTATAAAAATTCGTCAAAAATTGTGTGCTTTGAGAGACGTGCGACCTTTGGTTTCATTGGCGTATTGGTAATTTTGACGAAGATAGAATAAAGAACAACATTGAAGACGAAGCATGATGTTGTGCACCTTGCTTGGAAAATGGCGAAGTCCGCGCGGGACGTGATAGCGAAACAGAAGTTGATGTATGCAACGGCAGTGAGGACAAAAATTCCTTACAAAAGATAAAAAAAACATATTGCTCACAGATATACAGAAACTGAAACATCAAAATTCAGCTGGACAAAAACATGTGGAGGAACTTAGTGTCTCAATAACTGACCAGGACCTCTACCCAAACTAAAAGACAAAATTAACTGAACAACATAAAATAGAAGTAGGAGTATATCAAAAATATGACGCGCTACGAAAGTGTGATTTTGAACAAACCTTTGGAAATTTCTCTCCTGTCAAGTTAAAGAATAGCGACCCACAATCAACTTTAGGTAATAGTAAAATAATACAACTTAAAGCAATACCATTGTGAGACAAAAAATCCTAAAATCAAACATTTCTCTGCAAGTCAAGATCGTGGTGTGGCCAAAAAACGCTGCAAAAAAAAGAAGGTGTTGAAATCCAGAGTTCTGCCAAACCAAGTGCTGACATTAAATATGTAATTCGCGAAGTACACAATTACTCTGCATACCACCCAAAAAATGATCTATTTGTTATATGCAGATAGGAGGGAATGATGTATACACAAATCAAGCAGTTAATGTGACAAATAACATGAAGTGTGATGTGAGACAAACTCATGAGTCTCTGCGACCGCTCGCTGCGCCGCAAAAGAACAGTAACCCCGGCAGAGCACCATGCCTAAGACACAAGCATCTAGAGTAGCCATCAGCAATAGTATCTTGACGGTGTTTGAGAATGCACCTGCTTCAACCAACACTGCGTGATTCAGTTGACAGACCCACTTTGATCCGATCATGTGGGCGACACCAGGGCAGCTTCGTGGTTCGGATCCCAATCTACCAGCATGTGTGCTCACACTAAGTGCTGCACCATCGAGGCATAGAATGTGTGAAGGTGACACCAGGGTTCGTAGAACCCCTCATCTGGATGCTGACGCAGGCAAGCATTCAGACCATTGATCACGCTGCACGTCCATCACATCAACTGGCACCAGTGTGCCCTCAGTGCACAGTGCATTGATGCATGTAGTGTAGTAGGAGAGTGCAGAGTAGTGCCGCGCAACATCATCCCCCATCCCCGGCTAACCCTGGCCCGGGGTGCACTTTGATGGAATCTACAAACATTAATTATAGGGAAAATTAAGATCAAATAATTAAAATAATAATAACCTGCCAGGCATATGGATGCTCAAAGATGCCCCTATATGCATTTTAAGTGATCTAATTATGTTTATTTAAAAATTCACATATTTTTTTACCACATTTTTTACCTACATTTCATGCCAACAAGATTTAAATTGTATTGTTAATGTGCAGTGTAAGATTATGTATTTATTTATTCATGTTTTATGCAAGGGTTCATTTCCATTTAGTTGTGCAAGTATTTTATTTCAACAGAAAGTAGTACAACGTGAGCCGCCTGCTTCCATTGTCCATGCTTTACGAGCTCGCCAGATTCAATCGCCATCGAGTGTCTCAAGGAATCGGCATGAGCCGTTTCGCACTCCATGGGCCTAGCACATTTTCACGCTAATCATCTTTAGCTGCAATAGTCTGATGTAACTTACTGAAACCTGTGCTTTTGTGCACCTGGAGAAACCACATCTTCTTCACTGGGAATAGCATCGCCTGGGGGAGCTTAACACACCAGTGATTCATTGTTGTGCACACCTCAGTACTTTCGCAGTTTTGCCTATCTGGCAGGCCGCAGGTCAGAAGCTGTGTAAAGTTTTCACACAGAGTGATGTAAAGTTTTGTGCAAGAGTACTTGCACACAGGTTTTATACTGTGTGTTTTTCATTTCAAACACTGCCTTCTGGTGTTTCGGGGTCCAAGTCTCAAACAACCCACTTTCACCATTATTTCACGTAATCTACCTTAATAACCAGGATGCTCAATACCGAGCTTTTTTCTGGGGTCAGGCTGAATAGGCCCACTTCATTCCGACATAAGTATCAGGCATAGAGAACACCTGGTTTTCCTGTGCAGAGGGGCTCATCCAACAATTTACAGAGACTGCATACATACAGGTGAATGGCCTGCCATATTCTAAACTAATCATCATCAGCATTAGCAATCGACACCGCCTGCCAATGGTGTCTGGCGCCTAGTCGAGTATCCAACTCCAAATCCACCTAGCAATGTTTTTCACAGCTCCTCAAAACTTCCACTAACCTGACACCACCCAGCCAACAAGCGTTAAATTGGTGCCCTTTTGTGTGGCCATTTCCTGCTGTAAACCCTCATGTTCAACATTTTTACTACGAAATTTAGCAGGCATTTAATTGTCACCCTTTCATGTAGCGTACATTTCCCACGTCAATCCTTCCACGTTTTTGGACCCAGAAACCTCCAAAATTTCCCGATACCTCAAAACTTCTTTGAGCAATTTTCCCACCTACTCATCCCCCTTCCCCCAACAAGCCATACAACATAAAGAACATGCCAGGAACAGTGTTATCAACCCGGTACAACACTCTAATGCAGCCAGATGCTGGAACGACACCTAGTGATGCCACACCATCTTGCATAAAAACGTGCCAAAGCCAGTTACACAGTCACCATAACATCAACGGCGCATGGCATGCACAGCGAGTCGGCCATAATGGGACAGTGAGGCATCACCACCCCTCCCCCTCTAATGAACTGTACTGCACAGCAGAGCAAGCAGATGCACCAGCACTAACCCACTCCCCCTTTCAAGACCATAACACAGGCTGGAAGTATCGATCGGTGCAAAGGACTGTGTGTACAGGTGCACACATCCCCTCCACTGTCGGGTGGTACATCCAATCGAGCATGCACAGGGAGGTCAGTTATGAGGGGTGGGTCTTGGCCTTGACACCCACCGCTGGGTTTGGCTGCTTTGCCACGACCATCAACAATGGATTGCCTGATACGTGTAGGCATCCCGAAGCCTCTGTGTTGGCAATGACTGTGCCCCATCCCACAGGATGTAGTGGCCAAAGACGAATTAGGCAAAACATATTGCAAGTGTGCGGGTAAGGCCAGCCCAACGAGCAATTGTGTAATGAACAACCAACAACACATTGACAGCTCCTATGTGATAAACCAAATTCAAAGCCAGTGAAAATTTAAAGTTTTGGACTATACTAGTCAACCAAATTCAAAAATTCAACTCCCAATCAACAAAATTTTGTGTGCCAGTTTACTGTGCAGGGGCAATGTATCCCTACTCTCCAGTTTACTTTGTGCCTACAACATTAACATTCAATGTGCCTAACTGCAACCATACAAAACTAGAACTTCTAGTCCTCACAGTGCCACAGCAATAACAATGTATTGAACATTTCTACAGTATACAAAGATTTATTAACTGGTCCAGACTGTCAACCTACGCAATGTCCCCGCCCCATGTGTCCAGGGGGCAAAAGTAATGACTTGTTGAAATGCAAGGTGTGTGCAATGCCTCTACATGGACAATGTTTGCAGCTTGGCGAGAGACTGACACTACAAGATCGCAAATTCACATGTCGGCAATGCACAGCTGCGACCGACACAGAACCACAGCTGTCACACTATTAGTGTGCAAAGTAGCAGATGTAAAAAAAGCAGTGCTGCTAGCTCATCCCACACCCCATCAACTGGCCTTGACTCCAGCACCTCTCCCACTCTTACAATCCACCCCTTACATACAGCCACTCACCGCCTACTTTCCCATGCCTGCCTTCCTCCAACACATTATTCCAGTGCTATCAACTCGCACACTACAATTTCCTCAACCAAACCCGGTGACACAATTTCCCATTGCCAACTTTGTTCCACCAGCTGCGAGCACGTGGCCATAAAGTAGTGAAATCTAACACCAAACCACTGCAGACATTCGAACCCCTGCGCCTGGACCAACAAGTGTTTCCCTGCCCTAGCGTTTCCAGTCGCTACCCACCTTTTCAAGAGCACCTACAGAGGACCCATCTGCATTCCTGAGGGGCTGAACAGCATGCCTGCAATGCTACGGGGTATGCATGGAGGAGTGGCCTAGCTGCGTTGGAGTGCAACTCTCCGGAGAAGCATGTTCCTGGTGGCAATGTATCAATCACTACAGTGGGAGGAGTGGCCTAGCTGCATTGGGGTGCAACTCTCCAGAGAAGCGTGTTCTTGGTGGCAATGTATCAATCACTACAGTGGGAGGAGTTCCTCCATGCTTTCCAGTGCCGCTTTGGAAGAGCATTCACATAACTTCAAGCTCAAAGCATACTGACATTAGAAGAGCAACTGCCAACTGAGAAACTAACCACATTTATCACCAGAAAAAATCATATTGTCAGAAGTTTTCATCCACATCAAGGTGAAAGACACAGACACTAAGGGCAGTGCTCAACTGTCGGGAAACAGTAAGAATGGGTAGATCAACCATACGTCACCTCCCCCCGACCCCGCGAGCATACCAAGACAATGACACCCCAACAGACACTGTAACAGCAGCTTCTCGCCGACCAGCCCACAACAGCAATTAAGTTAATATGCATTCCAATTTACATCAATGATGTGAAGTGCTATGCCCTTATTGACATGGCTGCATCCCACAATTTTTCCAGGCCAGGGTTTGTTGATGTGAGAGCTCTGCGGTCTCCCAAAGTAACAGTGCAATTAGCCACAACCAACAACAGGGGAACCATGGGAGAAGCGGACATCACTGTCTGCATCTGTGACCTCGAAATCATCAACATAGTCCTAGTTCTTAACGAACTACAGGGGATGCAATTCTTGGTCCCTCTTGGTTAACCGAACAGAACACCATCGTGTAACCAGCAGCTAGAAGAATCAATATCGACATGTGGGAACGAAGAACAGCGTATATCCTAGATCCCTGCACTAGCATTAGTGAGCCCAGTGTTAGTCTGGACGACCTGGACCGCGAGGTACCACTGGCTTACCGTGATGCGGTTCAGCGAATATTGGACGAACGATATGACATGTTTACAGCTGCTGACCCATTGCGATGCACCAATGAAGCCGAACCTGCCATACCAAAAGATCAGAACCGACCAATTTTCTCGCAACCTCGCAGCTACCTTAGCCACCAAAGAAAAATCGTCAAGAAGCAAATACACGAGATGTAGTAGAAGGGGTTATTGAGCCTACAGAAAGTCGCTACAACTCTGCCATTATACTGGTGCCAAAGAAGGACAGCACTTGGTGTTTATGCGTCGACTTCCGCCCAATCAATCTATTGATCACAAGTGCCCCGCCTCCCTACATCAGTGCCAAATTTGTCTAGAATGTTGAGTGCATCACTCATCATTCTAGACAAAGACAAGGTCATGTCTTCTCTAGATCTGTGCAGTGGCTACTGGCATATCCCAGTGAATCTAGAGGACAGAATGAAGACAGCATTCACAGCACTAAACGGTAGGTATATTCAGTTATGCGCAATACATTTTAGACTGATATGCGCACCATCCACCTTCCAATCCATGACGGTTAGTGTAATGGATGGTCTAGTAAGTGACTTCACACTCGCCTACTTAGACGACATTGTCATATGGTCAGAGTCGAGGGAAGACCACATTTACAATATTTCACTCGTACTCGAATGCCTCGCCATAAATGGGCTCACATGTACCAACCACAAGTGCCACCTCGGCAAGGTATGGGCTGGACTTCTTAGCTCACATTGTGGACAAGGACAGCAACCGGCCTAACCAAGAACAATTGTGTGTGATCGAGGACTATGAGAGACCCTGCACCAGGAAACAGGCCAGGAACTTTTTAGGACTGCTTATCTGGTTGCAGGTGTTCATACTGGAAATTGCTATAACAACTACACCTCTCATCACATTCATGCACCTCAACCAGAAGTTCAACTGGAATGCAGAAGCCAAAGACAGCTTCATGGATCATCAAAAGCAGGTTCAGAGAATGAAAAGTGCTCATGCATCATGACCCCAGTAGGCACTTGTACGTACTAATGGACACCAGTGAACAAGGCCTCGTCGCGGTCCTGTTCCAGCTTGGGGACAACAACGAACACCACATCATAAACTACAGCGGTGCAAATTCGGACAAACAGAGAAGCGCTACGATGTCAACTAGATGGAGTGTCTTGCAGTGGTATGGGTGTTTAAATAGTACCATCCATATCTGAAGTACCAGCGCTTTACATTGCGAACTGACAACAGCTGCCTAGTATGATTGCACAGTACACATGAAGCGAGGAGCAAATTGGCTCGCTTGTAAATGCTATTGCAAGTATACGACTTCAACATCGAGCACATGCCAGGTACAGAGAAACAGCTGGCTGACCTCCTGTCTTGGCCACCTAGTGAGTTGAACACCGCACATGACGAAGAGGAGTGGGGCATTGTAATCGCCCACCACTGCTGAGACAACCAGACGCATCACATGTGACAGCAACCTGCACACATATCAATGCTTCACCCGAGGTCTGCATCGACCAACTCTGCGAGACAATCAAGTAAACACAAACAACGGCACCAGATGTGCAAATGAAAGTAACAACTCTGCGGACACATACCACAGACAGGTGGCGAGTATTTGATGGCTGCCACAAGTCAAAGTCACGAGAAGATAACAATAGGTAGAAACTGTACATACCTGCTGCACAACACACCGAAGTACTCCACTTTGTGCACTGTACACATTTAGCAGGGCACCTAGGTGCTAAGCAAACAACACACAATGTGTTGCAACATCCGGAGAGAGTTTGCCCTGCAACCACTACAAGGCTCGATGCGCCGACAGTCCAACACAACAGCAGCCATGAATACCAAAGGGACCATTTGAGACTGTGCCCCTGGACCTCACTGGGCTCTACCCTAAGATGTCAATGGGGAAAAGGATCCTGGTGGTAGTAACAGATTTCTTCTCCTGGTGGATAGAAGCGTACATGGTGCCCAGTGTGCGCACCAAGAACATCGCCTGCACCCTGGAGAATAGGTTCTTCCCATGATGGGGCTACCCCAGGACCTTGTTGACGGACAAAGGGACACAGTTCGTTGGACGGAAATGGCATGACCTCTGCACCAAGTAGGGGTGACGTAGAATACAACAGCGATTTACCAGCCGCATGCCAATCCTATGGGTCGCAGAAGATGGGATGTCAAGACCCAGCTGCGACTCCGCGTGGGGAAAGACCACATGTCCTGGGCTAAACAGCTGTCTGACAACCTTTTCACACTCTACTGCTGTACCAACGAAGCTACCAGCATGTCACCTGCAGCCGTTCTACAGATACCCGAGCTGGCACTTCTGGGTGGGTATAACTGCCCGGCAGCAGAGGAGAGTGCACCAGCAGAGATCAGCCCTTCCCACTGATGGCAGATATAATAAGAGCTGGAGACAGCTCGTGTGTAGCAGGCTGCCTAGGTCACCCAGAAGGTGCCCTTAACCACTCGGCCACCAAATCAGTTCTTGACGGGGCAGTGGATGTTTGTCAAAGAACACCTTTTGTCCTCACCCCGGTAAAACTTCTGTGCTGGGTTAGGTGCGAAACGGAGTGGTCCACATAGGGTAACAAAGCATTGGGGACATCACCTATCTCATCAAGGTCAACTGGAGGCATACCATCAAGGTACATCGGGACGACCTTCGGAGGGTCTCACAACGAGAAACACAAGCAGATATCCGTGATGCGGGTACTGATATCACCAACACCAGATAGTTCAGCGACATCAGACAAACGACTCATTCGACGGCAAAGCCAAACAGAACTTGTTTCCGCTCACGATTCGCAGCGATCACTCGCCCCCCCCCCAAGCTTCCTAGCTAACAGCCGACGCTGCAACACCAGAACCTACGTGCGTCGAGGCACCCAGTGCCGAGACGCCTGATCAAGAGACTCCTGCCACATCGAATATGGACGAGGAGACATCTGTGTGCGGCATACCCAGCCATGCGGTTCCCTCTGTGGCCATTACTTCAGGGAAAAAGCACCACAATAGCAGAACCACAGGTAAACTGTGGGAGGCCAGTCAGACGTCCGAGGAAGATAACCATAACAGGGACTCCTGCGACCCCCCTCGACATCGTCGACCAAACCAGTGCCCGAGCACCACCATCAGCAGTGACAAGAGCAGTCATGAAAGTGATTCCCTGCTGCACCACTCCAAGAACCCCGTCTGTTCACACAGGTCCCGTGTGTAGCCTGCCCAGACAGCATGTCCTGCAGCGCTACCAGGCACAGTGGTGACCATAATCAGCGCCTACATGTGATAACTCAACTCCATGCAACAGCTCTACTCTGGTCGTCAGTCAGACATCCGAGGGGAAACATCACAACAGGGATTCCTGCTACCTCCCTTGATGTCGCTGTTCTATTCGGCGCCCCCGCATCACCAGCAATAGCACCAACAGAACGGCCTCAACAGGGACACTACAATCTGCAACCTCGCAGGGTCTGGCCGTTGACTCCAGTGTACTGTGCCTGACGGCATGGTGTACGAAGAGTTTCCTGAGAAGGGAGACATTTGATGTGAGCCAAACTCATAGCTCTACACAACCGTTTGCTGCACAGCAGAAGAACAGTAGCTCCAGCAGAAAACTGTGCAGACTACACGAACATATAGATTTGCCGTCAGCAACAGTATCTCAAAGGTGTTTGGGAAAGCAATCGCTTTGCACAAGATTGTGCGAGTAATCTGACGGTCCCACTTTGATCCGACCAAGTGGGTAACACGAGGACAACCTCATGGTTCGGATCCTAATCGACTAGCACATGTACTTACACTCATCGCTGCACCGTCAGGGCATAGCTTTTTAAAGGCGATGCCTCGCCTCCTGTCGCCTGTGATCAGAATGTGTACGAACAACCACTGCCATTGTACGACACAATGTATTTGTGAGTGTTAGTGGTCCGCAAAAGCTGAGCCTAATGTGTCCCAGTTTACCCTAAGTGAACACCACTAGTGTAATGTGTAATTAAAAAATCTTAACAACAGTGAAGTATAACGACTTCCATCTTGGGGCATGTGCTTTACCCGTTCCAACCTAAGTTTAGCCCCCACAGGCATCGCCTGATTGGGGGAATTTCAGTTTTATGTTTTTTTCCTTATGTTTAGTGAGCATAGTAGTGTATACATGTATGTATTTCAGCCACCAAAAAGTTTACGGACTCAATAGACTTTTTCCAGCACTATGTGCATGTAAACCTAACAATTTAAAAGTTCATTGTCATTTATAATTCAGTAGCTTATGTAGTTATTAGAATATGTATCATTTCATTAGGGACATTGTTCAATCACTTTTCAGCCAATTGAATATTCCCACTCATTCAATGTAAAAATTATAGGCTTAACTCTATTTTCAATTTCTTCTTGCTTCATGCATCTTCCGACTTCCTGTATCTTCACGGCAAGTGGCCAGATAGACGCTGGTAGCCATTTAGTCTGAAGTGGAGCCGGCCGTGTGTTTCGCGATTCCCAGGCACTTTAAGAACTTTACATTGTCTACATCAAGAACAATTGTTTTAACTTTTTTCAACCAGAAACTTATTACTTAACATAACTTCATCGCCCAGGAGGAGCATATTCCCGCCTCCTATAAACCTAAAGCCCTAGGATTTTAACTTCACATTTTAATCTGGAGAGCAAATATAATTTTCCAGCATAAGCCCCCGACGCGCTTAGAGCGTCGGGTACATTTCTAGATGACATGAGCATCATCAGCATGGTTTGAATGTGTGTGATCATCAATAAATGACTTCAATCCTCATGTCAGCATTTGATTTGCAGGCCTTGCCTCCTAAATGCACTTAGGGAGCTGGACCCACCAACCAGCTATTTCCAGGATTTTTCATGTATTTCCAGGTATAATGTACTTTTACCAGTGTTTAATTGGTCTGTGGAGTGGCCTTAACACTCCACATTTAGCTTACTTCATACCAGCATAACTATCCACCTCACAACAGGCACCCACAGTGGTACTGGGCCGACTGCGACTGCCCATGGCTATCAGTCTATCGGACTGTAAATAATATTTCATACATTGGGACATAAGAGGGTCGGGAAAACAGCCTAGCCACCTGGGTGTCAAGGCAACGGCCCACAGCAGCAGAACAACTGGTAAGAAGACAACAAGATGTCTCTGGTAAATTTATCCAGCCATAAATTTGCATGAGTAACAGTGCATCTGCGGCATCTATACCATTCACCACCCCCGACCTCAACTGAAGTGTTTGCTCACCAATATGACTCACACCAATGTGGCAATATAAGACATGTCTTTACGACATGATCAAGCACCAAATTAATGTGCGAATCTTGCAATACAGTAAGCCAACGACAAAATCATAGAAATCTGTTCACATTTCAGTTTTGTAGAAAAATTTGATGCATATAATCTACCCAGATATTGTTTTACTAGGCATGGCCTACATACTAATAGTAAAGGCATGGATAAAGTAATTAGTATGATTTTAGATTTATTCAAAGCAACCACTTCTAAGAGCAAGCTCAACCAGGAAGCCAATGTAACAACGGAACATGAACAGGTAATAAATAAAACTGGCCCTATAAACAAAAACAGTAGCGCCTTAGTTTGGGAAACAGCGGGGCATGGAATAAATCGGTTAGGTACATGTAAAACTTTCTCATGTAATAACTTTACTAAAAAATATTAGGAGGTATCGCACAAGTTTAGAGTCAAGAACAACACATATACCAACAGTGGCAACCAAATCAGCAGGAACTTCAACTTCAACAATAGAAAAATCCAGCAACAGCAAGCCTGTCGGGTCTACAGTGGTTGCTCTTGATATGCTGGTGTTGTTTGGCGGGGACGACTCTCTGCGAGAGGTTCCTGTGCTTCTACTGTTTCCCTTGTGGGCATCGAGATTCCAGCATCGCAGGTGGAAACAGGCGCAAAGGGCATTCCCATCAGATTTGGGACTCGATGTGCCCGATTCACTGCTTGGTGCAATTGGGTTTGTTGCTTCTGTGTTCTTCTGGATGCCCTACTGGTTAACTGTCGCAGCACAGGGTGTAGCATCACCATGCATCTCGACACTGGCCTCCTCTGCTGCCAGGCGGAGGTCGTCATAGTGTATGGTGATTCTCTTCCTGCTGCTTACTTTGATGAGATACACAGTGTATCCAAGCGCCTTTACTAATGTAACTGGCCTGCTCCACATAGGGGAGAAACCCATGCAATAATTTTTCGCGATGCTGGAGAGTTTGTGTTCATGGGCATACACCTGTTGTTTGGGTGTTAATCTGCATGGTGGGCGCATGGTTCCTGACACCCACTCGGGTATGTAGGGTGCCTGATTTCTCCAGTTTCACTGCAGGTCTGTTTCGTGGCGCTGCCCCTGGGCTGCACTGTCCTCGGCTTCGCCTGCACTTTCTACGCACCATCTGGCGAACTCACTGAACAGCAGTAGTTCTAGGCCCTACAGTAATGCGGCATGTGATTGGCCCATAGCCGAATTCACATGCCTCCTGATGGTGAAAAAGGCCACTGGCAGATTTTCGACCCATGTTGCGTAATTTGTCCCAACCTGCAGGTATAGTTGTGTCTTGAGGTCGTGGTTTCGTTGCTCTGTTGGGTTGGCTTGTGGGTGGTAAACAGCCGTGGTGTTGTGCACTACTCCCCATTTGGTACACAGATCATGCCACTGTCTCCTCTTGAACATTGTGCTGTTGTTAGTAAGCAATATTCTGGGGTATCCTCAATGGGGATAAAACTCAGTTTCCAGTACACATGTGATGTTACGTGCATGTGCACTGGGAACGGGATAAGCCTCTGTACATCTGGAAAACAAGTCGTTCACGACTAAAATGAAGCATTTTCGACTGTTTTTCGGGTGTTAGAATCCATCAAGCCTAGCGAGATTGTTTCAAACAGCTCTGTAGGCACTAATGGTAGTTGTTGCATCACTCCATCAGCACAGTGGCTTTTGAATTGGTTACATGTCATGCATTTGTATACATACCCACGCATGCCATGCGTGGCTCCTGGCAAGTGAAAATAAGCTTACACATTACATGTTGTTTGTATTGATCCTGGGTGACCTGCAAACTGACTGGTATGTCTGTGATATAACACTTGTGGATGTGCATCCTTGAACACTTTAGAGATGCCACCATCCTTCCAACTGGCGTGGGATAGTTTCCATGCGTGCGCCTTCCACTCGCCACCATTCTCAGTTGTTTTGTGTTAGTTCTGCTAGCTGGTGTTGTGTGTCTCGACACTGTTGTTGTGCAGCTATCATGTGGGTCTGGAGTTCGTCCAGCCTGAGTTCGACTCCTGTCTGCAATAGAATGTTGTTGCAGCTAGCTACGCCCTCGCTACGTGTTTGGCAGGTGGCTGCTATAGGGGGCAGTAGGCCATCCCACTCGTCTTCGTCCACTGCTAAAGTTTCGCCAGGCGTGCATGACAGTTCGTCAGCTAAGTGGTTTTTGGCCCCGGGAATGTGTTGTACCTCAAAGTCATATGACTGGAGAAGCAATTCCCATTGTGATAATTCTTCTTTCGTTGAGTGTGGCTACACTAGGCAGCGAATATCTGTCTGGAGTGTGAAACACTGATATTCGTGGTAGACTCGATACCTCTTGACGGCCCACATGACAGCAAGGCACTCGCGCTCGTTCATGTCGTACCTATGCTCTGCCGATCAAAATTTTGCACTGATGATATCGATTATCTGCTGCTATTGATTTTCCCTGAGCTGAAATAAGACTGCTCCTAATCCTTTCTCGCTCGCATCTGTTTGGAAATACAGGTGTCTTCTCAGGTTGTGGTGGGCTAGTGTAGTGAATTGTAGGAATCTTTCTTTCAGTTCCGCGAAGCATGTGTCACACCCGCGGTTCACTGGTATTTCCGGTTGGGGGAAAGTATACCATCAGTGGCGCTGTTACTATGGCGAAGTCACGGATGTTCTCTATTAGCCAGTATACCAATCCGAAGAATTTCCGCAATTGCTTAAGTGTGCACAGAAAAGTGTAATCATTGATGATCAACAGTTGTTCAGGAGTTAATCAGCTGCCATTTTCGTCCACCAGTTGTCCGAGAAATTGTATGCAAGGCTTTATTGTGTGGCACTTCCAGTTAGCGCATGTCAGTTTGTTATTGGCTAGTTGTTCTAAGACTAGTAACAGGTGCTCTATGTGGTCCTCCGACATCTATGACCACACCACTATGTCATCTAAATATCATGGCCTGAGATGTTGCTGGGGTGTACATTTAAGCCTGAAAGGCATTGCACAGAATTGAAATACCAGCCCTTCTGGTGCAGTCAAAGCTGTTTTGGCCCTGTCCTTTTGTTTAATTGGCAGCTGCCAGTACCCGTTGCAAAGATTATTTTACATCATGATTTTGGCTCGACCGAGTGTATGCAATGCATCTCTAACACTTATGTATAGTGGCAGTGCACTCTTCGTGATTAGGTTAATTGGCCTGAATTCTGCACAAAAACACCACATGCCATCTTTTTCGGAGCTGCGGGTGGGTTCTATCATGCCATCAGCAAGAATTTCTTTAATTTGGTCTTTTATGATAGCACATTGGTGTGGCTGATGACTCGGTGTAGCAGCATATATCGGTTTACTCATGTTCCATTGGTATCTCGTGCACTGCTTCGTTCGTGCGACATAATGGGTTAGCGGCCGAATATACATCATGCCACTCATGAAGAACCCTTGGTACCGCATTGCGAACTACCAGCGGTACTGCATGATCTAGTTCATCCAACTGAATGTCGAGTTCGCAAATTATTGTTCGGGGTTCAAGTTCGTACACAGTTCGTCGTTTTTTTTGACCGAAATATATTCTACATTCCGCAGGCTCGACAATGGTGTTCTGTTCAGTGAGCCATAGAATACTTAGAATGGCATCGCCACATAGGTCAGCTGACACGAGGGCCATTGTGGTGGTTTCCACATTTCGTATTCAGACGATTACTGTTGTCTCTCACATGGTTTCCCCATGTGCTGCCACATAGCGAGCTGCAGTACTTGTGTTTACTGTTTGAGTTGACTGACATCAACAAACCCGACTCACACAAAGTTGTGTGATGCTCCAGTGTCGACCAATGCATGCCATGTTTTGTTATTTAGGATGACTGGAATTCTTATGATATTGTGGTTGCCTTTAGTGGTATGTTTTAGCAGTACTTGTTACAGTGTCGGTATTGGTGTTTTATTTGTGACACAGGGGCAGGAAAAATCATTTTTACTTCTAGAAGCTCTAAGCTCTTTCTCAGAACTTAAATAACTGTATCCTTCCTTTATAAAGTTGAACTGGGGAACTCCTGGAAACTGAAACAAAAATACATGCTCTGACGAGTGAGAAAAGCGCGAATATTTAACAGAAAATTTAAAAATAAATTAAAACCCATAAACGGGGCAAAATTCTTAGTAAAATGTCCTTCCCTACTATAAACACACTGAAGAGCCAAAAAAACTGGTACACCTGCCTAATATCGTGTAACCCCCTCACCCCTGAGCACGCAGAAGTGCCGCAAGACTCGACTAATGTCTGAAGGTATGCAGGTGGCAATTCACATCATGAATCCTGCAGGGCAGTCCACAAATCCAATTTGCGCCAATTTGAGAAAGGGTTGCACGTCTGTCACGTTTAATAATTCTTGTCAGTCGTCGTTTGTCCCGTTCTTTCACGATCTTTTTCTGGCCGCAGCGATGTCGAAGATGTGATGTTTTACCGGATTCCCGATATTCACGGTACACTCGTGAAATGGTCGTACGCGAACATCCAAATGCTATCGCTACCTCGGAGATGCTATGTCCCATCTCTTGTGCGCCGACTATAACACCATGTTCAAACTCACTTAAATCTTGATAACCTGTCATTGTAGCAGCAATAACCAATCGAGCTGCCGACCGCACCGCGTTACTCTGATTGGTTCCATACCTCTGTTATTTGCATACGCACACATATGCCAGTTTTTTTTGGCTCTTCAGTGTATATTAATAGAAGTTATTTTAGGTAAGTTACAATCCGAATTAAAGGGTTTTAATTTTCCCTATACAAATTCTCAACTTCAAATGCGCTTCACTTAAAAAGACGAGAAGGCTGTCACCTATTGAGTGGCGGAGGAAGGTCCTGCGCTCCACGTGATCTCTCAGCCAATCAGAGGCCTCCGACTCCATGAAATTAAAACTTACAACTCTCAGCTCGTTTTTCCAGCATTCTTTACCAAACCTATTACTTTTTCAAGAATTAAAGAATCAAATAACTTAAAAATACTACTTAAAAACATTATTTACAGGCCGTCAGCGTCTTTTCGCGTCTTAAAATCTCTTAAATTCAAGTTTTCAACCCAACTTTAACTCGCTTGGCAGAGTAACACACACCCACGAGGAAATAAAGCGTAATTTAAACAAACCTTTTCCTCAACATACAAAAGAACATACTAGTAAATACTCAAATTCTTTTCGAATTAAAGCAGCAACGTAAATTCACTCGTGAAATCACCTTTCAAAATCCAGTTACTTAAAATTACCATTTATGGAATACTTATTTTTCAATTTCAAATCTTTTCTCGAATCACGCCCTCACGAACTACGGTATTTTTATAACAAACTCTGGCAATTAAAATCCGTTCTTAATACTTTTAAATCCCGCAATATTCAATTCCCATTTTTGTAAAACAAAATCACCGATTATGAAATAACTTATTTTCAATTACAAAACTTTTTCTCGCTTCATGCCCTTACGATATAAGACAATTTTATTAACAACCTTTGGCATTTAAAATCTTTTAATAGTATTAAAATCTGCAATATTCAAAATTCCCATTTTTATTCAACAAATACACTAAAGTAGAGTCACTAACTAGGCAGTGTCGCCTCCCTCCTCTTTCCCTGTGTTTCGGAAGTGGGTGGGGAGGGGAATATTATGATACACCTGGGCCTGCTGGGGAAACTCAGTAGGCCCATTAAATGTTAGCTGTGGAGGGCAACATCCATAACTACATATAAGGATGGTGCAGGGAGTTGGGAAGGGGCCAATCTTGCTTCTTCCTAATCTCCCCGTAGGTCATATGAAACCCGTTGAGTGGTAAATGGCCCCTCATGGAGCCTGGACTACCCCCGCTCTGAGCTTCGCCAATGATGAAAAACGGCAGGTCGACACAGTTTCTCGTGTGATGCCGGAGCTGACAGATCGCTCTCCCGCACCTCATCTTTTAGCATTTTGACTGGTCAGTTAAGATATTTAATGACATCCGGTCACAATAAATGCAATCTGCAGCCACCACTGACGAAAAAAAAAACATTTTTTTTTAAGAGACTAGGCCTCGAATATGTAATATGCTTCATTTCGTCAGCAGTGGTGGTGACAGCAGGTATTGGTTGGCACCACGAGAAGTATTCGCGAGTTGGCAACCATGATAAGTTGAACTTTGCTCTTCCTGTAATATTAGCTGTCGAAGGCGCGCGGCCCCCTGGAGCCCAGGAAAGAGCGAGCATCCAGTCTACAACGGTGACCTCATGCTAACTAACAAGAATTGGAATATTTCGCACTCGAAACATAAATTCTAGCATACATTTTTATTGTGTTCATCACGCCTATATACAGACACATCAAATGTAAACAACTTTTGGTAAAAAAAATTTTTAATGTTTAACCCCTTACACCAAAGTCAAATTTGTAACAATCTACAGTAAAAATAAAACCTCACACGCAAGCTGCCACAGGAAAGAAATTAGCTTTAATTCGTAAACAATATACATTATGGTTAGTCCAGGAAGGACCCTACCAGGCGAGTTGAGAAAACACCTGACCGACTCGCTAGTCACAACTTATCATCGCTGCCCTGTCCGAAAAAAAAATATTTTTTATGTGAAAATATATTTCATCCTTGTGTTATATTCGCTCAGCTTGAACTCATGGACGCACTTAAAGCAGACTACTGGCTATTTGCAGACGGACCATTGACAAAACTGACCCCATTCAACAAAAGGAAGGTATTCGAATAGGAGGGCAAGATATCGAAAATAATGTAAAACCGCATACTAGAAATATGTGTCACGAGAATGAAGCATACAGAGAGCATGTTTCGGGAAAGATATGAACGAAAAAACCAATCACTGAGTGTCCCTTCCCCACTAAACAAAATGCTCAACNATGTGTCGTGTACAGTTGTGTTATTTAGCTTTCTATAAAGTAATCAAATCTCGAAAACTCAAAAACAGCGTTAAAACCACTTCGCTAGTACTGCGGTACGCGATATGCACAGTGAAGGATCCCATGCATCCCCCCTCATCTTGGCATAGACACTCATCATTAAAAATAACTTCCAAGTTTAAAATAAGTACATTAGGAAATTTAGGTAGTGGGAAAAAAAATCCATATGGTTACTCCAATTGCAACAATATTTCTAGCTCACAGCATCCGGATATAAAACTCTTTATACATGCAAATAATGTACGAATAATAAGTTTTGCGGGAAAATTTATATAAAATGAGAAGACACTGACGTAAAGTACACCCACCACAAGTACAAAATCATAAAAAACTGCTACCTTCTGCAAACAAAATTACTGTGTTTTCCTACATTCGTGTGCGCTTGCTCCATTAAGGAATATATCTGATCCGTGGTAAAACATCCACACCCTCCCCCTCCAGAGTCACAACACAGCTCCTACGTGACTTTAGCAGAATGAAAAGTGGCATGCGAACATGTGGTTGTATATGTGTGTGGCCTCTATTCCAGCATATTTCAATAGTATTCACTCTTTATGAATTATACTAACTAAAAAAACAGTTTTATTTCCGAGATGCTTGTCCACCATGCACATTTATACCACAGTACGAATTCCAGCAAAGACACGCGCATACAGCTTTAATTCTCCACTCTTCAACCTCGTCGAGACATATAGGGAAATACTTCACAAATGCAAAAAAAAATAGAACATATTGCAGCCAGTGCATTATGAAAGCCATGAGATTATAGAGCTATGTTAATCTCTTTCGAACGCAGAAAATTATTTCTATGTACAAATTGTTTGTAAATAAATTCTGACTCGAACTCCACCTTTGTTTTTTTTTTCCTTATAAAAAAACAAATGTGATTTTTTTTATTCCAGTGAGACCAAACATACTTTGTGGTGCTGTGAANATGAGATTATAGAGCTATGTTAATCTCTTTCGAACGCAGAAAATTATTTCTATGTACAAATTGTTTGTAAATAAATTCTGACTCGAACTCCACCTTTGTTTTTTTTTCCTTATAAAAAAACAAATGTGATTTTTTTTATTCCAGTGAAACCAAACATACTTTGTGGTGCTGTGAAACTAAGAAATAAGAACAAAATTGTACATTATCTACTTGCTTGTACGTCAAATACACACACCTACACACGCAAACACACAGAGCCCGAAATATCCCAATTGCAGGAGAGATTGACAGACACATTAAAAAACTATTAAGACAAAAGCATACTTAAAGAAGTTGTCACGAGTCCCATTACAGAAGCAAACAAGAGACACGTGCAGTCATAATCTGAGCTCGCATACACGTCCAGCTGCGCTGCACCAGGTGTTGAATTGGACTTTTCGCTAGAGCACAGACCGCTGGAGTGCTGAGGAGAGGTCGCAGGGGTCTTGTCGCTCCAGCAGCATGTTTTATTTCACACACACGCCAACTTTAATTCGTAGGGTTATAAATACATATGATATCTGCACGCACAAGTCAACACCAGGGGAGACCAAAGTTCAGGGGAACCTGGGTTCGATTCTCAACTCGTTCCACCGAATATATATATTTTAAATCACTCCAGGTGAATGTTGGGATGAGTTCTTGACCGAGTCCTTACTTGTTCCCATTATCCCTAGCAACTCGTTCAGTCTCAAAAGTGAGTAAACGTTCAATTTTTATTATAATTTTAGCTTGCATGCCACTTAACAATGAAATGTTGCGCTACTATTTTACGTTATTCAAATAGGCGAACATGAACGATATATATATCCAATTATAGAATGGCAGGATAGACAGATCACCAAACTAAAACAGATTTTTTTTTTCTAGTATCAAAGCCGAGAAAATATGTTTTAAAATAAAATTCACCGAAAAAAATTAAGCATGGGCTGTATAATAAAACATTACTGTTAACACCTCTCGTTCTCTTTTTTTTCCAGACTTATGAAGAGAATTCGCATTTTTACAGTACACCACTGAATAAAGAAGCAATCTTCTCAGGACCTATTATTTGAGCGAGACTCAATCATACGAAAAAAAATGAGAAAATGTGTAATTCTAATTTAAAAAATCCAGCACCAAAAACTGCGAGAGAGTGCAGAATTACTTTTCACAGTAGGCGGAAAAACACCTGTAAAATTCTATCATCCTATCTATTTGACATCTATTTCATATGGAAAATTACTTAAAAATTTGCCCCCAACACGGCCTAAGAAAACACTCTCCAGCCAGAACAGAAGTTAATCGTCAGCTTACGACATTACGAGGGATGTGTTATATTTCTTCACGTATTTGTAACCCTCTGCCAATTTCATGATTTTAAAAAATATAAAAATTCCACATATCCGCCTATCTCCTGCTGTTATTATTCGGCGCCTTCTTCATAACGTTATATTTAATTGTCTTATTCAGCTTATCGCTAATAATATTTACCGTTTTTGCTAGGTGCAATTTTCAACACATAGCAAGCTCGAGTCCAATTCCCATCCGTCAGTGTGCATATGAGGAAACTTCAACAGGTCTGTTCACCATTATTTTTCACAACCCTAATCATGCATTTTACAGTATCTAAGAGCAATAAACATGCCAAAGGAAAATTACACCATGCCTATCCTACTTCAGCCACACAGTTGTGCAAGCCTTAATACACAAATTAGTTTGAAAAATATCTGATTTCTCAGGGTGGATATCTCTTCCAATTTCGGCTGACAGTCAGCTTATATCCCCTTTAGTAATGGTTGCAAAGTGTAATCATTCAGCTGATCTTTCCTAATACCCTCATCACTCCAAATAGGTGACCCATCACAACGTACAGAACCTTGAATTCTTGTCTCCCGTACCTACAGCGATCCACCACTCTTTTCTTCCTGGCTCTCGCAATAACGACATAATAGCTTAAATGGCCTCCTGGAAAGTGCATCTCCATTACTGTGAAAGCATCCAGGTCTGTGCTGTATTTCAAAGTCATTTTCTTGAAAATGCTGTATCCACAGGGCTATTTGGCCTTTAGGGTATTGAAATTAAGTAACTAGTGTAATGAAGCTTGGCCGGTTCTTAGAATATCTGCCATTAAGGTAGGGGTGGATGTGTGAAATTTCCTTCACCATGGACAGAAGCTCCCTCTGCGAAACACAGCAGTGGCGTTGATGCCGGGGAGGAGGGGGGAGCAGCTGTTCCCCCTCTTTTGTATTTGGAGGGGGGAGGGTCATCTCCCAACCAACACTAACATTGAAGAAAGAATAAGAAAATTAAACTAAAATCTTGGATTATTTTATTTAGATACAAGAGACACGTTAAGTGCAGTCAGGCATAAAAGAATTGAAATGTTTCCAATGCGAATAAAGCAGTGGCTGACAGGTACGAAAGGTACCATAAGTTTAACAAATTATGCCTCAAAACTACTACGAAGAATAATTTACAGGATAATGAAACAACAAGTGGAAGCCGAGCTGTGTGCACGTGTATCATTTCAAAACAAATAAGCCAAAAATGAACTTTTACAGTGAGCGCGAGCGTTACTTAAATTTGTGCAAGCATGCAATAACACACGCCCGAATAGACATATAATGGCCCTGAATTTCCCTTAATCGTAGACCCATGTCTCTCTTTCACAGCTGCTAACAGCGCCTAGGTGGCCCTTATCCTCCCCAGCTGCACAGACGACTTGGTGGAGTAGTAGTATGACTCTCCTCCTGTGTAGATCATGTGACGTACACCTGCAAAATAAATAGAACTGACATGGTTTCAGCACACTGCAGTCGTTAACAACAACAATTCGTTAGTCTGTCTCCGGCCGTTACTCCTCTACTTGTTTTTCACACACAGTGTAAGTTAGTATTATGTAATACGCTCGTTTCTATTATAGTCTAGTTTAAAGAAAATGTAATTTAAATTTTGGTAGAAAGGATTGTTTTAATGGAATTCATTTTTTACAGAATGCCATGGCGCAGAAAACGCGGTAAGATTTATCTGGAGCACGTCCTCCAAAGAGGAGTCGACTTGACGAGACGCACGAAAGCCATGTTCCGGATAGCGATCTGTTAGCCGTAAATGAAGGTATGTACCAAGAATGTTTTAAGTTTATTGTTCACAGCCAACAATCAAAAAATCAGACCTGTTTCCTCTGTAGTTCACATATTCTAAATAGAAACCATTTTCTATTATTCACAACATGTTTATGGAAAGAACATTAGGTTTGCATGTAAATATTTTTTGCGCTGAATTACGTTAGAAATTCTATATTTTAATAAGAGATTTAGATAATTTTTATTCATTGCATTAAGTACAAAGATTATACAAAGAAGTCGCCGAAAATTGAATATATGCTCACTCGCGACGCTATAAGCTACACCATGCACAGTGTTTACCTAATATTTGGTGACAAGGGAGGTTGTATAAACCCTTCTAGGGTATCACTTTACTCGGAAGAAGTCTACCTATTTAAGTAAATTACCTTAATGGCAGTGTATACACATTGTAATCAGTAGTGAAAAGTTCTTCTATCGTTAATTCCATGCCAAAACATGAAAAGGCACCCATTTTAAACCAGTAGGTTTACATTCTATATTATATATATGATGATGTGAAACGATCGATAGTTACGAGCAAAAGGTAAAATGCCGAAACGGTATTGATGCAACGAGTTTCCACTATTGCAAAATATTGATAACTAGCTTTTACCCGCGGCTTCGCTCGCGTGGTTGTAGTAACAAATTTATAGGGAGAAATAACGAGTCATTGCCAGATACATTATTATTCGCAAGGAAAAAAATCATCAGTGTTCAATTCAAAGAATGGGTGGAAAACATATGTTTCAACAGCGAATAAACTCATGGTCACCACCATATTGCCAGCAATGTATAATGTACAGGTCGTTGCCAAAAAATGAGCCTTGATACAATGCAGGCAGAAATCATCAGCTTAATGTAAACTCCTCAAGAGAAAAATCTGTTAAACAAACGACATCAAAGCGGGCGAATGCTTTTCCACGCAGTCCACAGTGAGGGAATTCGTGCATCTACAAAAATACGTCAATTTTTAAGTTGACAAGATAATTAGCTGTTATTGGTTGCTGTGAAAGACAACACATATCGCAGACCCACAGAGGCTTACCAGCTGCTAGCTCTATTCGTGCAATCAAGGAAAGTTTGATAATTTCCTGCACTTCATGTCACATTTTTCCGTTTACCCGCTTCGGTATCCAATGTTATAGTAGCAGAATTCGATGGTAGTGTGACCAGGTATGACATCCACATAAATGTTTGCGAGGCGAAATGCATACATATGTACATAAGACCCAGCGATGGGTGGAGGAGGGAGCATAAAAAACCTCTGGATGACATTATGCACATTTTCTTGGTAATATAATGTCCCTTCAAATTATCACTCTAAGTAAACTGCCTCTGGCAGAGTTTGCACTGAAATTACATATTTGAATATGTGATAGATCCGTACTGTTCCAAGTCTATAATGATACTGAAACAAAATGTATAAAAGGAGCATATTTATAAGATTTTAGGTCAGTTCACTGCCATGCCTCGAAGAGGTAAGACCGTAGCTGGAAGCGGGATCGTCAACACGCTGATTAACAATCTACCCTTCGAGCTGCACATTCCCAGATATAGGTTCTGCATGCTGGGCACCACGCTAGTTAAAAGGCTGTCAGCAACAAGACAGGCATAAACACCCTGGACGAGGCGTGCAAGCAGCATGCCATCGCTTATTCCCAGCACAAGGATCTGCAAACTAGGCACCAGACAGACAAGATACTTGCACAGAAGGCCGATGAAATAAGAAAATCATCAGACACTGGACTTGGAGAAAAAATAGACATGTGGGGTGTATCCAATGTGATGAAGGCTGAGGTGAAGATGGGAATGGGCGATAAGAGCAAGAGAAAGGCACATGTTAAATGGGAACAGGTACAGAGTGCCAGAGAAAGGCACAAGAAAAAAGAAAAGCAGTGATAAAAGGAAGATAAGTATGCAAGGTTAAGAAAACATCAACCAGCGGATTTTTTCCATTGATTTTGCCTGCACTCTGGGACCTAGGGGGCTTAATCGGAGCCACGAGTGGTATCGTCCAAGCTGTCATCACAGCATCGAACGAACGGAAGCTGTTGTTCGAGACACAAAGACACACTGCAAAAATGGAAGCTATAGCCATGGGTAAAAAAATGGTCAAGGCCTCCCTAAGGCCATACCCAGTAGGAAGCAGAAGTGTGCAAAAGCGACACAGCAGGAAGATACATTAATTAAATCTCTACCGAAACGACCATTCACAAACGTGGATTTGGAACTGTTTGCACGCCAATTGGAAATACTGCATTTCAGGGGAGTGTTTATGAGAGATGATTTGCCCCCTAAACCCAAAGGAGACGAATGTGCCATAATTAATCTGGACATGGCAGCCGAGCCCGGTACGCACTGGGTGGCTTACATAAAAAAGGGTACACATGCAGACTATTATTATAGTTTTGGGAATTTGAGTAATCTGCTCGACTTGCGCGAATATTTGAAATATGCCAAACTAACATACAATTGCGAAATGGAACAGATGCCTAACACATGAAACTGTGGACACTTGTATCTTCACTCCCTGGTTAGTTCGTACAAGTAATTGTATAAAATGGTTATACATTGTGAGGAAACTGTCAGTCATGTCGATAACACTTGACAGGTCGTAGCAATGAGCTGCATGCGGTACATTTTTCACCACTTGACCTGGAGGGGGAATGGTGCACAGGCTTTACTGATTTTCAATCCTACAGTGCGATACCAAACATCGATGAAAAAAACTGCAATCTGTACCTCGTAAAAAAGTAGTAATGTTACGCACGAGGTAATACTGCACATGGTCTCTTATGAAATAGACGATATTGCAAGGTTCATTGAAGATTCGCAGTCCCCGACACAGAATTCGAATTACATGGGAATCCCAATACTCTAAAGAGTGTCATCAGATGCAGCGAAGATATCGACTTTATGAAACCGGATACTATCAGACCGATGCTAGGGTTCGAGACAAACATATACGAATCTGGCAAAACAAACGAGTCGTCGCAGTCTGCAAACATTTTGCCAATCAATGTGATATGAACAAACAGCAATTTTGCGAGTGGCACATACCTCAGTGGTAGGCCAAGCAATACACTGCCCGAGTTTTCGCCGATGGTCCCTCCATATTTTAAACTGGTCGTAGCACCGCAAAGCATCATTAACATTCTGGACGTCGCGAAGAGAGCACACGAAGTGGTCGTGACAGTCGTCTACCAACACGGAGAGTTAGTAAACTTTCGAAACGAAGAAATTACCCTACGACTGCATTTGAGAAGATGGAAATAAGATTTACAGAAACCAGAACCAATACAGCAAAGTGTTGTGCAATACCTGCAATCAGTACATCGCAGGTCTCCAAGAAGTAAACACATGCTAGCGATATTTTCCTCAGCATTCTCGGCATCAAAGTCAATCGTCATAAAAGATTACCTAAATATCGAAGAGCTGATGGTTTTTGAAGACAGTGTAACGAAGGTGGAACTTAATGTGTATCAGCCTTTCATGACCTGGCCATACACACTACCATCGGAAGTTCGGATAGCGGCCCCAACACCAAGATATCTGTTCTCTGCCTTGTCAGTTCTTTCTGCGAATTAGGGGGACTCTGATGAAAGAAGATGGGCCCTACCCGGCATAGACGAAAATAACGAGCATTGGAATGCTTCACCTGATCGATCTATCACGTATTTTCTCGATGGGGTCGAGGTGGACCAGTTGCGAGATGTGGACATAACATCAACGATCAAAAATTACCTTTCGCTCATGCCGAATGAGCTGTCTGCAGCCAAGTTGGCAGTCTAGGGAATCGAAGATGACTACAGTGTTCCTATATACCCTGGAGGCAAATTCGAAGTGTGCATCCTGATCTCCATGCTATTGGGATTTGCCGAAAACTACAAACGATTTATCTTCAATTCGAAGCAGGACCTTGTGCTGCTTCTAGCTAATATGCATGCAGACACCATCATGGTTACGGGAGAAAACCTGAAAATATTGGAACTGAAACTATAGTCTATCGAATGAATGCAGCCTGATGTGCAGTTGAGCACTGCTGAATGCATAAAATTTTTGCAGAATGTGGAGGATGGAAAAAAACATCGATGTGGCTTTTAGATCGCGGAGTCTCGAGACATACCTCGGAGTCAGCGAATCAGCTGGATGGTGAAGTCCAACTTTGCTTCTGAGAAACCGAGGTATATCATTGTTGGACTACATACTGGAAGACAGCACAATTTGAGGGTGAGCTGTTCGCAGTTCGACAAATGTTAAATATAAAATTGAAAATATTTTTCAATAGCGAAAGCTATCCATACATTGACATGAACACGAACTTTTTAAATGGGCAGTACCTGCTGGCATATCAGATGTACGCACAATTCCAAACTGCATATTGTGGACGCCCCCAATTCACGATATTTAGCCCTAATACTTTCAAGTATTTGGTCCCGCTAATGGAATTCGATGTGAGTAAACAGGACGAGCATATTAACTCCAATGTAATCGACTGCAGGATCGAATTCACTACACATGGAAATATTCCTGCCAACATGTACACATTCTGCCTAATACTTCACGACCTGCTTGTATCGCACAATTGCCGAGATAAGACAGTCAAGTTACTGATGTGAGCACAGCTGAGAATATATACATATAACTGTTCACCCACTATAACTGTTTAGTCGTCTTCGAGCATCGACAGCTCAATATGTACTGTAATCTGCAGGGTTTCCAGAGCCAAAATAGCTTCGTTCTCAAGGAGATCGCAGTGTCCTACGACGATGATGGTAAAACACGAAACTGCCCCTTCTACTTTCCATACCCCTGGAAACTGTTGGACGAGAAGGGTAAGATAACAGACACCTGGCTGAGAAAGTACTACCATGGACTGGAATGAGACGGAGGCAAGATTCCATACCATCAGATGGGAAATGTGTTGCACGACTTGCTGATGCAGTACACAAAGGCCCAGATTTATGTAGCTGGATCTGAGCAGAAAAAATGGCTTAGCGACTTGTGTACATTTGAAGTGGAGATTATCAATGTACAGGCCGAGTATGGATGTCTTTCACTTCGCAAGCTCTTTAAAATGTATGGCGATTCGCATCGTCATATCTGCGACAGGTCTGAACCTGATAGGACCTGCACACTGAAGAATGTGCAGCTGCTGTGCAAATGATACACCTCATCCTTGGACAAGGAATCGGGTGCCTACGAGTATACACGAAATCGTCCGAATCGACCCTAAGTTTTCGAACTCTGTTAGAAGAAGAGAAATAAAAATTATTGTTTCTTTGCTGATTAGGTGTATTTTATGTATACAATAAATTTGTGTAAAAAATAGATTGCGTTTTTTAATTTTAAAACCTAACCACTTTAAATATAAAAAATATTTAAAATAAAAATACTTGAATGTTAGAATAAAGCAAAAATAAATTAATATGACAGTTTACATACTCTACAGGAATGACCAATGTCACCATTCAGTACAGGTCGATAGCAGTTGGCATAATCGAGAAATAAATGCCACTTATGTGTTGAAAATAGAAACTAATATGGAGGGTCCTGACAGTGCAATCTATACTTTAAAAAGCTAAACCAATATGGCTGCTGCCTGGTTACTAAATTCGACAACCTGCCTGTTGGCGATATCAATTATTAATACACTAGCGCCATCTAGATATTGAAAATATATGTAATCCAATATGGCGTCCTCCAGCTATGTATAAACAAATGACAATACAAAAACCAATATGGCATCCTCAAACAATGTATAAAAACATTAAAAATGGAAAAACAAGATGGCTTGCCCCAACAATGCATAACAAATGACAGAAAAAAAAGATGGTCACATACAACAGAAAGAGAATTAGCGACAGGTGGTGGAGGAGAGGGGGGACTTCAGGAAATGTAAGTTTATAATTTTTTTTATAAAATTTAAATAAATGTCTTATAATAAAAAAATATAATACATTTTTTATTTATTTGAAATTTTTTCGAAACTTTCTTGGATTTTGTTGGTTTCAAGGTCATTCTAGGTCATGGGCATGGAGTCAAGGTCAAAATTATGGGCCAATGTCACCCAGATTCTAGATGGTGGTTGTGTGTTGTCACAATATGGCGGCTGAATGGTGCTGGTACCAGGTGCCGGTTTTGTCCCATTTAAAATACATTGTCCCCAGACGAAGCTAATCATTCTATTGTTGTTAACTAAAAAATATCAAGAAGTGCATGTACACTCCATTATTTTCTGTAATACATGAAGTCTAAGCTAAACTGAGGACGAATTTGTAGACTATTTGTCTCGTCATAAAATTAAAATCTTGGCAATATTAAAAAAAAGATACATTGTTATTGCAGAGGAAGTAACACTCTGGCGGAAGGCACTATGCGAAAAAAATTATAGAACTTAACTAAATGCCTTTTAAATAAGATAGCCCCCCTCTCCCCCACGTAGGGCGTTACAGCAGTCAGGCTATATTTTTAAAGAAAATCCCTGAAACAGCCATTGAATAAAAATGCTATAATCAAGTTGGAATATTTGCCAAGCAAATGGAAAGCTGCGAATATAATTGTATTTCACAAGCCAGGAAAATATAAGAAACTCCCACAAAATTACAGGACAATTAGCCTATTAAATGTTCTTTCCAAGGCAGCGGGATGTATATTCCTAATGCGGATTAACATCCACCTCACCAGCGATAATTTACTTCCTGGAGAGTAGTTCGGCTTCCGAACAAAAGCACTTGACAAAACATCAATTTGTGTGGATCACTTAATATATAGCACATGCCTTCAACTGGCAGGAATATGATGTCGCAGTCTTTTTTAGACATTGAAAATGCTTTTGATCGCGTTTTTCATACTGGCATACTTTATAAATTATGTGAATCCCCCCCCTTCTTAAACAACTACTACATCAAATTATTAGCCATATTAGCTCACTACTGAAACCTCTGAACTTTTTCTGTACAATGCATATTACATGAAAAGGGGATGGGGGGGAGGGGTAGATAGCAAAACTATATATGTTGGAGTGCCATAAGGCAGAATTCTTGGCCCTGTATTATTTAATATTTATATACACTGTAAGTATGAAAGAATACCCCAACTTTGAAGGTCTATAATATCAAAACCAAACAACCTACAACCTCGATTGACCAATGAAATGAACTGTGGAACTGTGAAGTTTGTTTACCATACATTCATAAATGTTCAATGTGACCACCATGAGCGGCCCGAACGACATCTACGCAATAATCAAACTCATTCCACACTCTTGTCAGCATGTCCGGTGTTACGGTTTGGATGACGTCCATAATTCTCGTTTTGAGGTCGTCAATGTTTGCCGGCAATGGTGGACGAAACACTTGACTCTTTATGTACCCCATAGAAAATAATCGCACGGGGTATATCTGGGCTTCTTGGGGGCCAGTGATGAAGAGCCTGGTCACCAGCTGCTCCTTGACCAATCCAGCGTTGCTGCAACTGCTCATTCAGGTATTCCCGAACAGCTAGGTGACAATGGGGTGGCGCACCATAACAGAAACATCAGTCCATCCCCTTCACACTGACGTATCGAATGCGAACTCGTTACCCCTTCACCATCACAAACCAAGAGTTACGAACGCCATCCAAACCGTAACACCAGACATGCTGACAAGAGCGTGGAACGAGTTTGATTATCGCGTAGATGCCGTCGGGCTGCTCATGGTGGTCACATTGAACATTTGTGAATGTATGGTAAACAAACTTCATGGTTCCATGGTTCATTTGATTGGTCAATCAAGGCGATAGGTTGTTTGGTTTAGATATTATAGACCTTCAAAGTTGGGGTATTCTTTTATACTTATCCTATACACTATGTACTGAAGCCTGACCACCGAATGTTGCAATTCGGTTGCTATGTTGAAGACATTGTCATTTCAGTCGCTCCAATAACCTCGGCTTAGAAACACGAAGGCTACAAACTGCTCTAACAGCCTTACAATAATTTTACACGAAATGGCGGATTAAAATTAATGTTGAGTAGATCGAGGCGATCAATTTCAAAATAAAATTGAAAGAATAAATGAGCACTTCGTGAAAATGGCAGGAAAAAATTTTTTCAACGATTGTGCCACTAACACTAACCTGAAAATATCTAATTTCGGCGATTATAACCCCGACGAGACTCAGAAATATAAGCAGGAAAATAGTATATTGGCTCATAGGTCGCCCTAAATGGTTAAACCTTAAATGCAGGCCCTCAGCAATGGCCAAAGAGCATATTGGCTCACAGACCGCCCTAAACTGCCAAATCTTAAAAATCCGGCCCTCAGTCATGCACGTGCTTGTAATTAACATCGGAAAACCCGTATTATTGAACCTTATCACTACACCTACTACATTCATGCACCAAAACATTTTCGAAGGGTGCAGATGCAGCTGGTGCTGTTTATGTGACTGCGGCAGTCAGAGTGGGCACAAGGAGCTCGTAGATACATGGTTAATGTCAAGTTATGACTTAAAACTAAAATCAGTCACACAACCATTAATTCAACCATACATTCAAAATGCTCTACTTTATGGGCCACAGTGGCGTGACAGCAAGCTCTGCAACAACTTCCTTTTGAACAGATGGTAAGAACCCTCATAGCTTATGTTCTGACTCAGGCCATTCCAATTCCGAGCTGCTGAAACACTAAACGAATTTGAGAAATAATTTGTTCGGCAGAACAGCATTAAAAGTTTACTGTCCGATTTTGAGCGAGCATAAAATTCATGAGCGCAGGAGAGTTAGCTAACACGATTTTGTATGTATAAAGGAGTATCAGCGCACATTACATTTATTAAGGAGAAATACAGAGTGTGGTTTTCTTCTGTTATGCAAGTTTAACCAGTGCTGTTTATCATACCACACACTGAGGTGGTCTCTGAATTTAAGGTTAGATACAAAATGTACACATGTGTTCTGTAACCTCTGCAACCACTTGTTAAGGTGATATGCAAGGTCATTGTACACTATATCACAATACTCAATTATGGGAAGTACAATTGTATGTAAATAGTATCTTAATTCACTCTGGTAGAAGGTTGTTAAAGTACTTTATGGAATGCAGTGTTTTAAAGACTTTTTTTTTACAAATAAATGTTGTGTGAGCAGCTCAGGATAGTGTTTCATCCATTACAATACCCAAATTTTTAACACTGCTAGAGAAATTAACAACCATCCCATTAATGAAAATATTAGACAAACGAAGTTCCGTAGCAGCAGTAACAAGAGACGGAGAGCCGATTATTAAACACTGGGTTTTCACAGGTTAGATTTTTATGCTATTAACTTCAGACCATTTCCATGCTGCATCTAAATCTGACTTCATTTTGTTAAAAGTAGATACAATTTGATTTTGAGTTGAAGATATGCACATCTGGAGATCATCTGCATAAATATGATAGTTCACATGTGAAAAGTACATTGGAAAATCATTTATAAATAGCGAAAACATCAAAGGACCCAATAAAGATCCTTGAGGCACTCCTTCAAAAACAGCATGCCATTGAGATGTTATGTTGTTAATTATTACACACTGACATTTGTCACATAAATATGACTTTTAATCCATTCACATGCACTTAGAGAAAATTTTAGGTAGTTTCTTAGTTTACTTAACAGTTTATCATGGTCGACAGAGTCAAAAGCTTTGCTGAAGTCAATTAATGTAAGGAGGGGAAGCTGCCTAGAGTCCATTGCACATCTTATGTCTTCAGTGACATTTATAAGTGCAGTACATTTACTGTGCTGTCTCTGGAAACCAGACTGAAAGTCATCAAGTAAATGATATTTGTTTATATGGGAAAAAATTTGCCCATTAATAATGTATTCAAGTACCTTAGATAAACTAGGTAGAATACTTATGGGTCTATAATCGCATAAATAATTTTGACACAACATTTTAGGAAGTGGGCGCACAAGAGCATTTTTGCAGAAGGCAGGTAAGGTACGCGAAGTTATCAAGGTATTAAATATGTCAGTGAGTGCAGTTAAAATAACTTTTAAGATCAAACAAATAAGTTTAATACCGATTTCATTGTCACCCTTATTCTGAATTTTATATGCTTAGTAGGCATATTGCTTCAAGTGCCGACACCTGTTTTAAAAATAATTGATTTTCAATATTGGTACAGTCGCGAGTACTGCATTAATTAATTCAGTTTTCATTGCTTTATCAGGCTTGCATTGTTGTTGAGAAAAAATGACTGTTCAGTTCATCAGGAGTAAAATTGCTTTCGTCTTATTACCGATGCTTAGAGGGCATAGTCCCCATTGAACGCAAGTTGTTCCACATAGCACCCGGCGATTGTTTTCTATCCAATTTAAAATAGTATTTAATTTTGGAATTCCTAATTTTCTGCGTGAATGTATTTATAACTGATTTATATTACTGATACAATGTGTAAATCAGATAATGTTTAGAAATTTTAGCTTTTTTATACTCCCTAAATGCGGAATCACGCTGTGCCATGAGCACCCGAATTTCTTGGGTCATCAAAGGGTCTGGAGCTGGTGTGACACATTTAGTAACTACAGGGGCAAACTCATCTTACAACATCAGCACCAATTTGTTTAAAATATCAACTTTTTCATCAACTTTAGCTACATCTGCTACAGATTGCCATAGCTAACAATCTGCAACTAATAATAACTTCTCTGTTTTTATATTCTTTATATCTCTATAGCTAATTAATTAAGTTGCAAACTTTGACAAATGGAAAGAATAAGTTAAATATAGTAGATCATGGTGATATAATCCCAGTGCTTCTAACTGACCATAGTAGACAAAGTTATCTTCACTTTATACAATAACAAGACCGAGACAAGTACTGGTTGCACAGGTATGATGAGTTGCATTTAGCGGTAAAATATGTAATTTCAGCTCTTTAAACATGTCACACAGGGAAAGAGATTGATTATACTACTTAAATAGGTCTGTGTTGAAGTCGCCCAGTAGAACATGATCATGACATGCAATATGAGGTATACATATGGCCTTAATGTGATCTGTGTAACCTATATTAGGCAGCTTGTACACAACATCTGCCAGTAATTTTGTTTGTTCAATCTGAAATCTAACAACAATTATTCAGAGTAAGCCTGATATTCATTGTTTTGTCGTGAACCTCACATCCACGAGCTCCTTGTGCCCACTCTGACCGCCGCTGTCACATCAACCGCACCAACCACATCAGGCCAAGAGTGCATAGTGCAGGTCGACAAGAACGGAACTTGCACATTCTTGCCGACAAGGATTACGTAACTCAAGAGACCTCCCTACTCATTTAATACAAGAGGTAACTATTTTAATAAATAAGTAGGTTATCCGAAACAGTGTTTACCCCAAAGCAGCAGCTGTTGGGTGCCCGGGCAATTGACCTTTACATGGCAGCAGCTCGCGCCGCGACATACGATGTGATGCACCACAAAGTGGCATCGAACTGGCATGTAGCCCGAAGTTGAAGTGCTAAGTTCCCCAAAGTGTACCCAATAGTGCACAGGATTTCCCCAAACTCATCAAACAATGTCACCACATTCACAGATACAGTCAGAGGTGAGTTTTATTGTTTTTAAAGTAATCGAGCATGGTAACCCACGCCACTTTGTCCAGGTGGACTCGTCCATCCCTTCAGGAGACAGCCACCTGGCAACACTGTAGCCAGTCAAATACAAACGCATCACCAGAAGTGAAATACATACACTTTTTACAATAAATGTAATAATGTATTTAATTTTTAATTATAAAAGAGTAATGATTTTTTCAAAAAGGGAGATTGCTTATAAAGGCCTCCATCTTTGTAACCTGTTATTTAGTGTGGTGACACTCCGCCTCAACTTCACACATCAACCTTAACAGACATTTGTTAATCAACAGGGATGTTACCAATATGTCTCATTCAATTTATGCAATTTTTCACCACTGCCATAATATTGTATAGTGTTCATGTCATGTTTTACCATTCTTTGTTAGATGTTGGTTCTCGTCACTTGTTATGGAAGCGTACGTGACTTGTTCAGTTCATTTCAGCACTTGGACCAGAACAGCGGCTTCTGTCGCCCGCTCCACCAGCCACCTCGATACCATCATTTAGTCTGTAATCACTCCACTGCAATAGTTAATAAATTAACCGGAAGATTGGTTTTCTCTATTTACTGTACCGAGGGGAGAGCCACCCACACTCTCACCAGAAAGCTTAACGCTACTGTGTATCCACATAATACCACACTTATTTTCACAATAAGGTTACCAGCATGCTGTAAGTGCTGGGTCCATTTTATTTCACTATTTACATGTAATCAAGCACAGTGAATAAACCACTTTACAAAGTTGAATGTGTGCTGATTCATTGTAGGTCGCTACACACTTTGTAGTACCTCCAGCAATTTTTCTAGCATATTTCAGGCATACGAGACAGTCTACAGGCTCGTCATAAGGTGTAAATAGTGTAACAGTAAGTACGTGACAACATCATTTGCCAACTGACAGAGGCATCCAGGGTTCCTTGGTCCGACGACCGAATGACCCACATCACTAACTCTCAGCTGGGTTATGTGCACCGGGCAAATCAACACTCAACCAGCCCTGGGTAATCTCGACCATGTCAGAGTGATGAGGACAGAACTCGGGTCTTAATATCATTGCGAACGTAAATGCCAACACCACTACCTGTCTTACTGACTAGGTCATTCAGGAAGAAAGTGTACTCAGGTATATTTATAATTGCATTAGTTAAAGTTGGAGTTAGCCATGTTTCATATACAAGAAAAATGTGGCAGCAAGAATTATGGAAAATGTCACGAAAGTCATCGATTTGTGTAAACGACTTCGCATTTACATTGGCTAAAATTAGTGCACGTGGATTAAGGGAAAACTCGTTTTTGAGTAGGGCAATAGGGGTTGGTGGAGTCAGGTCTGGGAAGGTTGTGGGTGATGGGAGGGGGATGTTTTAAAAGCTTCTAGACTTGTCACAGATGGCCCAAAAACAGCCCGTGACTCCAAGGGACAAGACATGGAACATGAAAGACTAACCATTAGGGCTCCCTTGAGGGCAACAGTGATATACAGTACTCACCTCATGTCCGATACCTGAATCATGGATTGTTGAAGTAAAGCACACACACTCACACACACTAGTTATTAAACTTACAAATGAGTATACACTAATCAGAACACATACAAGTCTTTAATGACTGCAAAGAGAAATTTTAACACAATTGAAAATCTATTTACTTAAGTAGGGAAAATTTGCGGAGTGCGGTTCATACGACCACTGTAGCTCTCCATACATGTGACACTGATTTTTCTTGTGTCGGTTTTGATTATGATGCGGCCATCAATATTTCATACATTTTTCAGACCATACTTCGTAACAGCAGGCTGTAGTACTTTAATCCTCTCAGCAGTGAAGTCTTCTCTGATTGTCATACTGGTTTTTGGCTAAACAACACTTGGACATGAAAACTTCATTTCTGTGTCAGTATGACACAAACTTGAGAATTATCAGTCCTTGTCTGTTGCTGTTCCTGTTCTTGGGACCCACACAATGGCTGCGAACAATGACCCTGATAGAGATGTAAGGTAGATTAAGCTTGTTGTGGATAATGTCCAGCACAAGTGCATCAGCATTTTCTTGTGACTCCTCAGCAATACAAAAAATCCTGAGGCTGATGCAGCATTGCAATAGTATTGCTCCAGGTCATCCTTCGCAACAATCAAGTCACACTTTACCTGCTGCAACTCACTGTCTTTAGCCTTCAGTTCATCTCGCAAATTCTTCGTTTCATCCACGCTAAAATCCATTGTCTCAATGAGTTCTGCAAGAACTGCTTGTGTCACAGCTGTAGTTAGAGCTAAAGTAAACTGCTCCATGATGTCATTAGATAAATATTTAGACTTATGACGCTCTTGTATAAGTTTCTCGAGCTGCCGAAGCTCCACTTGTTTTACAGTTCATGCCTGTTCTCGCGTTAAGAGTAGTAAACCCGATATCTTCAAATTGAATATTTCGTAGAGAACAATCCACTTATGTGGCTGGTTAATCACGATTGTTAGTGAGACGATATAAGGAATATGTAACAAACAGACTCAACTATACACCTGCAAAATAACTCAAAGAGCACGAGTGTTGCTAGATGCAACTTCACATCGTCCGCCATCTTGAAAAAGGTATTTGCTTTATTTTACACAGCAAGACTTAATTATATGTGTTCGAGTACCTTACTTAATTGATGGGAAATCACATTTACGCAGTGTTGGTTAGAAATAGTCCGTTTTCATAATAATTATTTTTAATTTTACTGCAGTCAGTCATATTTCTTAAGGTTTTTTATATCCTATATATAAGTACATATTTCAGACGTTAGATGTCAGCCAATTTGCTCAAAAACGCGAATACATCATATTATAATATCGCCAGGATCTGAAGAATCATATCAGATTCATGAAACAGAAACACAAAAAAAAAATTGTGTTACTTCTGCTAAATTATTAAAATAGAAAAAAATGTCCATAATTATTATAGTTTCTAATTAGGGTTATCGGTTATTATTTTCAAACCTTATATTTTGGAGACAATTTGTTTTTTTATTTATAGCTGTGCAGTTGGTGTAATTTCCTTAATTTTATATGGCGTGAAATGGCTTGTGTTGTGTGATGTTGTGAAGGTGCAATAACAATCTTGAAATAAAACTTGCATCACAAGTTGTTATTCCTATCACCACAGTTAAAAATTATCTATAAAATTTGAACTGATGGCGGATACCGATAAACTAAATATTGACAGTATTATTGCGCGTCTGTTGGAAGGTAAATATCGTGTAGTTGTTTAAGGTTATTGTTTGTGTTCCATGACTAGAGGGGAGTTTATTTTATATATCTCGGTTTATGTTGCCTGTAATAGAGATGAATGCATTCCTCTCGGTTTGGTTGTTTAGATATTAATTAGATGAAACTTGAGTATTGAAAATATCCATGTCTTGTGTTGACGTTTGGTGCCAGTTTGATGTTTATGTATACGAGAACAGGGAAAAACCAAGAAAATGTTTTGATGTACGTTAGCGTTTGATGGCTAGTACGTATAGCGTACGTTTCCCTGATTCCCAGGTTTATAATTAAATTACATTATTTGTTAAAATTTTCTTATTGTATTGGGAGTACTACGGTATTAGTTATAATTTCGTTATTCTTTTTAAAAGTTTAGTTCACATCATCACTGATTTGTTGAGTTTCACTCCAGGTAATCTCTTGCAATGTTTTGGACAAATTTGTTATGGAGCATGTCGTAGGTCCCACTCAAACAATACTTTTTCTTACAACTAATATATAGTGTAAAAGAAAATACTGTACATACAGGAAGTATCAGTAACATTCAGAAAGTATCAGAATATATAGAATTCTTTCATATAAGTGTGTTTTATTATGTAAAACTGAATTACTCTTCCAAAGAATAATAGGCTATTAGAAATTAAGAACAGTTGCATATATTTTTGTTTGAATAGTCTGCTATGGCTCTAGCAGAAGTCTTTGTTCTGTCGTGGAAGGTTGCAGAGATGTGAAATCTTTTTTTGGTGAAATAGGCTAAAGGGACATGCAGGTATCTAGTACGACTTATATTACGTTGTTGAAGTTAACAGTTTCTAAATTATTGGAAAAAGAGAAATATTTTTAATATATTGGCTGCAAAGGGTAAGTATATTTTAATTTTAAAAAGGTTGTCTGCAAGTTTCTCTGTTTCTTTTGTTGCATTAAATCATTAGGCCTACTGGCATCTTTTGAAGGAGAATTTAGTAAAATACACTTGTTTGAGATTTACTTTGGATATTAATGTTGAAAAATGTCTGAGAATAACATTCTTCACCAAGTTGTTATGTATGTAACTATGTGCTCTTTACATTTCAAAAGATTGTTGATATGTAATCCAAAAAATGTTATTGAAGCAACGCCAGTTAGATATTTTCATTATGGCTTGTGAGAACTTATGTTGTTCTAACCTTATTAGTTTTAAGAAACTCCATGTAAGTAGGCCTAATTTATCTATGCTATTAAGAATAAAGACTGAACTGAAATTACAATAGGCCATGTTTGAATTGGCAGATTTTGTTAAAATGGTTACATAACCTGATTTTGTATATAAAAATGTTGACAGATTTTGTAACTGCATTCTTGAAAATACAAATTTACCAAATACTCATTACATTTGTTTTCATTTGAAGGCTATATATTAATTTAATCTACAAAGTATGCGTAGGAATGCACAATTAACTTAATTTGGAATAAAGAATTATGCTTTGCCATTATAATTAGTGCTTCAGATCGTTAGGACAGTACAAACTTTGTTTACAGCTACATTTGTATAATGTAAAAATTAATACTGGGCGTATTATTTTCTAAGAAAATAACATCCAGGTCGTTCAAGAATTATATAACAAAATCACATTTATTTTTAACAATTACATTTAGTTAAAATATATTTTCTTTTCAAATACAATGTGTTGTTTAAAAACTACAAGTTACTATTGCTGAACAAGTAACTGTTAACAGTATCCAAACTGAAACCTACCAAATCGCAAATAACTAAATAATGAAATCGTCAATTTGAACACTACCTTATTTAATCATAACTTTTTTGTAAACATTATGGAATAAGAGGTATAGCCTAGTTTATAAATTATGAAGTCCTACATTAACAATAGGAAATAAAGAATGGAATTAAAATCAAATACCATTAACAATAAGTCGGTAACAAATTCGTAGTGACTAAGAAATTAACATTTAATGATTATACTGCATATGTAGCAAAATGTTTGTTTATTGCTGCTCCAGTTGTGTAAATACAGGACAATCTTTCAGCTATATGGGGATGGGTAATGTCATAAAATACTTCTAAATTAAGTACTTCATTATTTTACACTTATTTTAACAAGTTTAAACATTCGTTATATAACACACAAATCCAAGTAAAAGTTCTTATGAGATCACAGGGAATTTAAATATTCAAATTTCAATAGTACATTAAAGATCCTAAAAATAGTAATTTCTATAATTAGCACTCGTATGTAATGCTTCTTAATTTGTCATATTAATATAAAAGTTCACCAAGAACCTATACAAGTGAATACAATGACATATATAAATTTATGTTATTTTATCCTGTATGGCTACAATTATGTATATACTGTACAAATAATACTAGTAAATACAGTAGTATAGGAAATTTCAATAAACTTATGAATGCTATCAAGAAATAAGAATTATTGTCAAAACTAAACTCATATGCACATCAATAGTTATAAAAATTAAATAGATTATATCACATAATTGCAACTGATATTAGGCCAATTGAGCTTTTATTTCATTACCACCCACATTCAACAAATACATTTATATTATAAAATATATATACAGTATAGTACCTACTGTGTTTATTAATACTTTCCGCAAACTCCCATGCAATTATTTACATTAACTTATAAAAAATTAATTTAATTGTAAAATTATTATGAACCTTTTTTTAAACTTTATATATTTTAGTATGGTAAAGGATTTCAGTAGTTTATTATACAATGTTATCCCCATATATTTCACATTCTTTTAATTTAAAGTGGTGTTGGAAATATAATACTCCGAGATCATTCTTTGATGTGGTATTGCGACTACCACTATTTTGTAGATGATGCTTATTTCTATGAGTAAAAGTTAACAAATCTAAAGTGTAGAGAGATGGCAGGGTTAAGAGTTTACATCTGGTTCAACCTTTTTTGGGTCAGTATAAAAAAACTGTGAAAAACAATATCCCAGCTACTTACTGACAACAATTTAACATACAAGGTAATGGAACTGAATATAGCTTTCTTTAGGGATGTTTCGTCTATTAATGTTTGTACACCAATAGGTGGACCATATACAAGTAAGGTTTATACGGGATGAAATGCCAATCCTTTCCCTTTGTTTTGAACTTAGGGCGGACAAAGTAGCCTAATAGGAAATGTTTTAAAATTACTTTTGAGCAACATGATGTTGTGGTACGTAAAGCAGATTGGATGAAACGCTTATCTATTGAATGTTGATCATGAGTGTACCCTGAGCAGATCACATTAACACTCACATAATGAATTAAATGAGAGAAGAAAAAACAAACAAGAGAAGTTTGATTAACCTGTAATCTAACCTAAGTTACTAATTAACATTTCAATAATTACAAAAAAAAATTGAAATCTTTTGTTAAAACATTTGTAAACATAAGAATGACACTTACTGCAACATACTTGTCAATCCCTTCACTTATACAAATTTCAACAAAAAAAAATTTAAAATATGCTTGGCAGTCAAATAATAAATGTTTTTCATTACAAAGATTCAAATTAAATCAAAAAGTGAAAATCAACTTAACTCGTAATGCTTCTATACTTCTATTGGTATATCCCCATTAACACATTGTTTTCTCAGTATGTGATCTGCTGTTGGTGTACAGTATCAATTCCCTGTACCTAGCTAATTGCCACTCTCATACACGTAATTAAATTTTTGTTACGTATGATATATTCATTGTATTCCATCAAACCCTAAGAACTGTTCTTAATTTCCCAAGCTCATATGTGTCCAGCAGCTGAAACTACACAACTACATGGCAGGCATTCACAAACAATTTTTTTGTTTCTGGGATTTGCCCAATGAGGCTGCCAACTATTGCATTTGAAGCACAGACTCCATAGGTTACATCCATATCTTGGACGTACTTCAAAATCAATATAATAGTGTGATCCACAATTGGTACATGATCTACATTAAAACTTATGTATAAAGGAGTGGGATTATAACTTTCAGAATACAGATAAGTTACATAATGGGAGTAAACAAATTTAAATAATTTTTTTGATTGTCTACAGAGTGGGGAAATTGACATCCATAGCATGTCACAACCCACAGTTTCACTGTTTGTCATGTATTATAATGCCATGTTAAAACATTTATCGACTATTTAGACAATTGGTATACATTAAAATATTTTTACAGAATACGTTTGTGATTATTTTTTCTTTTTAAAATTTATATTAATTTTATGTAATGCTTGTCACAAGGTTAAAGTCGTGTCTGTGGACACTAATGAAAAGCACTTTAAAAATCTGCCATGCAAAACCACTGTGCAGCAGTGATTGTAAGTTTAAAAACAGAGTAGCTGTTTTGTGCATAGCAACAAAGGTATATTAGGGTTTGATGTTACATCATGTTTTTTACATTTCATCACAGATTTTGAGAAGTGTTCGTATCAGCTTATCATATCTGCTGTGCACTAAAGGAACTAGAAAATATGGTATATACACAATTATTTCCTAGTGTATGTGGAATATTAGATATGAAAAGGTTTCTATTCTGTATTATATTATATTTATAACCTCAACTTTGTTGTCTGTATTTAAAAAAGCTGACATGTTCATCTTGTTTGTGGACATTACTTCTATGGACACTTTGTATGTCCACGGACGTGACCATTTTTTCCCCCCAAGATATGGATATGATTACTTTTTAATTTGGCATCGTTAGCTCTAACATGATTTTAATCTTAACATATTTAGAGAACTTTTGGTCACATATAATGTAAGTCCAGCCTGTTTTGCGTTACGTTTATTAATTGGGGCCGTTGTGGTGTAGTGGTCAGATAACTTGCCTCTCACCTAGACAAACTGGGTTTAATTCCCGGCAGGAATTCCTCTCTGATTTTTGCACATGGGAATCGTGTTGGACAATAATGCTGGCCGGCAGGTTTTCGTGGGGATTTCCAGTTTCCCCGCCCTTGCATTCCGGCTGTGCTCCACACTCACCTCACTTCATTCTCATTGGCCCTCAAGACCTCATTGTTAAGACCCACCCAAATCTCCCACTCCACTGTATTAATTAACAATTGACACCTTTAAATATTTTGTTATGGAATTCATTTTTTTATAATGTACTATTTCAAAGCATTTACTTGATGCATGTTTTAGTAACAGAAGCAGATGGTCATAGAATGTTTAGTGTTATTTGTTTAACTGTTAAAACAAAAAAAAAAATGTTTTAATTTACTACTTTTAATATCTGGGTTTTCTTACTCTTAGTTCATCTTGAACATGGGAGTAGTTACAAACAAGACATTAACGAATAATGAATTAGAGAAACAAGAGACAAAGTAGTTGTGCAAGGGAGAAGCTGAAAATTGACTGAAAAGTATTGGGAAGTAAAAAGAAAGGATGTGGAAAGGAATGAAGTCACAGGAAAAATACTTACTGAAATGAGAGATCGTAAGAAAAGAAAGATGTGGCAAGAAAAAAATGCAGAAAGAGAAAGAAAGAAATGGAACAAGCTTTGATTGTCGTATGTACACTACCTCACAAAACTAGCAGATACCTGAACCCATACCTTCCACTTCAAGGGTTCAAGCTAGCAAAAGAAAGAAGAGGAAAATTAGGAAAACCGTCCAAACACAAATAAAGAAACTTAAAAAGTGAATGAAGTATTACAGACTCGCAGACATTGTAAAGAAAGATACACTGAAGAAAGAAGTAAGGAAATTACTAGGAGGACAAAAAGTGCGTTTGAAAGTTAGAAGAAACATTGAGTTTAGCACTGTGTTAAATCAACAGATAAGACAAAGCTTTAAATAAGCACGAACATGTTAGTAAGGATGCTTGCCCGGAAAGTAATTAAGAAATACAAATTCATACACGGTGTTGGTTAAGGCTTGTGAAAAATACTCGAGCAGTGCATGTTAAGGTCAGAAGATGTCATATATACTCAGATCACACCCCGGTATTAGAGATGTTCTCTATTATTTATTGAAATGTCTATTATTTAGAAGTGTTATGCTTCTGCTAGCTCATTATCCACTGGAACAATCAATAAATAGGTATTAGATTTATTAGTTTTCTATTGCCTCGTAATAGCAAACCCACGCAACATGACCGGGTATGCTGGTTCCTGGAATCTTAAATGAGAATTTGCTAATGGCCTATGGCTGCAGTAACCACTCACTCATAAGTGAGGTACCATGCCGCCGTCCACCATATTGTTATGACAAATATTTAATTGACCTAAAGCATAGCACTGGCCATGACCCTGCTTTAGAATGGGAAGATTGCCTCCCCCTCCAGGGCAAGGTGATGCTCTTCTCCATGTCACTTACTTATTCCTTGTCCCGGGAATGTTGTGTTGTCTGCTAATACTCAATACGCGTTTACTGCCATCCAATTGCATTTACAATAAAAATGGTATAGATTCCATTAAATAATACTGTTTGTCTGTTTGTATATAATGAATTACTCCTGTTTTTATCTTGAGATATATTTGTAAAATCTTTTCCTCAGCAGCAGATGGCTGGGAGCAAAAGTAGAGGAGGTGCAGAAGGGTGAAACCTCTTTTTCTGCCTGGACAACACATGTCAGAAAAGGCCAGTTACTCCCTTCATAGTTACAAGTTGCTCGATACACAATAGAATCTGATAATTAAAACCCTTAATATGTCAAATAATGCAATATTCCGACAGATTACGAGATTACTATAACAATGATACCAAACAACAAGCACTTAAATGAACTGTACTTCAATGTTTCTTTGGAGTTTTCTGTTCAGGTACAGTCACTTTTAGGTCTCCTGAGAATGATGTTTCACAACTATGGTATTGTTTGATATCCTTTATGCTTGGAGTATTATACACATCACAAACTTGTTGAACCTTTTTGACAGATGTACTACAAATGCTATCAAGTAGTTTTTATGAAACTTCTGCAGAAGGTTGGCAAACTTCAAGCAATGTATCATAAATATTGCATAATATGTGACAGCATCAACTTGCAGTGGTTCCTCTTTACTTGATGATTTGTTGCTACTAGGCCACCTGAATTATACAGGGTGGTGGCCAGTATTTTATATAGTTAAATTAATTTGGTGCAGACTAAGGGCACCGGTGGTTGTTGCGTTAGGGATAAACAAATACTCGTATTCTCTGTTATTTAACACACCAGTATTTTATTGGTCTGAAGGTCACATAGTTATTTACACACACTGGCAAAACTGAGCCCCCCTGCAAGTCGTAAGCCTGAAGGGCTGGTGGGCTGAATACTATGCGTCGGGGAAGGTTGTTGAAGGGAAACGTTTCTCTACTTATCTGTGACTGCGGCTTTTGGCGAGTTGTCTTCGTTGGTAGCTGAGGCATGGTGAGTTGGGTGGCCCTGGTTCAGGCCCTCGGACTGGCTCTCGTTGGCGTGCTGTACTAAGTTGGCTTCTTCCTGCGGCTTTGACTGACTCTCGGAAGTCTGGGATTGGTTTCCCATGACTTGTACTTTCCCTGCGACCTCGGCTGGCGTTCCTGGTTGGAGAGCGCGTCTCCTCGTCCTGCTTCTGACTCCCTCACTGCGGAAACTGCCACTACGTTTTCGGAAATGAACTCATAAGTTCTCGGCACTTTTACTGGGTTTGTCTCAGGAATTTACACATGAAGTTTCAGCTGTTCCTGGGTTCTCTCTTCGGTGACGTCACTATTGACTGACTGACTGACTGCTCGCCTCGTCGCTATACAGCGCACAACTACGTCTTCTCGGGGAATGGCGCCTCTCGGACTGGGGCTACCACTCGTCTCCGGGAATTTACTCATATTCTTGACACTGTTCTCATCACACGACTGATTACTCCTGTGTCCGATTCGCCTACCGTTTCGGCTGCATCTATCTCGTCTCGCGGCTGTACCGCCGAACAACTCCCGTCTCGGCTGGCGATAGTTGCTCCCGAACAAGTGACTGCGAACAACTAATTGTACATTACTGCCTGGGCCGGGTTCGAACTCTGGCCTGGTGATACTACGACTGCCTCTCGCACTAACTGCCTTCTTCGCCTTGCATCGTGGCTGCAGAACAACTCCTCGTCAACAACTGATTATGACTAATCCCGCACGACTGACCACAACTCCTTGGTTGATCCTGAATTTAACCAGTCTCCTGCTATATTCAAGTTGGCTGTCAGTAGGTTGTCGCGAGAGAAATCGGGAATTCCCCCGTGTACCTCGTGCGTTTTTTGTGTAGGATTTTGTGTCTCGTCAGCTGCTCGCGCGCTCCAACTGTGGTGGAGGGAGGGTGGGGTAGGATGTTTCAGGGGATTCCTATACAATTCGTCAGCAGTAATTCTCGTCGGGGGCACCCCCTGTTTCCTTCGTAGAGGGCTTATATCAGCAAATTCTAGGGACTTATCCTGTTTCTCTCAACTTTCGGTTCTTCCCCGCGTAGTTTCGTTGTCACCTGCCTGCCCTTACTAACTATAGCAGGGTGTGAATACAGCGCACTGCCTATCCCCTGTACCCATCACGCGTCAGTTTGATACTCCTCTGATTTATACATCACTTTGCTCTTATTTGTTTTATTCATGGATGCTCCAATTTGGCCCAAAGACAGGGGTGTCACTGTGGGTGGAAACTCAATCACATTTTCAATGTCCTATTTCTGAACCACTGCAAGGTAAAGCAGTCTCCCGAAGAGACTTGTATGCACTTCATAGCTTATAACTGTATTTTACTCTTAGTAAGCATTTTGGCTGGAATGCTAGCACAGTTTTTAACAATGTTTCTTGTTATTTTCTTAAGTTCTTACAAGCTCATCTGCCAGCTCAGTGTTAATCTCTTGGCCATTTGATAGGTTCTTAAGAGGAGTGTTGGCCTCAATATAATGAAAAGGATTTAAAAAGTTGTCCATTATATTAATGATTTCCAGCACATCTCTGTGGTGTCTGTTGATCCTACAACCTTGAAGTTTCTCTTTCGTAACATGGGATAGTCCTCTTACATTCAACAAATGAGTCACAATTTTGCTCCTAATGAACCTTGTTTTCATCCATCCTGCTACGGGAGACTTGGAATTATCAAAGGCTGTGATACCACCATAATGTGATGCAGTATATTTATTCACAGTTTGTTCTAGTGCCATATCCACAGGGACCTGAGAAAAATAGCAGCTTAAGCATTTGATAGCTATTCCTCCTTTAGACAGAGATATTTTTTCCCCTGGGCATATCTCTTCGTTTTTAATAAGCTTAAGGAGATACACTGTCATCCAACGAGCATAATTGGGTCTGTTACATGCAAAGAAAATGGGACTCATTTTCTCTGTGGCTTGTATGTACATGCCAACATTACAGGCCCTATATTCTCTACAGAAAAACTTGTAAATTTCTACAAAATCTATGTACTTAGGAATAACTGTGCTGTTATTCCATACGAGCCACTCTTTATTTTTCTATAAAAGCTTTGTACTCTTCATGCAATTCAATTAGTTCAGTTACAATCAAAGTTTCTTCCAGGGTATCTTTTTGTCAAACTACCACTATAAGTTATCAAATGGTTTTTTATCTTTTCTAAATTAACAGGTCTGTTTTTTTCACATGTTTGTAAAACTTGCGGAAGTGACTGCGTTGCAAAGCCAGTGATAGTAATATGTGAAGACGTTTACATAAGTTGTAATGCTTTCCCTTCAAGATTCCCTGTAGTAAGCCAGATGCAAGCACCCCATTTTGTCAAAATATGTTATATTCCCAGGGCTCAGAGAAAATCACTGAAAGTTACTTTTTTTAAGCTGCAATTTTGCCACAAAAAGTTACTAATTTTGACACAAAACTGTTGAGGCACAGCTAACAGATGTTTATTTTTTGTGGGCATCCTTCCCTTTTTATTTTTCAAGACTTTGTTGGTTTGAGTGATTGATTGCAGTAGTTTGTGCTGAATCGATTTTTGTAATGTTCACATAATTGATCGCTAGTCTGAATGACTGTCTATAGTATCAAATGAGATATTTAAAACAGCTTAAAATGATGTTTAGGTTATTAGAAAAAATGCTGATTAATGTTTTTGATAATGCGGTGTAAGATACAAAATATAATTTAACATGTTTTATTTTGTCAGTTGGTTTTGGTCAATATTTTAATTGCTTTTTTCTTCTCAGGGTCTGTTTAAATTCAATCTGGAGACACTACATGTCTCAAGAAATTAATTTTCTTTTTGAACAGGTGGTATTTCTTGGGAACTAGTTTTAAGTTGACTGCGGCCACTTTCTGGAATACAGACTCTAATCATGAAAGTTAGTATTCAAATGTCCTTTTTGTCCTAACAATGTCATCTGGGTAAACCTGACAGATATGTAAAGGGAGGACTATCCATCAGGCAAAGGTAGCACAAAATGCAGTTTTTCATCTGGGGCCACCTCACACTGACAGTACCCACTCTTCATGGCCAAAGTATAAAACCATTGAGAACCTGCTAGGCTGTTCAGTGTTTCGTTTATCCTTGGAAGTGGATGTGCATCTTTCTTTGTTACATTGTTAAGCTGGCAATAATCGACACAAAACCTTAGAGAACCATAGTTCTTCTTAATAAATACATTTGGGGAAGTTCACGGAATAACTGATTGTTCTACGACATCTAACTTCATCTCCTTCAGAATTCCCTCAACAGCCTCATGAGAAGCTAGTGGCATTTGTCTTGCTGGCTGCTTTATGGGCTTGGTGTCTCATGTATCAATTTTGTGGCAGGTCTTATTAGTCCTTCCAAGGATACAGCGTTCTTCTGTTGCCAGTTGAGGCATTTTCTTGTTCTCACTAGAAATTCCTCTAGTACTGTAGTCAAATAGCATCGTTACATACTGTAGTTGGGGGGGGGGGATCGCTGGGGAGAAGGCCCAAGGTTGTTTGGTCTGGTCTAACTACACTTATGGTTGCCCCATTGTCGACCATCTGGTAAGGAACATTATTAAGGCTGCTCTCCACCAGTATTATGTCCAAATCTTGCTTCACCAAACGTACATTTAAGAAGATAGGGGCCTTCCCTCTAGCAGTCACCGACTTTCACCCTCAAGATAGGTGTTTACAAGTTTTCAGAGTGTGTTGTACTCTCACCTGCCTCTCGCTGCCTGTTGTCCCGCTGCTGCTACTGCTTCTCTTGCTGCAACTGTTGTAGACAGTATGCTCTCAGGTGTCCGGGTGTCCAATTGACCAACACCCAGCCATTTGGGTGGGGGCTGCGAAGCTCTGTATCACGGACCATGGAAGTGATGTCCCTTATGGCCATCTACATCTCCTTCATAGTCTTCTTGATGCCTTCGTCGTCTTCGACCAGTGTCACTGTCCGTACTGGACGTAAGGTTGCAGAACACGGTCTTGCTGACTCTACCTCCATTGCTCGGGCCAGGGTGTCCTACATGTTGTGGGGTAGTGTCAGATGTACTGTTTTGCGTACCTCTGTGTCGGCGATGGCGTCTATGAAGAAGCCAATAATTTTGCACGCCTCTTCGGCGCACCCTTCCAGAGATAGGTGGGAGAGTCGCACATTGTCTTGCCATATCTCCTGCAGTGGCTCTCCTGGTTGCTTGGTGCGTCTTTGCAGTTGAGCATGGTGGGCATGTTGCAGGTATCGGTAGTCAAAACGTAGCTCTAAGGCCGACAGCAGTGTGGGGTACTTCAGTTGAAGTCGCTCTGGCAGAGATTGTATTATGCTTAGTGCAGAGCCTCTAAGTACAGCTGCAAGGTAGTACGCCTGCTGTTCGGTATTGGTGTTGGTACTCCTGCCAAGAAATCTGACCATGAGAAGGAGTAGGCTTAATTGAGACCCCCTTATCCACTCCTGGTTACATGACTCCAGTGTTGCAGAGCTTCTGGATATCCTACAAGGTTGCTGCTTTGGTTACGATTTGCACAGCTTCCCCAATTTTCTCGGCTGCAGATGTGGTGGTAGTGGAACTCCACTGCTGAAGAAATTTCTGCCATTCCTTCTTTATCGCACTTATTTCTTGATTCACTTCATTATTGGCACTGTTTATCCTTTCACCGACACTGTCCATCCTCCCACTGACACTATTCATTCTGTCGTTTACACTGTTCACTAGTTAATTTATGCTGTCTATTTTTTCATTTACACTGTCAATTTTCCTGTCTACATTTTCAATTACAGTGTCTATTTTCCTGTCTACATTATCTATTTTCTTATCTACTAAATCACTTAAAATTAGTTATCTAGGTATTTAAAATTCTAATTTGTGTATTGGCAGTTTCATTTACACTTTCTTTCACACTACAAATTTGTTTTTTTTATATCTTCCCTCAAGTTATTTGCACTTTTGCTCACTTGACTACTTAGCCCCTCAATAAATGCTCGCAGTGCTTCCAGTTCTGCAGGCATTTTTCTAGTTAGCATTTACTGCGGTAATGGCCACCATCCCACTTTTGACACCAGTGTTATAAGACGCCAGGGGTCGTATCCAAGTTTGCGAGGGATGGATGTCTTTCAAAAAAAAAAAAATAATAACTAAATTTGATATTAGTATTTTGACGCAGGTATTATTTACAACATTAATGTATCAATTTCCACTATTACTCTTTTTATTTCTCATTGAGTGTGATATTTATTGTTTATCTCAACTCTAATTAAAGTCCTTCTCAATGTCTCTGTTTGGTTATGGTCAACTCATTATTAACACATGTTCAGTCTGTCTGTTGCCATCATTTGAAATTTCTTTCTATCAAGCATCCAGCTCAATAGTCCAGCCTGCTAATCGTACCCTTCACTGCACTGATGCTTACAGTCACAAATTTTATTCCAGTTTATCACTTCCGTCACCATTTGTTGCTCTTCTGGCTTGTCTTCTATCGCTTATGATCGCCAATCGCCCAAACTCCAGACACTCATAAAAACTCTTGGCTCGGAGGCTTGTCGCTCTTGTATAGTATCAGCAGCAAAGATCTGGAACATTCCCCGCACCCCGAGTCATGCTGAGAGAGGCAAGGACGATAAACCAGAAAATTCTTTCAGATAAATGCAGAAATTCTATCTGCCGAATGTCAGAAGCATGCGAGCTGCCAAAGGCTTATCACTGCCAATGTGACTGCTGGCGTGTAAGTAGGTCTTTGTCTTAGTCGCCCATTCCGGGATTACTTGTGTGATCTTCCATATATTCCTGCTCTTGCAAGCAATACAAAGCAGTGAGCATTAAAAAATATTTCTGTTCTTTTTAATCTGATTATGTTCTTTGTAAGATAGGTCTCAGTGAGCTCTGTCTAAACAAAAATGCAAAAAAACATAATCAACTCTTCAATTCCAAATAATCGACTGCTGTCACCGATGTTCTTCTTGTCTTCGCTAGTACTATCATCAGTATCGTCACAGCCACCTAATTCGATTGTTATATTGTCAACTTCAACAGCAAAGCAATATCACATTCATATATTCCTTTCTATTTTAACTACATGTTCATACACATGTTTCCACTGGGCCTCATCTATGGAGTTAATTTTTTCCTCGCACAATGTTATAATGTCAGACATCTTACATGTGGTGTTTCTAGATGCCACCCATTGTTTTAACTAAGCCCAAATAATTTCTATCTGGTTTAAATCGGGATGGTATGGTGGAAGGTGAAGCACTGTATGGCCATGTTAGGACATTGTGTTATCCACAAGATATTTTTTATGTATATGTCTGTACATCTAAATAAGTTTGTATAGCTGAGGTTTTAACATATTGTGCAAAAATGGAATTCTGTGTTCACTAAGCTAGACTGTAATTTCTTCTTTTCTGCTGTTAGATGTAGGAACTTTATTTACTTGAACGTAATGATAAGGGCCATTGTTAATGACTTTTCATTCAACCATTTCATGTAATTCACACTGTTCATTTGATGGGGATAGTCTCCAGTAGTCTGAGTAGCCTTCCAGAGCAACATAGCCTTTTTCACTTCTGGCATGTGCAATTATTAATCTCTCTCCTTTTGATACTGGAGCATGGAAACATTTAGCACTATTGTTACTCCACGATTTCCCACTCGAGAAGTCAGAAGATATGTTGAATCAACTTTTTTTTTTATAAGAATGTGCCTTGTTTCGGTTTTCTTCCACTTGAACCCGAACTTCTTTAAATGTCTTCTTATGCTTGTTGCTCTGCCCCTAAAATCAGTGGCTTCATGCAGCTTCTGCCTAATTTCTTCCACAGTTGGTGAAAATTTTTCTTTCCTATAAAAATTGTACACAATTATTCTTAAGACTTACAAGTCAAAATCATTTATTGAAGTAAGACTTTTTTACGGTTTGGGTCTTTATTTGGAGTCGAGAACAATGTGTTACCTCCATTTCCTATGTCCTTTGCTTCTTTTTTAATTTTACGCACAGTTCTCTCCGTAACACCAGTAGTACATGCTGTTCGAGCTTGTGCTCTCTATACTGGAATGCTGAATGTTCAAGTCCAGGCTTCCTCTTCCATAAAATTTAAAACGTTATGCACAATTTCCCTGGACTGGCTATTCAAAATGCGTCCCTTCAGTTTCAACCATATTGGTGCCATAGTGCTGCTTAAACCAGAGCTATCAAATTAAACTATTTTCATGAACAAAATGACACTGAATAAGAAATATATTATGTTCAAAGTCCCATCGTCAGACTGCAGATATTACACAAACATAACTTTAGCACCTGTAGTAGCGTCTGTCGTTTTGCTAGTATGACGCATATGCACGCAATAAAACCCTCAAGAATGTTATGGAAGGAGGCAAATAGGGTGAAGGAAAGGAGAAAAAACAAATTTTTATAACAGTCACTCACAGGTACAGTGAGTGTGCTGCCACAGTAATGAGTATTTTGCAAGAGTACACTTACTGAATATCTAGAAGTAGACAAAAATACCCACCAGTTTGAATCTTGAAATATTGTAAAAAACAGCTAAATTTCTATTTCAACTAACGGCAGAACTATTAAATACCTAATTTAGCTAAGCATATTTTTAATCATAATGTAATAAAACATTTAATGCTTTGAAATATTTAACAACAGTACAAAAGTCAGCATTGTAAAATCAAATTGGCATCACATACACAAAACTACCATTTTGTTTAAGCATGATAAAGCAAACTAAATTTGTCTGTTGTTGAAATCGTAAATGTTACATTTTATAAGTTTGTAGTGATAGTCGCCTACGTTTGTTGGAGGTGAAAATTCTACATTGCACAATAAAAGCATATGATGGATTTATAACCTCAAAATTGAAAAATATTCCAAAGAATATAATGAGATGAGAAAGAGAGACAAACAGTTTAGAGTATACATCCGCTTAGAGGGCAGCACTTAATGGATCATTGAATTTTGCTCCTGGAAGGAATAGAAGTTGTGATTGAGAGATACATGGCCCTCTTTTTGGGGTTTCAGGCCGAATGGGAGGCCAGGGCCAGTTTTGGCCTAATACAGTATTTTAAGTTGGGTACTGAAGGGTATCCCTGTCACATTTGGTCCATATCCATTGAACGGTATAGAATTATATATAGAGAACAAACATGTTTTCACTTCTGGTGAAATTTTTCAGTAGCTCGAGATTTTGGGAGATGCACTCTCACTTTGACTATGATTCAGTGTAGTTTGTCATGAAGTTAGCGCAAAGCAGAATTTAATTTTAGGATGGCCGCATAATGTAAAGTTTAGAGGTACTTGCCAAGAGGCTTGGTAATAAGTTATTAAGCATCGGCATGTCAAGAAGAGGTCCCAAAGCACTGTAATTCTTAGCAATTTTAGTGTTCTATTGTCACAATTATCTGCATCATGTCCCTGGTATGTCTCTTCTGTCACCCAGGTCATAAGTCCTATTGCAACTATCACTTGGAAGTTATAATTTTCTTTGCCTTATTGATTTCTGAAAGTTGTGCAACTGTTTGGACACAAAAAAAATTTAATATGATTTTTGAATACATTCCAGTGGTGAATTGAGACACATACAGTCCATTAATTTCTAGTTTTGGCTAAACCAGTGGAAGACCTCAAATTCTATTCAGTATTTAGATTGGACTGGAACCTGATAAAAACAAATATTGGAAATGAAAATTTATGTTTACTCTGAGGTGTCCAGAAATTTGTCTCATTATTTAATTATAAACCCAGTGTACTAAAAAGAAATACCCCAGTAAAAGACTATAGTAATTTTATTGTTTATTGTAAAAGAGGGGAGCTTAGTCCTGATACAAATGCCAGTATCACGTTTTTCACTTGGATAGCATCAGTTTTCCCAAATTAAATACTCAACTTGTATACTTCATACTGTTGTTTGAACAATGTCATCACAGTTGATCAAACTAAATTTCCATTTTTTCTGTCGAGCATGCTGAAGTTTTTGTTTGCATCATGTGTTTGCATGTTTTGCCATTTTGGACTTGAATTATAGGATTATTATTTTAAGAGAGTATTGTGTAATTAACAATATTTGATGATGCCAATTTGGTTCTTGTTTTTGCACGTGTTAAAAAGTGTTATTTTGTGGTTTATTGTTGGTATAATCCTGTTTTTTAGGTGTAATTATATGTATTAGGTAGAAGTTAAACTGTCTAAATGTTGAAATTCTTGCCATTATCCTACCTTCTTGTTTCCTTTCACAATATGCGATGTCCAAAAACATCATACAGCACAGGCTTCCTTTACTCTTGCACCTTGTCCTCACATAAAATTATCTACCATTGCAGTGTACCAACAGTGTGGATGTACATTAACATTCTAAGATGTTTTGATAGAACATATCATATGGAATAATTAATAAGCAATAGTTTTATATTTATGTTTCACACATTTTAAAATTATGCTATGCATTTTCATGTGTGGTATTTCACATTCGCCTTGACAACTTGTACAATGAAATTAGAATGGAAGTATGTTACTACGTAAAAATTTTTAAAAATAAATTACTTGTTAACAATTAATCCCATTAGTTCAAGTGTGCATGAGTCATGGCTTTTATTTCAGATGCATTTTTCCTGTAATTTTGTGAACTAGTTTGCTGAAACGAGGATTTGTTTTTGGTAGTGGATTTCATTAATTTTCTAACTTAACTTGTGCTGTTATGTCAAAGACTACTTTTGTATTGCATATATAGGATTGAGGTTCAACATATTTCAAATTTTAGCTATTTGGCAATGGAGAAGCCAGAATACAAACACTTAAAATGTGGATTAAAAGGTAAAAAATTGGAATTTTCGTACATTATTTGGATTGGAACAATTACTTTTTTTTACTAGGCATTGACACATGAGTTATTAAAATAAACTAGGTGCAATTCAATTTATTTAATGTCTGCACAGCATTGCTGGGCTGTAATCATGTGTGAGAAAACTAAATAGTTCAGTTTCATTGTAGGATTATTAGGATTATTTTCTTATTAATTTTGTAAGAGTAGTGTTAACATATTTATTTATCATTTTTTTGTGTTTTACTTTTTTTACTTTTCACTTTAAAGGGCTTTGTACGTTTGGTTTTTTATGTCATGGACATACTTATAAAGGTTGAAAATAATTCAATAATATGCATTGTTAGAGTACTTGTTTTTAATGCTTGATATTGTTTTTTTAAAAACTTTATGATTCAATAAAATTATTTGGTTTTAAATATTCATGTTTCAGTTAGAGGGGCACGGCCAGGAAAAAATGTACAACTAACAGAAAGTGAAATTCGTGGTTTATGTCTAAAGTCAAGAGAAATATTTCTTTCGCAACCAATTTTGCTTGAATTGGAAGCACCTCTAAAAATATGTGGTATGTATTTTCTTTTTGTGTTTGTAATTATTTTTATAAGTTCATCTGATTGCAAAAATCACCTTCCTCACAACTGGTGGTATGTTAATAATTATAGGTTGAATTAAGTATGTTAAGCAATACCTAATTGCCATCAGGGTATTAAGTGAGCAGCATAAGTAAACAAATCTAAAATCGTAGGGGCAGCGATGGTGCAGTGGCGAGATTTACTGGCCTCCCACCAAGGCAAACGGGGTTCAATTCCCGGCGGGATCGCCCCCAGATTTTCGCATGAGGGAATCGTGCCTTACGATGCCGCTGGTCAGCTGGTTTTCTCGGGGAACTCCCGTTTCCAGTGACCTTGCTTTCCGGAGCATTTCCATACTCACCTCGCTTCACACACATCTGCTCTCAAGACCTCGATGTTAAGAGCTGTCCAAATCTCTTCACTCACTAAAATTCCTACAGTTATGGCTGAGGTTTAAAGTAGTATTCAGTAAGCTGGATTTCTTTCAGTAAATTGAAGCCAACATACAGCAAATGGAGGCCAGTTATATAGGTACCGGTTTTGTGTGTGTGTGGAATTTGAGATTTATACAAGTTTTAAATAAGTGCAATGATACAAAATCCACGTATGAATGTTACTGAATGATAAATTTGCAGGAAAAAAATATATACAGTCAACTCCTGATTTTCTGGGGTAGTGACTGGTTAAGGGTTCACGGATAACTGATTTCACGGACAGCCTACATTAGCACAACAGACATCTGAGAAATATGCGGGCAGGGAGATTGTAGACAAAATGTCTATGTATTTTATTTTATATTGTTACAAAACAGCTGTTATTAGTGTAACAAATTAAACTTCGTTCTAGAATAATGTGTAGGTGTTTAAACAAAATGGAATGCTTTATGCGATAGTTTAGCTTCGTTTTTGTCTCCATCATAGGCCGTAGCTAGTACTTGCTGCCAACGTCGCCACGTGCATGCTTAATATTAATTGAAGAGGTCTGACATCTACCGCAGAGTATTTTTCAAATATTTCTACATTAATTTGATGTAATATATTTGAAACCCAAGTTGTTTTGAGCTCACAAACGAAATGAAAAAGTATGTGTTAAGATACACTTATACGACACAGCAGCAAAATAGGCGACCGTGCTGCCATCTGTCGGCCAGTGTGCGTGGCTCACTTCGGAAAACACGCCCTCATGAAATGACACTTTTTCATGTGTTAAATGCAAATATGCAAATGAATTCTCAGAGTTTTAAACTTTCTGTGAGCTCTATAAATATTTCAACTTAACATATTTCCATGTGAAGCGATTCTGCTTGCTAACAATTAGGATTTGGCTTGCAATCGCCAAGCATTTTTAAGGCCGGCTGGCCTTTTTTTTTTATGATTACTCCCCTCCCACTACGGCAACAAAGCAAAAATAAATATAATTTATTTATTAAAACTACACATGCCTTTTTTTGCGTAGTAGTCATTCTTGCTGCAAATAATATTTATACTAATGTGATATTTTGTCGTCCAGTTGTACTTGGTGCCACTGTTAATTTATAAATAGCCTCTGCATGTGTGAATGACTGTAAACTACAAGATCTCACCTTTTTGACCACCCGATGCCAGTTTTAATCGTGAAATACTTTATTATTATGAATGAAAGTGTGCTCTCTGACAATTTCCCAGAATTTCTAATAATTCCAAGTTTCACATATATTCACTGTTAAAAACGTGTCTAAATATAATNTCTGACAATTTCCCAGAATTTCTAATAATTCCAAGTTTCACATATATTCACTGTTAAAAACGTGTCTAAATATAACACCAAACACTTTTAATATTAAAATAAACCGGTACCGCATCACTCGACTGCAGTCTGGTAATTAACAGCATGCGCATGGGTTATTAATAGCGGCGGCATGCGACTGGCTGCAGCTGTTCAATATTTGACTTTGAACTGGTGGCTCCACGGTTAAGCCGTCCCCCGTAAATCNGCATGCGACTGGCTGCAGCTGTTCAATATTTGACTTTGAACTGGTGGCTCCACGGTTAAGCCGTCCCCCGTAAATCGGGAGTTCACTGTATATATTTATATATAACATTTATGGAAGTTTAGCAGCGTTAACATATTGAGCAGTTGTATAAATGGATGACCATCTGTTTGTTCTAATCGGTTCAGTTGTGGCATTTGGAAGTGCAAGGTGCACTTTTTTACAAGCTCAGCACATTTTGAAACGTAGATCAGTGATGATGGTTTGTACATGACATTTCAAAATTTCATATGCTTTTTTATAAACAGATCAGCAGTATGTGACACTCATCATTTTGTAGAACAGACAACATTAGGTCTGAATGAGGTAGTGATATTTAAGGCTCAACTTAAGAGTAGCACGTTCTGAAACATTTTCTGTGAAATACTTGTTTGTGGGAATATGCGTTTCTCGGTAAATAAATGTTCTGCAAATACGACTTTTTGCCAGAAAAGATAAACAATTATCTATGCCACTATGTTTTTACTTTTGTCATATTATGTGTATTCTTGGTGTAAAAAATTCAAGAAAATGGTTAAATATCACATTTTTAAAGCTTACATATGAAGTTTTCTTAAGCGGTAAGAGAAAAGTACAACCATATAGACATAGTTTAATCTGTGGGCTTTCATCATGTGTAATGAAGTCCCACTGTTACAGATCTAATTTGTACAGCACGGCGTCACGGCGGAAACACTGCACGCCCTGCGTCTAGGAGCGATGAGATGCTAGGGAGGCATGTTAATGCTGCCTGTATCACTCCCTCACTTCTTGACCTTGAACGTGCATCTTTACACTCCTCTTACCATCTTGCACAGAAATTTTTGGTTTTTGTTTCATAATTTGAGTTTGAGTAATTATTGAGAATTTCCAAGTAGAAAAATTTACATTTTATGAGTTTAATATTTTTTGTACATTATTTTACTGCATGTTATTTGGCAGTTCTAAAATGGCAGGGACTTGTTGTTGATACAGCAAAACTCCCTTAAGAAGTTTCTTAAGGGACTGAAAAATTTAGACTTATTAACCAGGAAAACTTCTTAAGAAGGTCAAGTTTCTTTGGTGTTTATATACTAGGTGCCAAATTATGTCAACTTATCAAGCAGAAAACTTTTTAAAAGGGAACTTCTTAAATTTTATATTATGCTATTTGTGACAAAATTTCACTCTGAATGATTTGATTTCGCATTAATACTGCAGAGTAAGGCAACTCTATTATAATCCATTCACTGTATCTTCGATACTTTTGAAAAGAACCTTTGAAAAATCACCCTAGGAGTTACATGTTCAATTGGTTATAAAAAAATGGTATATGGAAAAAGGTTTTGTCTTTATTTTAGCACTGAAGCACTATATAAATTGGTTGTTTTAAGTTTTAAGTATATTTTTTCAATAAATTTTAATAATTTGTTAAAAGTCCGTAAGAATTAACAACGGATTTTGAAGGGACATGTTGGTTATAGCTGAAAAGAAATAGTTCGTAGGTTAAATATTAATATGTATAAATTTAATGCCGTAATTGTAAAGTTAATATTGCTAAACTATATATTTACATTTTTACGTAGCACTCATGGGTAAAGATTTCACCGTTATTAATTGAAATTAAATAAATTTCAGTTGTTGTCCAGCGGACTCGTACACTCCATCTTGTTCGTTTGGGCACGTTTTTTTCAGAAGTATAACCACGCCATATTGGAGACGCTGAATTGTGGTTATAAAACTAACGTAACACATTCTTTCTACTTACAAGATAATTCTAGGTTAAGATGTAATTTTAGTATTAGCGTTGTTATTTCTGCAGTTTATCAAATAAACGTGCAAAATATAGAAAGGCATTTGAATATTTCCGTTACGTTATTCCCTTCGCAAAGAATGCAAAGGAATCGAATTTTGGTCGCCGCCAACTGATAATCGATTATTTTCGAAAGCTTTTTGTGGAGACCAAGAGATGGCAGCACATTAGCGTTGGTTCTTCAGTGCCAAATGTTAGCCGTGACTCGTCTTTCCGCCGCATAGTGTTGTTTTTATGTTGCAGTGAAGAAGCGCGACAGTTCTTGATGGAACAGAGATGTACCTACACCGCAGGTTTCAAAATGAAAGTGATTTTGTTCGCTGAAGAGTTTGGAAATCGAGCCGCGGGCCGTGAATTCGTAGTAAATGAAACGTTAGTGCGGGGCTGGAGGAATTTTTCTCACTTATAAGTCGCACCCCAAGTTTTCAATAAATTTTTTTTTTAATAAAATGTGCCACTTATATGCGATAAAATACGGTACCATTTATCACAGTGAAATCTTTAACCTGAGTGCTACTTCCAAAAGTTTATTATGTAAAATTTAACTTTTTCCTTACAGCAAATATGTAAATAAATCTTAATACAATAAGTAAACTTTAATTAAATTATATAATTAACAGTTCCGATATATACTTCAATCTACCTTTTTGTATGTATTACAACATTTCGCTAAATTGATTAGCATTTTTTAGACATTTAGAGAATTTTATTAAAGTATATGACAGTTGAGATTACATGGCATTGTTTCTCTTCAAAAATAAATTTTGGTAGTTCCCACATGGACACTGTTAATAAAATATTTGACAGTTCCCACAAGGCACTGTTTGTTTACAAAATATTTGACAGTTCCCACATGGCACTGTTTACAAAACGTTTGACAGGTGTCACATGGCAATGTTTTGTATACACACTGCGGAAGGGTACATAATCGGCTCCCTGAAAGTAGATATTTAGCAGGGTTTCAGAAAATCTTGAAGTTACCGTGAATACATTATAGTAGCATATGTTAAAATTTTACTTCACATAAACTTCATCAGCAGGAAATGAAAGAATCCAATATAGCGTTTAAATTGATGCATTTATAAATGGACTTCTTTACAAAAGTTTGGAGTAAAAGATAAATTATGAACACTTTGATAGCATAAAAAAAATTCATTCTTATGTTGTGTGAAGTTATTTCTTTTAAGCTAGTGCTAATATTTAAAAAATGTGTAGCATTATGTTGCAAAACCTTTAGGTTATGTTTTTTAAAGATAAAAAACATGTGTTGCCATCTTGGGTAGTGTATAAAATGTTACTTCAATAGCAGACTGATGCACATTTCATTCCAAAAGCACAATTTCTAGATAAAAAAATCAATTTATTAATAAAATTGTTTGTTTTGGTCACCTTCAAATTTCTATCACTATGTACCATATTTTTAAATCGGAAGAACTTTTTGTCCCCCAGAAATAATTTTTTCAAAATATTTGGGATCTAAAAAACTATTTTATATATTACTAGAAATTTAACATATTAAGTATAATTTATAAAAACATTAGGTCAACAGTTAAGGGCCCACAGGTGACTTTCTAAGCACTGAAATTGTCTTGTTAGTACTAAATGCAACAGTGACAGTGAGTGTAAGTGTTGAGCACGAGATTGCTGAAATTGTCACTAGGTCATAGCATGGGCGTGACAGGATCTAGGTTTTACACTTTCCATCAAAAAGTAGATTCAGACTTTTTTTTTGGTAGTCTGTAGTGTGAGTGGACTGGGGAGGGTTATGTACTGATCATCATGAAAGAAGAGGAAGAGCGACTAAAGGCAGCAGTCAAAGATCAACAAGTTTGCATACTATGTGATGAAACCACAGACTAGAAAGGGCACTCCTCCGACATAAAGTTTTTGAACTGTTGCATCTCCACACCCTAAGACTTTAACCGAAACCATGAAAATTTTTAAAAATAATTTCTAATTATATTTGTTAAACTAGGATTATTAACTTGGCTATTTGTATTATACTCTCAATATACAAGATCAGGGTGGCCACAAAAAATTTATTTCAAAATTTCCTGATATTTCCAGAAATTTTCTAAAAAAAATTCCCTGATATTTTACAACATATTTTTTGTTTCAAAAACTTAAATCTAAGATTGAAACATCATAGCAAAGTATAGAAAAATTTATTTACCATATTAATCTAAACCACTTAAGTTAATAAAAACCAATACCAAGATCAGCTACAGAGAGCCAAGTTTTTCCCCATTCCAGTTATTACTAGATGGAACTCATGGTTTCTGAGTGTAGAGTATTTGAGTGAAGGTCTGCACGATATGGTGGAGTTTCTACAAACACTGGAAGAAGAAAGTGCCAGTGTTCTTTACTTCAAGAAGCTGAGTGCATGTGAAATGAAAAGTACATTGTCAAGCAGTAGCTCTGGTAGCTGTAAATTACTTGAGCATTTTACAATCCAATAAATGCCTTGTTTTCTTCTCTTTTTGCTACCCTACATGTAATTTTGATGCAATTAATTTACCACTGTAACATATTTCTCTTTAGGTATTTGATAAATTAAAATGTTGCCACCAGACTATCTATACATTCTTTAGATTCACACAAAATTAATTAGCTTAAATCTTTGATGTAAAAGTGCTTTACATTTTTATATCTATGTATGAAAATTCAGAGTAAAAATAAATAGCACAAGCACCATGCACAGAAGAGCTGCTTCATAAATAGCTGTTATGTAAAAAGTGGTTTTATTTTGAGGTCAGAGATCGTTCACACACAAAGCTGCGCACACACCATAAAATCACAGAGTAACACAACATTTTATTTTGAGAATGCAAGTTATAATACATTGAAGCTTAATACTAATGATAACTTAATTTATATCGTATTACTGCACCATACATATGAATCTGATGCAACGGACTATAGTGACAGTTGAAAAGTGCTTCACTATTCACAACTAGAAATATTTCACGGTAAATAAAATAGACATCCAAGTAAGGAATTTGAATTCAACTTTGTGTTTACTCACTAAATCATTAGTGGTATTATTTACATAAATATTTGATACATAAACAATGGCAGTTATCAAGAAATTATGTAATATTTTGATGTGGAGTAGTTATTTGTAGAGTGAAATCAAACCTGTTTTATGCGTCACAACATATATAGTTACAAAACGTGGCATATTTGAGTTTGTGAGGGATTGAGGTCTTAATAAAAATGAATAAACTAAATTGGTTTTTCGCATAGGGGAATCGTGTCGGACAATGCCGCTGGTCTGCTGGTTTTCTCGAAGACATCCCGTTTCCTCGCCCGTTCATTCCGGCGATGCTCTATACTCAACTTAATATATTCTAGTGCACCAGTGGTAGCAACTCTCCCCTCGCAATGTAGTGACCTGGTGCCAGCGAAGGAGTGTGTGAAGGCAACATCATAATTTGAGAAACAAAGGCATGTTGCGGCACATTCTGATACGCACCAATGTGGTTATCTGAAAGAATTTTTTTGTTCATGCCCTTGCCTCTCTCAGCGAGACTCTGGATAAGGGGAATGTTCCAGCTCTTGGCCTCCAAGATTATTTAAGCTGCAACTGCCTCCGAGCCAGCAGATTATGAGAATTTAGAGTTTGGGTGATTATGTGACCTTAAGCGACAAGACGACAAGCCAGCAGAGCAACCAGTGATGACGGAAGTGACCAGTATGAGTAAAATATGCAGACTGTAAGCATCGGTGCAGTGAAGAGAAAGAGATTTGTAGGCGGGACTATTGAACTGGAAGCGTAAATGTAAGACATTTCAAATGATGGCAACAGACAGACTGAACAGTGTTAATGAGTGTGAATTAAGTGACTAAAAACAATATGGAGACATTGAGAAAGACTTCAGTTAGAATTGATTTATATTAAATATTGAGCTCACTGAGAATAAAGAGTAATATTGGAGATAGATAGTTTAATGTTGTTAATAATTACTGTGTGAATTAAACAAAAATTAAATTTAGTGAGCGAGTGAAGAGATTTGGGCGGCTCTTAACAGCGAGGTCTTGAGAGGCGAAGTGTAATAAATTCTTTTAAGCACAGACTAAACAACATTGAAATAACCACGGTCATGGGAAGAAAGGCAGCTAGCAATAGCATAACCCATACACTGGCAAAAATATAATAAAATTCCCAAAAATTGCGCACACACACAACAAACTAAAGCTTACAATAAAACCTCCTAAAAAAAGATAGCCTGCAAAGGAGGGCAGTTGTGTATACGACAGCTCAATGAGAGCCACCTCTGCACATCGCTACACAGGTAAAAAAAACAGCACACGTTAAGATATATTAATACATTAATATTGTAATGTCCCAAAAAATTATTTCTCAGGCAATATATTCATAATGGTGTTCCAAATAATTAAAAAGCAAACTAAAACTAGGAAAGTCAATGTGTGGTGTTGCCAAAAATAAAAAATTAATCACCAAAACAAACATGCATCTACCATTCGCAAACCATTTTCACATCAAACTTGCCAGTTGTGGGAACACACACAACGCTAGAGGTGGATACCAACATTAGGTCCTACATATGTGCCACAAAGTCACTTCTAAATTTACCAAAGCTAAATGCAGGAGAAAATAAAAAGGATCTGCTCTACCCTGAGGCAGCTTACAGTGAATGTCTGATGTATAGAGACATTTGTTTGTGGTAAAAAAATTTGATAGATTTCGTTAATTTTTTTAGCTGATTTGGTTGAGAAAAAAAATTGGTTTGGTAATATCACAAAAATAAAATTGTATATGTTTGGTTAAAAAATGCAAGCACTTACATATATTTCATATTGCAACAAATTTTGGCTTCTTTAGTGTTGGCACAAAAATAAAATAGCATACATTTAATCAGAAAACGCAAGTACTGTCATTATATATTGCTTGGCTTAAGGTTTGTCCTTCTGTCAGTCATTATATTCCCATACATTGAGAAACTCCTTTCAGTGTCTACATTGCTGACTGGAATCCATACTAATTTCACTGCAGCATTAACAAAGTCAGAAAAATCACATTTCAGCAAAAGCAACAATTTAACAATATTGACATCTTGATCATTTTGAAACTCGTTAACTACAGAATTCCTGAACAGCAAATATGGTTGCAAACTCTCAGATGAAAGTTCATACAAGATAGGCACTTTTTTCATTGAATCACATATTTCATGGTTTTTAAAGACAATTTTAGAATATTTCTTGGATCAAAGAGTTTACCAACATTCAATGAATTCCCTAACACTGTCAGACTCAATTAAATCGTTTAATTTTTTGAGACTCCTCTCACGACCAATTTAAACTTTGAAGTCTAATGTCAACATTATTTAGCTTTTTTCAGAATGCGTCAACAAGTTTTAGTTTCTACGGCCTTATGTTTTTTGGGTTGCTGAACATGAATCTGAGGTTAGCTGACAGAATTTTTGCCCGGAACATTGTATTTTTTGCAAAAAAACCTCTAAATTTTGGCACCTTTTTTGGTTTTCTGCCTATATCTTGGGAACTATGCATTTTTTCGAAAAGACCACTCCATAAAAAATTAAAGTAGACAAAATTGCGTACATTTTTTGTTGATAACATTGTTTTCTACGACCAACCATNTTTTTGGGTTGCTGAACATGAATCTGAGGTTAGCTGACAGAATTTTTGCCCGGAACATTGTATTTTTTGCAAAAAACCTCTAAATTTTGGCACCTTTTTTGGTTTTCTGCCTATATCTTGGGAACTATGCATTTTTTCGAAAAGACCACTCCATAAAAAATTAAAGTAGACAAAATTGCGTACATTTTTTGTTGATAACATTGTTTTCTACGACCAACCGTTCCGCCGCTAGAGCGCGCCAAAAAATGGACAAAATTCCCAAAAATCGCAAAAACGCCATATTTCGACTTTCTACACCCGATGTTCGTGGAAACAACTCATGTTATCATAGTTTTGACCATGTATGGTATTGAACTTGATGAAATACACTTAAAATAAATGTTGGGCCCAATTGTTTTCAAAGAATTGTCTTAAATCAAATTGAAAGAAAGGAGACAAATTAGTGAAAAAAGTTATACTTTGCTATTGTTATATTTACATTAAAATTACTTAATAAATTGCATAATTGCAGGTAAAAGACAATTTTGAAGAATGGTGAAACTAAAACAGGTATTTGTAGGTATTTTTATGTACAGGTCCAGTCCATTTATTGGGTATTTTCTGGTGGGTGGGGTATTCATTCATATGGAACAGACAGGAAAAGTGTGTATTAGTGGTTATTAGTTGGTAATATTGGTAAGGAATATGCTGTAGGTAGGTACCTATGTACTTCAGAAATATTTACTGTTATTAACCTGTGACGTAACTTGTGGGGTTTCACTCGTCGTCTGAGGCTCGTTGGAGAGACACATCTGTAAAGAACAGGATGGAATTAGTGGCGTACGTCAGATATTGTTACAAATATAGGAATATGACTGTTCTTCTGTACGTAAAAGAAGTTGATAGGTACTACTAATGTGAAAACAGGGTTTGGAATTATAGGTGATGTTACATACCTTTGGAGCTTGTAGCTATTTCCTCCTCCTCCTCGTCCAGTGACTCTAACGCTTCCTCCTCAGTTCGCAATTGAATCCCAAGTTCGACTTGAAGGTCCCAATCTTCGACCTCGTCCTCATCGTCGCTTAGGGGCACCACTGCGTTGTTGCATGATCTGTGCACGCAGTGGATGCACAGATCAGTGCATTTTAGCCCCCCCTTCAGGCAGTTGCAGTTCCGTGCACAGGATTTGGTGCACTTGCATATTACCAACTCGAGCAGTTTGGGGGGGAGCGGGGGCTAGTAGAGTCGTGATTGGTTCGAGCCCGTTGCTGGTCCTCTTCCAACCCCAATCCTTAGCTCGTTTCTCGACCCCCATCCATTGCTGCACTTGAAGGTACACCCTGTAACTGTGCTGTGCCACTGCAGCTGCTGAAGGTGGTAGCGCAGCTATTTTCGACGAAGCCTTGAACGCTGCCTTCTTGTAATTAAGGAACCGCAGGTGGTTCAGAGAGGGTGGAGTCCTCCCACTGTATCTGTATACTTTGACCAAAAATCGTTCTCCGGCTGCTGCGATGGTCTGGGGAATGGCGTTGCAGTCTTTGAAAACACTTAACAACGTCAGCAAGGTCACAATTTTTAGTGAGTGCTTTTACAAACTTCAATTTCCCCTGGTTGAATGGTGCTGACGTCGTGTCACAGCCACTCATAGCATGTAAGAACAGAATGTTTTCTGCAACAGTCTTGTTCTTTACAGCGAGGAGTTTGTTGATGGAGTTTTGTCTTTTTCTGGCTTTAAGAAGAAAACGTTGTTTTCCTTGCACAAACCAATGAGAATCACCAACATATCTACATCTTCTCCCACCATGACCACACACTCATTGGATTTAGCCAGTGACAGCGCTTCTGTGACTATCAGCATGTCTGCATCTTCTGGTGCTTGTTTCGCCGGGTACTCGCTGACATCATGAAACTGCGATCTGACTTCCTCGCAAATTATTTTTGCAGCTGCTTCCACTACACGAAGCTTCTCTTCTTCTTCAGACTTACACTTCTGCTGATACCATGCATCGTTCAGTATCTTCTCCCCAATATTTTTAAAACAAACAACTGTCTTCTTTTTCTTATTGGTCGTGAACATTATATCCTCCCCATATTTATTTTTAAGTCTCACCTTTACTCTTTTTGCAACTGGCACATAGTCTCCTTTTATCTGTTCAATTAGTTCATCTAACGAGAACTGGCATTCATCATTGCTGCTTTCAAGGTATGTGTATATGTATTCCATTGCAACATCAATTTCAAGTGCAAATGGACCACGCCTTGTCGATACTACTTTCGGTTTTCTTGCTTTAGCAGACAGTTTTGTACGACAGCTTTTGTGGTATTGCGCATCGTATGCAACCAAGTCGGGAACATGCTCAATCCGGCGAAGTATAGCTCGTCCATATTCATCATTTGCGTCTTGGGCATCCTTCATAATACTGCTTCTCAAGCTTTGAGTTGTGCTGGTACACAACATCCCGCTCATTTAGAGGTTTTTTGGATTCTGCAGCCAAAAACACAGCAGTAATTTCCAATCCACATATGAAACAGTTAGTTCTGAATAAAAAATGAGTGACTGCTGATCGGGTTCGTTGAGCTGTACTGGCGTCTCTTTTTTCAGGAAAGCAACAATGGATTGATCATCTGTATATGATTTCCTACACTTTTCATGCACTTTGACAGACTTTTGTCCCCTCAAACTACCGCCCTTCCCATCTTTCCTTCTTTTACTCGCTTCAATAAACGATGCAACTCCTTTCTCTTTCACTGTTGCTATTGTCCCTCCATCTTCTAGCGGCAAGTCACAGATAAAACACACCGACATTGCTGCATTCATGTTAGCACGGTAAATCGAACTTGTAAAACTGGACACCTATACGAACAGTGGAATATCTGAACATCAACTGATGAACCGGTGGCTTGGCCGGGGCCCTCTGGGACAAGTTCAACTGTACTTGGAGGGGAGGGGCCCTCCTCAGGTAGCGACCATCTGCCACAAAAAAAAGATGGGTTTTCAACGGCTTACTGAGATAAGACGCATAACCCCACATTCCAACACTCAAACATTCATTCCACTATTCATTTACCATCTTTCCATGAGTTTGTGGCGCGCAGCAGGCTGGATAATTTTTACTTGTTTTCACTAATTTGTTTCCTTTCAGTATTTCAGTGGACCCTGTATTTATTTTTAAGTGTATTTCATCAAGTTCAATACCATACATGGTCAAAACTATCATAACATGAGTCGTTTCTACGGACATCGGGCGTAGAAAGTTAAAATATGGCGTTTTTGCGATTTTTGGGAATTTTGCCCATTTTTTGGGGCGCGCTCTAGCGGCGGAACGGTTGGTCGTAGAAAACAATGTTATCAACAAAAAAATGTAGGCAATTTTGTCTACTTTAATTCTGTATTGAGTGGTCCTTTCGAAAAATGCATAGTTCCCAAGATATAGGCAGAAAACCATAAAAAGTGCCAAAATTTAGAGGTTTTTTTTGCAAAAAAAAAACTGTTTTCCGGGCAAAAATTCTGTCGGCAAACCTCAGATTCGTGTTCAGCGATCCAAAAAACATAAGGAATGACAACGATTACGACTATACCTAAACTTTCCTGTAAAGGCCCTTTTTTTCCTAATTTACCTAGTCTAAAGATGATGGATTCCAAAAGTAAGCAAAAGTAAGTCAACTACATGCTGTATGGTGAGAAAACAAAGAAGAAGGAAGTTACCTGAGAGGAAACCTTTATATACCAAAGTATGCTCCGGACTTCGTGGTCTCTCGCGAATAATCAATACTTAAATCAAAAGTCAAGAAAGACATAATAATTCACAAATGAAATTTTTTCATTTTGATAATTGGAAACTAAGAGTTTACATATGTACATAATTAATTAATAGACATAAAGAAAAATATTATTTTAAACAAGAAACATAAAATAAAATAAACAGATAAATATTTAAATATTACAACATTTTTTGATGATAAAGTTTGTTTTAAAACTTCAAAGTGAATAAACAAAAATTAAGCAGAACTAGAGAACTTTCCAACGGGAAAAAAAATTTGGGCGAAACACCAAAAAATAAGAAAATAATTTATAGAATGACATAGTGACATGAAACAAGTGCCAACACAACTGGCACAATGTGCAAGAAACCCACGCATTTGGTGATAGTAGAATCATGTTTTATGCAGAATCTTGTATGGATGTGAGATACTGCTGTTATCTCTACTAGGGAGGTAACTGCTCAAAGGTATTTCATGAGCATGGTGACAGATTTGTGTTGGTAGATGCTAGTGCACACCTACACTACATCATGGGGCACTGGTACAAACTTCCTGTGCGTGGGTGATATTCACCACATGAACTGGCCCTTATGTTACCAGATATTATCTGCATTGAACATGTGTGGAAGATGTTGAAAACTTGCATTTGTAGTCATCCACAGTTGCCAGAAACACTGCAGGACCTCGTTCGTTCGCACTGCCCAGGTCGAAAAGGGATGTTCTTCCCCAAGATGCCTGCCATCTATTCATTCATTGCCGGAATGCCGCAATGTGTTACGGAATTGCACATTGCACGGGGTACACATTATTAAGGCACTGTGAACATGTGACTTCTGAAACATTATTGCCGGAAAACATAATCAGTTTTTTCTTTCTGGGCACAGGTACAGTTGCTATGTTTACATTATTTATGCTTATTTCTGTTTGCTAGTGGATGCCTGCACCTGTTTTTCACTAGTAACACTGTACATCCTTGGGCTGTATGATTTTGTGGTGCAATAAAGGTTATACTTCTCTATTCATGATATTCCAAACTTTTCGTGACGAGAGTATACATATATAAATATAATTGATGTCAGTTGTGGAGGCACATTTACCAGTTCAAGATATTATGGGAAATATTAGCCTTTCTAAGATCAGAAACTACATGAGACTATGGTAAAACGCTGTAACAAAATGTTTTATATAACTGAGAACAGATATAGAAATGTTTTATTAAACAAAATTTAATATTTAGTTTATGGAGTATCAATTAGTCACCGAATGTCACTTTTGCCATGAAACATTTGCCTCAAATATGTGAGGGGTAGGGAAAATTGACATGATATTTTTGATAATCTGTAAATGAAGTGACATTATGAAGATGTTATAAGTATATATGTTACTATTATAATAATGTTTACTATCATTTGTATAAAACAAAGAAAAATTGTATTTCAGGGGCCATTAATTTAAAAATTACAATTGTAGGACATTAAGAAATGTAACTTCATTTTCCCAATTCGCTGTCAACTTTAGCATGAGAATTCTAGTCAGTGTTTGCATTAATGTAGTTACAACCATGGGAAGGGATTTTTTTTCCAAAGGTTGATTTCAGAGGTGTTTAGATAACCACGAATGGGCTATGAGGATTTTGTTTGTTAATGAAAATATTTTTTGTGCTTTCTTACATTTAGGAATTTTTAGGATAACCAGAGAGAGATCTTATTTTTTTTTGGGTTTGTTGGAGACGATAATGAAAGAGACAGCAGAAAATATGTGTTTTTTAGACCATTATTTCAGTTAGAAATTATAAAATTGGTAGTATCAATAGCTCCACTTGTACCTGCCCCCCTCATCTAGCTTGAAATCAACAGTTTGCAGGATTTCGGATAAGATGATATATATATACTGAAGAGCCAAAAAAAACTGGTATAGGCGTGCGTATGCAAATAACAGAGGTATGGAACCAATCAGAGTAACGAGGTGCGGTCGGCAGCTAGATCGGTTTCGGTTACTGCTGCTACAATGGCAGATTATCAAGATTTAAGTGAGTTTGAATGTGGTGTTATAGTTGGCGCACGAGAGATGGGACATAGCATCTCCGAGGTAGCGATAACATTTGGATGTTCGCGTACGACCATTTCACGAGAGTACCGTGAATATCGGGAATCCGGTAAAACATCACATCTCTGACATCGCTGCGGCCGGAAAAATATTGTGAAAGATCGGGACAAACTACGACTTTCGAGAATCCTTAAACGTGACAGACGTGCAACCCTTTCTCAAATTGGCGCAGATTGGATTTGTGGACTGCCCTGCAGGATTCATGGTGTGAATTGCCTCCGCATACCTTCAGACATGAGTCGAGTCCATGCCACGTCGTCTTGTGGCACTTCTGCTTGCTCGGGAAAAAAAAGGGGGGGGGGGGGCTACACGATATTAGGCAGGTGTACCAGTTTTTTTTAGCTCTTCAGTGTATTTTTGTTGGTAATAATACAAAAACAGTATGGTGAACATTGTGCATTAATCATAATTAATTTTAATGAATTATTTAATTTTGTTTGTGATGTGATTTGTGCTAAAGTAATTAATATTTTATATGTTTTAGGTGACATACATGGACAGTATTACGACCTCTTACGCTTGTTTGAATATGGAGGTTTCCCACCAGAGTCAAATTACTTGTTTTTGGGAGATTATGTTGACCGTGGAAAACAGTCACTTGAAACTATTTGCCTTTTGCTTGCCTACAAAATAAAATACCCAGAAAACTTTTTTTTGTTGAGAGGTAATCATGAATGTGCAAGCATAAACAGGATATATGGGTTCTACGATGAATGTAAGTATTTACATATATTTTAAATACACTAAACATTACCATTATCTTCATTATGCTGATCTATAAACTAAAGTGAGTTGCACCAGAAGTTGATGTTGCCCCATACTGCAACATAAGGGAGAAAAAAATTAATAATATTCACTTTTGAAGAATTATAGAATACTATAAACATTTGTACCAAGATATGGGAAATTTTATTCACACTTAGCTTGTATACTGTACACACTCATTTTCTCAAGGCCATACATGTGTGAATTGAGTTTGCAGGATATCTTGGAATATCATTTCATTGTACATTGTACCCTCCTCTAGCATCAATGCAGAACACAATTTTAGTGTAGAAATAGGGTGTAATTGTCGAAAACAAAATTCCATGCATATTTTTACCTGGTGGTGCAGTTGCTCTGTCTACTTCCACACAATTGGTGGAGGATAGTTCTGGTTTTTGTGCCTTCAGAATTTTTTCTCACATCAATTAAGAATTATCATTGTGTTTGTTTTAAATTTTCCAGGTTACCCCAGGTATGATTCTGTTTTTGTTTTTAAGCTAACTACTGGTTAAAGGCCAATTAACCATATGTTATTTTTTAACTATAAAGGAAAATATAGAAAATGTTTTAACCAACAGTTTAAATTGTGAAGCTGACCCTTATTGTGTAACTTCTCTGGTTCTGAAATAGATGAACTATCCTAGAGATATGTGATCACAATTCTTGTGCCCGTTGATGCATGGGTTAAAGATATGGTTATTTATTTGGTTGAAGAAATTTGTGCAAATATTTGTGGTATGGTTTCAGTTGTATGTGCAGAACAGTGATAATTTTTACAACCAGGTTGAGCAGAAAAAACCTGAAATATTTGAACAGTTTGTACAGAGTGTTTTGATTATCTTGTAGGGCCTATATACAATAGACCTGTTTTAATTTCAGAAGTCGTTTAGTCATGTCTGATTTCTTCAGGTTTAGTATATCATCTCTTTACACTGAAAAGTGAGGAATCTCACAGTTTTCTGGCACACTTTAGATTTCAATATCAAACTCTAAAAAACTAAAACTTTCACAATTACATAGCTGCTTCTAATATATTGTGTTTGTCTTCTCAGTTGCAGTTTCCTTTGGATAAAATTTTTTAAAAATTATTGATACTGTACAGCTTTGAAGTTTTGCCATTTTGTTAAACACTGACATTCAGTTTATATTAAAGTCTGTTGTTTCAGTATTCTTTTACAGTGTGTCAGCACAGCTTGTTTAAATTCTCTGTTACATGTTTTGTGTTCATTGAATGATTTTTGTAATGGGGCTTCAATACCAATATCCTAAATAATTTGTCCTGCCATTCAATTACAGTTTTTATTTCACAATTAATATTTCACTTTTTTTAATTTTTTCAAATAATTTCTTAACCCCTTGTTTGACATTTATAATTTAATTTTTACAAATTCAGAAAAATATCTAGGTAATATGAATAATGCATAAGTTCTAAACATAGACTTTTTCATAGGTATTTTTTTTTAGTCCTGACAAGGCCCATTTACCTGCGTGATAGCTGTGGTGAAATGATTCTCAGTTAATCAACAGTAAAAACCAAGGTTAATAACATTTGTCTTATGTACTGGCCATAAATTAATCTTTCATCTTTCAAACTGTTAGAATTTCTCACAATATATTGGCCTAGCCTCTTTAAGGGTGTTCGGATGCCAAAAATGATTTTCAATATTTTTTGGATATTTTGTAATTCGGTTTTATTACATCAAAAAGTACATTGATAAAAGTATCAAAAACCATGGAAATTAATGGAAAATACAGGAATTTCTAATTTATATGTATTGACATACAAATTTAAATTTTTTGCATAATTATCATATTTTACTACAGCTCAAATTAATTGTTGATGTCATTAGAATGAGATGAATAAAATTAATAGGATTTCTTCCAGTGGTTCTGGCCATAATTTGGAGATACCCCATCTCTTTGTGATGCCCTGCAAATCAGCCAAAGTCACCACAAAGTAGCAATACTTAAAAAAAATTTAACTTAAATCAGTACTTTCTCCATTAAAAGCAGCAGTGTAAAAAAGTCATTTTTGCTGAATTATATATATTCCACAATTTAATACATTATATTTTAACCTTTGCAAAATGGCTTATAGCCTAATTCATATAAGAATTACTTTTTCTACATATCGTGTAGAAGTAGTAACCTGTAAACAAACATACTACGTATACTTTCGCCATTCCGCCACCACGTGGTTTCCACCCGACAGTCAAAACATGTTTCATCTGTAATGATGGATGTCAATGAGACGTTAAGCCTACCTACCTACATCAAAATGTGTCGCCAAGCTGCTCACACATAGATAATGAGAAATAATTGATTTTGCTGTAGAATATTTATTGTTGCAGCGGATATTAGGTGATTAAGATCCATAGTTTATTCACTCGAAAAAGATGTTTAAAAATTTCAGCTTTCTTGTCCAGCAAACAGAAATTATAACATCATAATGCTCACAAAAAATGAGATACAGTGAAACCTCATTGTTGAGTTCCCGTTTATGTCGATTTCCCGTATCAGTCTATTTTTTTTTGGATTGTCCCAACAAATATCCTATACTAACAAAGTTAAAAAAAACCAGCATGCTATGGCCCTTAAATCATTAATTTACCCACAGCCATCAATCAGATATTCTGTCCGAAAACCAAAATATATTCGGAAGAATTGTTTATCTGTGAAATAACTATCTTAAAACTGGTACTACCAAAATTCAGTAGCGCCAAGAGCAGTTAAACAGACACGCCCTAATCTCAAATGCTAGTATACACAACTAGTTGAGGTGAAACGTTGCCATTGTTAACTATGTAATTTATTTTTGATAATTCAATCACTATTTGTTTTAAATGATGTCAAAAATCCGGTAAAACATTATAATCGCAGGCAATTCTTTGTTTCAAGTCAGCACACGAAAATTCCAGCAAATAAAACACGTATGTATAATGGATGTGGTACGGACCAGAACCAAACCACATAATGGACGAAACTGATTTTAACTTTACTCTGGTTCCACAAAGGAAATGTAATAATTTTTAGGTCAGTACGGTAAATAAACAAGTAAATTACAAGAATTAAAGGGGCACAATATGTTTTCACGGACTAATTCTGTTAAGATAAAATTACGCTACTAACTTTTTTTAAGAGTAACACAGTGATATAAACTGTCACATAAGATGGCAAGTGTTGTCAACTTAGCAGACTTTCTGTTTAGTTTGGCGAAATTTAAAAACATTTAGCGGACAAGTTTACTTTTTAGCGGAGTAAAATATAATTTCAAAATCGAGGATTTTTACATGTCAAAGTCAAAAAACTGTATTAAATTTGCCTCTGAAAGAGAGTAAAAAATATAAAATGCAGCATTATTATGATGAAACTATGTACTTTATTACTGTACTTTTAGCACGTTTCTATTTTAAATCATGGTTTTTAATACATTTTTTTATTTTTGCTATTTTTTCTATATTTGGCAGAAATTTAGTTATTTTTATGTAAACATTTGGTGGATTTTCGAAATTTGAGGTTAGGTTTTATTTTTTGAGGAGGAGAGTGGTCCACATGTTGAGTTTTCCCGCATGCTGAGTTTTTTTCATTAAGTCCCATGAAAAACAAATAATAGAGGTTTCACTATATATTATAAGTCTTAGTTTGATTTACAAGTGTAATATGTTCATCATATTACTACAATTTTTATGTCAAATCAATTCATATGGTTGCAATATATTTTAAACATTCTCTGCTTAAAATTCAATACAGTATCACAAACACTTGAAATTTAGTTCTAATCAAAAAACTATGCTTACGTTTGTAACTCTCATCTGTTTTGCTGAATACACCTAAAACTAGAGTCGTGTGGCTATGTGTGTATTTAAAAGCATGACATGAACTGTGGAGCATCGTTTTGTTATATACTTTGAATTTTATTTGACGTCTTTAATAAGATGTTAATTGTTATTCTTATGCAGTAGCAGTTTGGACGTTAGTGTATATATGTGAAACTTGGAAGTATTAGGAATTCTGGGAAATTGTTGGACAGCATATTTTCATTCAAAATAATAAAGTATTTTGATATTAAAAGTGACGTTAGCTCATCAAATAGGCGAGATCGGGCAGCAGTTTACAGTTCATACATGCAACGAGTCTATTTATAAATTAACGGCGGTGCTGAGTGTGCCTGAATAACAATATACAGTAGAATCCCGATAATTTGTATTGTCAAGGGACTGAATGTTAAGTATGAATTATCGAATATTCAAATTAGCAGGATTACCAATAATCGGGAGCAAAAAAAAAACATAATAACGAGATTAATGCAAATTTGCATTAAAATGTAATGATAATCGCATGGCTACATATTATGTATACATAGATCAATAATTACATCAATAAAAAACACATTAAAAATTTACGTTTAAAAAAATCTGTAATTTTATTTTGGTGCAAACCTTGCTGACGGGTATTGTCGATGACTTTGTCAAGCATGTTCAAAGCAGAAAATACTTCATCGCCAACGTCGGATTTTGCGAAGAAATGGCGCACGTTGATATATTGTTTAGCCACTTTAGGTGTAGTTGTCGGCACATCATCTTCGTCATCACCTTATCAATGTCCTGAGATGGAGCCGAAATTTCGTCATCAGTTAGAATCCTCGCTACCGCTAGGCCATCGTCAAAATTGACGAAATCTTAAAACGTTATAGAATTTTCTTCATTTTGAGGAAGACGATTCCAATTCACAGGGCATTCTAAGTCTTGTTCAGTAACTGCTGATGAAAGTTCCACCTTCGTGAATCCACAAGCACGAAAACAGTTTTTTATTGTGCTTTCGCTAACACTTTGCCACGCCTTGTGAGCAATGTTCATAGCTGAAAATAAAGTGATTTTATGATCCTTCCCATCCTCGATGCAGTCAAGGAGTTGCATCACTACTTCCTTGCGGTAAAAGGTTTTGAACGTTTTAATTATGCCCTGGTCTAGAGGTTGCAGATTGGAAGTAGTGTTGGCAATCAAAAACACAACATTAACATGACTGAGCGGTGGGGTATTGTTGTGGGCCGTACAATTATCCATGAAAAGTAGAATTTTTTGCTGCCTTTTCTCCATATCAGCATTCACTGATCGTATCCATTCCTTGAATAATTCGCCCGTCATCCACGCTTTTTTGTTTGCACGATAGGTCATCTGAAAAGTTTTTATGTTTTTAAAACATCTTGGTTTGGCTGATTTGCGTATCTCAGATCCATCCATGTTGGCGCCCAACAATGTGGTTACACGCTCTTTACTATTTTTTTCCTCCATGAAACTTTTCTTCCTTAAAACACATTGATCGGTCGGGGAGACAATTATAAAATAACCCCGTCTCATCGGCATTAAAAATGTTGCTGGGCTCATAAGAATCGATAATTTCTCCCAATTCGTATTTCCACTCAGAACAAACGTCGGCCGATACACTCGCACTTTCCCCACTAAGCTTCTTAAATTTTATGCTGTGCCTTTTTTTAAACCTATCAAACCAACCATCACTTGCATGAAAGTATTTAATTCCCATTTTTTTCTGCGAAAACTTTTACTTTTTCTCTTAAAATGTTCCCTCCAACTGGTACATTCGAATTCCGTGCTTGCGCAAACCACTTTTTTAAATTCTCTTCTAGTTGTGGATATTCGCCAGTCTTAAAGCGCTTTAGTTTGCTGTTCGATGTCTGGGAGGCGATCTTGTCCTTGTTCTTCATAATTTATGTTATTGTGGAAGGAGGAACGTTATAACGTTTGGACACGTCAATTTGTTTATCACCACCGGCCACGGCGGTAATGATTTCTTTTTTTTCTCTAATGGAAAGACACTTATTAGCTCTTTTCGGAGGCATGGCTAAGACCGAACTGACTAACCTTTCACTCGCTCTGCTCCTTCCTACCCTCTCATAACCCTAGGCCGGACACCAAGGCTCCTCTTAGTTCTGAGAATCACAGACACATCGCCCCACAGCCTACTCGGCGTCATTACCTGCCCTGCAAACCCTCCTACGTCCCTCAGCACCCTTCCAGTCTTTTTTACCCTGCCCGAATTGCATAAATCTAGAGCTGGTGTACAGTATACGGTTAAAAACATTACGAGTTAACGAGATTTTTATGTTGTAAATAAGAATTATAGGACGTTTTAATTGAGCTCGAGCACCAAAATAAATATGTATTATCGAGGGGACCGGAATGCATTGTTTTTTTTACGAATTAAAGGGATGTTCTCAAGGGACCGGCAAATTTGTACGAATTAGCGGGATATACGAATAATCGGGATGCGAAATGTCGGGATTTCACTTTATCACATTAACATAAATATTATTTGTTGCAAAAACGATTCCATCGCAAAACAATGTGTGGTTTTAAAAAATAAATAACATTTCTTTTCGCTTTATTGCTGAATTATGAGGGGACACGAAACACAAAATGCAAAATTGCGAACTGGTCTCGGAAAGGCTTGCTGATTACGTACTAAATCAAAATTATTAGCAAGCAGAATTGCTGTACACAGAAATATGTTACGTTAAAAATATATATAGAGCTCACGGAAAATATACATTTCTGGGAATTCGTTCGTATATTTGTATTTTACACATGAAACATGAGTCAAGGCTAGGGAAACGAGCTGTGCATGCTGGCTAACAGATGGCAGCACAGTCCCCTATCTGAAGTTGTATCGCACAAGTTATTTATCTGGTCCATTTAAAAGTAAATTTTTCATCTTGTACGAGCCCAAAATGACTCAGTTTTGAAATATATTGCTTCAAATTGACATATAAATATTAGCAAAATACTCTCCAACGTATCTGCAGCTTCTTTAATTAATATGAACTATGCATGTGACGACTTAAGCAATCTAGCTGTAGCTACAAAAGAAACTAAACTATCGCACGTGGTTTAACTTCTATTTAATTTTAAACGCCTACACGTTATTCTAAAACTAAGTTTAGTTTGTTACACTTATAACAGCTGTTTTGTAATGACATAAAATAAAATACACATACATTTTGTCTAAGAACTGTTTCCTGCCCGCATATTTCTCCGATGTCTGTTGTGCAAAGGCAGGGTTGTCAAAACAGCCAATATGGGATAATGTTAATTTCATTTTTGACATATTGCCACACAATGACTGTCAAATAAAGGAATTCTTATATGAAATAGACTATATTACCATTAAAATTACATTTTCGGGTGCAAATGAAAATGGTCACCCATCTTTTTTTAAACCAGCGACATTCACGATTTACCATTTAATTTACAAATTCAAAGTTTAATCTTATTGGCAATCTACTTGGAGACTTACATTAAATTTACCATAAAAAAGAAATGAAAATAGTTTTCTCTCAAAAACCTTCCAAAATTTACATGATTTTAAGCAAAATATTTATAAAAACTCTTAACTGTCTCAGGACTCCCAATGTTGCCTCCTTAACTAAAGCAATACTTATCTATCCATCTGTTCCCCTCATTCCTCGTCCAGAGGTTATCTCAGTCCTCGCCTCGCTCCCCTCCTCGNGCTCCATTCCTGTGGTATTCTGACCCGCATATCCTCTAGACTCCTCGCTCGCCTTCTATCGGCATTCCTCGTCTGCCGGCCTAATAAATTTGCCTCGTCTTGGGGTACTGTGTTGATGTTGGGCGCTACACGATTATATTCTAGACTCCCTGAAGTCTCTGTCATCCTGGCTAACTAGGTAAGGGCGAGACCCCTTCTCACGGGTATATGTTTGGTCCTTGTTATCTGTCTACACAGAATTAACTCGCCCCATGTTGGGCGCAAAAATAATGTGATGCTACTGCCACCTGAGTTATAGTGTGGTGGCTAGTAGGGTACTGAGTTACTGTAGTTTGGTGCAGACTGAGGGCACCTTTAGTTGTTGCATAAGGGGTGAACAAATACTCTTATTCTCAGTTAGTTAACACACAAATATTTTATTTGACTGAAAATAACATGGGTATTGACACACAACACACACACAAGAGTGAGGCCCTCCACACATAGTAGACCTGAAGGGCAGGTTGGCGGAATGCTATGCGTCGGGGGGAAGGTTGCTTGAATGGAGACGTTTTTACTTAACTATGACTGCGACTTTTGGTGAGTTGCCTTCGTTAGATGGAGTAGCTGGGTCAGCTCGGCGTCCCTTTTCGGAAGTCCGGGGTTTGTTTTCCGTGACTTATGGTATGTCTGCGGGCGGTTCCCGTCGGAGACCTTAGCGCGTCTCCTCTCCTGCATCGACGTTCGCCACGATCCGGCTTGCGCTTCCAACTCCTCCGCCTTCCGTCTCTGCTGCCGAACAACTAACTTCCGTCTCGGCTGCGCTCGTGATTTAACTCGTTCGTCGCTATATTGAAGCTATCTTTGTCAGCAATTTCTCGAGAGAGAATTGTGGAGTTCTCCTGTGTAAATTGGGCATTTTTGTGCCCGATTTTGTGTCTTGTCAGTGGATTGTGCGCTCCAACCAGGGTGGAGGAAGGGTGAGGGTGGTGTCGTGGGGATTCCTACGGTACTAATTTCTGAGCTGTGCTCTGCACAATTCTGGTTGGGGGCACCCCCTGTCTTCTCCATCGTGAGCCGCCCATCTACCTATTTTTCTTGTGTGGCTGTAGGCTCTCCCCCGAGGCATCCGCCTCTGGACTTTTCCTGTGTCCTTCGAGCCGCGGTTCATCCCTGGGAGTGAATCCCCGGGTTGAAAGTTTCAAGGTCAGCTGTCCGTCCTGGATATGTATTAATAAGATGGCAGGGTGTGGTAACGGCGCAATGCCTATTGTAGTATGCGACTTGCGTCATAACCTTTATTATGATTTGGTTATTAAATTAATGCCTCTAGCTCACTTCTGATACCTGTGTTACTATTTCTCAAAATCAGATGGTTTAGCCAGCTTTTTTAGGGATGGGGTTTTTAATTAAATAAGGTAGTTAGTAATAATTTCCTAATTTATTTGCAAATATTATAAAGAAAATACTCTTTATAACACAATAAATGGCTATCACTTGCTATTTACAGTTAGGGTTTGCATTATCATCAATCACCTCACAGAAATTAATGCAATCAAATAACTAAAATCAGTCCCAATAAACAGTGTATCAAAACCTATTCAATTATTTTATAAATTATATGTCTATATTTGATAGTTCTAATACATACAGTATAAAGTTTGTATCACATGTGCATACAGTTCCACCTTAATTCAGTACAGATTCCACCAGTCCAGAATGTTCTAGTGTGTCCCGAGTGCCCCCATGCACAGTAGTCCTCTACTAGTCGGGTGCCATATTGTCTCATCCATCCGCAAAACATACACACACTCGTTTGCCCTCTCACGCCCTCCGTGCTGCCCATTCTCTCTGCTGTCTTCCCTTGCTGCACCAGACTTTGCCTATTTTTGCACCTCAGCCAGATGGTTAACACAAAAACTTTCAACTCTCAGGCTACGGATGGTATTAATAGTGTCGTTGGCCCTAGCCCAGAAACTGGTTAACATGTCACATTGCGCTGAGGAAGGAAATTACCGAAAGTTTTATTCAACAGCCTGCCGCCTCCAACTTCTTCGAAAGGGAATGGGGGGACTGTGACCCCAGTCCAGGTAGCTGTCAACATCCTGTCCGCCAGATGATGTAACGGCGGCAGGTAGTGGTGACTCGCTTCCCACACTGTGGCAGGACCTACCACGTGGCCGTACTTTGCACATGGGGGCATGCATAGCACTACTTAAATATATGTAAATTTAGAAACATTTTGTAGTACAGTACCATATGCAGTCAGAAAGGTATTTTGCTCTTGAAGCAATGTTATTATTTTTCAATTTAATGCTCTATTTATGGTTGCTCCAGCATTATTAAACAAATGTGCCTTGAAATTACAAACAATAGACACAGGCACATGAGAGAGATCTGAAGACCTTAAGTGATGTGTTAGCAAAGCTAGTAATTATTATAAGAATTTTGGTCTATTTCTAAACCTATCCAGAATAGTCCATGATCCACTAAAACATCCTTTTATTATTGCTGCACTGATTGTTCTGGCTCTGAATCCTCTGCAATTGTTTGTACTAGCCTTAATTAATTTTTTGTACTTATGTGCTGGCATATATGTGTCAAAATGACTTGCTGGAAAGCAGGCAGCAACAGTCAGCCTATCCCTATGAAGATCATGTTACATCATCACTTCGTAGTAGTTCATCTGTAGTTAATAGTTTCACATAATTTTTAAAATTTTATCTTATGGTAAATTAACTTTGAAAATGGTATCTTGGTATTGTAAATTTTTTTGTATTACTTGGTATTATTTGTGATTGTATTATATTTTCGGCACTTAATAATAATGAAGTTTGCATTAGTATACCAAAGAAAAAAACATGCAGCTAAAAAATAATGGTTTATTAACAAACTATTACTAATGACAATACCAAGTATTCAACAGATTACTACATGCAATCCACTACTTACAGAGTAAACTACAAAATTTAGATTCAGTACTTTATAAAAACCTATTTAGCCTCAGTAAACTTGTGTACAGTGACATTATCAGTCTTTGTTATGAATTGGTTGCTATCTGAACATGTGGCTTGACTCGGTATAATCATATATTAGGTTTTTACATTTATAAATTGTTTAACTTTCTTAAACTAATGTGTAAGAGAAGACAATTTCATTTCACCAGTTTTGTAGCACCAGCACAAAGCAGTAAAATGTTGATCCCCCCTCCACCCTTTGCATTTGTTAAGAAAATTACTTCACAGCCAATGTTGTAGAAGACACCACATTCACCAAAGTAAAATTACCATAATGAGTTTTGTTGTACAAATCTAAAATTAATGAACTATGTACCTGGAGATTATCATGTACTGCCAGTTTCGTATGCCCAGTTTTAGCATAAAATATTGTATATATAAAATTGTTTGCTGTTGAAAATACTTAATTCACACAAGTTAAAAATATGATGTGGAATTTGTTAATTAAAATACTGAATGCACAAAATAAGCACTAATGAACTTGGTGATTATAAAATTCTGCCAGCTTTCTGCACACAGTTCTACCCAAAATGTGGCAATGTGGAAAAATTCTTGTTGCAGCCAGTCATTGCTAAATTTATAGTTGTACATGCCAACGCATAACTAGGTTGTTTATTTATTTGTACCTGAGGTCCAGAAATGAGCAAGTACTGAAATTAGCAACTGCTGCACACATGTTCCAGTATTGCTGAATTAGGATAGCTTGCATTTTTTTTTCATGTTTAATGCCACTTTCCTTTTCTAACTTGTAAAGAGTCAAACATAGTCACATGAATTTAATATAGGGGATAGTGACTGCAATAAAGTAGTCCATTTCCCCTGTTTTAATTTTATTTTGCTTCACAAGCATAATTTTTTTTAAAGGTGTAATGTAATATTGTTACATTTATATGTTTTGATATACCATCTAAAAATATCAATCAAATAACATAACACATGTGTGAATAGTGCACAGATTATCTATAAAGTGCCCAGGCCACCATGATGGCAATGCCAAGAAATTTGGTGGCACGTTATAATTTATTGTAGCAACCACAAACAGTGGGTCAGTTGTAGAAATGGAGTTGGTAGAGACAGACATACTAATTTTTCTGCGTTCTCGTGCATGGAAATGTCATAAAAAATATAGATTTTGGGTGTACCCAATGTTAAAAGACCAATCAAAGAAAGGTCATTTCTATACTTTGGACAATGACCTTCGTCAAAATCCCCCAAAAAAAAAATTGTTTGTGTGAATGAGCATAGCATAATGTGATGTGTTGCTACATTGTTTAAAATATAAACTCTAGGGTGTAGATACTAATATGAGATACAGCATACCACTGGATGACTGAGCAGAAATGACTGTTCATGCTCGGGGTGTCTAGTGTGAAAAATTTGTCATCCGCCCTCGTCCCTCGGCTGGTGTAAGCCAGTCATCAGCTGCACACATATGATGTGCAGGGTAGTGTGCGTCAACGCATGTGTAAAATGAACCAAAGGTTAGCCAATGGCTGAAGCCACCAGCAAAAGGGTTCTGTTTGTATTAAGACTTTTATGTATTTGTTTTGCCATGAAGTCCTGTGCACGTTTTTGTAAATTAGGTTTTTATATATTTATTTTGACGTGCACTCCTGTGCACATTCTTGTGGTTAGAATAGAGTCTTCCTTTCATTTCTATCATATTTAATTATCCATGTACGTGGTTGATCTGGAGCCTCCACTTTCAGCATGGGCTAGTGTCCTCGCTTCCGATGGCCATTCACCAGTCTCTTGTTGAAGCTCAAGCTGGACAAGTACATACAGCATGGCCTGTGGGGGCCTCAACTTTGCTAACACTGATCTGGTAATTCTTTCTGCTTAATTAACTTCTGAAACAATTTTATTTGCCCCCACAGCCGGCTTGCCCTTTCCGCTGGTTTGGAAGGCCCTTAAATAATTATTTCGCAGTAGGGCTTGTCTCTTGTAATATGACTTAGCGTACCTTCCTCAGGCGAAACCTGATGAAAGTGTTTTTGTACTGCAGCGTTTCTTCTACTGTTCAATAATATTCCTTTTGAGTTCATGTAGCGTCCTAAGCATTTCAGTGTTTATACAGTGAAACCTCGTTGTTGCATTCCCGTTTATGTTAATTTCCCGTATCAGTCAATTTTTTTGGATGGTCCCAACAAATATCCTATATAAACAATGTTAAAAAAACCTGCATGCTACGCCCTTAAATCATTAATTTACTCGCATCCATTGATCAGATATTCTGTCCGAAAACCAAAATATATTCGGAACAATTGTTTATCTGTGAAATAATTATCTTAAAACTGGTACTACGAAAAATCAGTAGCATCAAGAGCAAGTTAACAGACATGCCCTAACCTCAAATGTTAGTGTACACAAGTTGTTGTGAAACGTTGCAATTGTTAACAACTATGTAATTTATTTTTGATAATTCAATCACTATTTGTTTTTAATTACTCACGTCGAAAAACAGGTAAAACATAATAATTGCAGGCACTTCTTTGTTTCAAGTCAGCACACAAAAGTCGTGCAAATAAAACACGTATGTATAATGGATGTGGTACGGACCAGAACCAAACATTAATAATGGATGGAACGGATTTTAACTTTACTCTGGTTCCACAAAGGAAACGTAATAATTTTTATTTCAGCACAGCAAATAACCATGTAAATTACAAGCATTAAAGGGGCACAATATGTTTTCACTAACTTAATTCTGTTAAGATAAAATTACGCTAGTAACTCTTGAGTAATGCAATGATATCAACTGTCACAAGATGGCGAGTGTTGTCAATGTCAGTTTTGCATACTTTCTGTTTAATTTGGCGAAATTTAAAAACATTTAGCGGGCAACAGAATTTGTAGCGTAGTAAAATACAATTTCAAAAAATTGGATTTTTAAATGTCAAACTCAAAAAACTGTGTTAAATTTGCCTCAAATAGAGTAAAAAATATAAAATGCAGCATTATTATAATGAAACTATGTACTTTATTACTATACTTTAAATTTAAATTTAATTTTTAGCATGCTAAATTTTAAATCATTGTTTTTAATAAATTTTGTTTGATTTTTGCCACTTTTTCTAAATTTGGCACAAATTTAGTGAATTTTATGTAAACGTTCGGTGGATTTTCGAAATTGGAGTTGAGGTTAGGTTTTACTTTTTGAGGAGGAGGGTGGTCCACATGTTGAGTTTTCCCGCATGCTGAGTTTTTTTCAGTAGGTCCTATGAAATATGAAAAATAGAGGTTTCACTGTATAATGTGTAATAAATGCAGGATGGCTCTGGATCTAACATGCACATGGTCACACTTATTTCTTACGTTTAAGTGACCAGCCTCCCAGTACTGGAATTTTGGCATGCTCCGTTGCCTACAATAGAGCAATAGAGTATGTGGCGACATCTCAACCGTGGTAAGAGTTTCTGCACACCGCATGGCCATGTGTGAAATCACTGCCTGGCGTCCTGGGATTACATCTGCACATTACTTCCACCTATCGCTTTGCCAATTAACGGTTATAATAAGCTTTGTATGAAACAATGGGAAGATATGGTGGTGCCACTGAATTAATGGCCCATGCAATTGTGCCTTGCCACCACCACATTTCCTGCAACGCGAGTAGAGCTGCCACTAACATTTCATGTGAAAGGCTCCATGAAAACCTATGTGCTGACGTGGTGGCACCATGTGAAAGGACCCTAACAGTATCTGCAGATTCAATTTCCCAATATTTAGTTAATCAATTCACTTGTACAAGTTAGAGTCCTGTATATTGTAGTTACTATCCTTTCTATTGTTTCTTTCAGCACTTTCCCAAAGGTTGTGTTTTAAAATAAAAACATCTCTGCTTGAAGGGTCGCTCCCAAATATTCACATATGGGAATAGTGCCGGACGATGCTGCTGGTCGTGGGTTTTCTCGGGAATTTTCAGTTCCCTGCTCCCCTTCATACTGGCGCTGCTCCATACTCACCTTGTTTCACCCTCATCGGCTCTCAAGACCTCGCTGTTAAGAGCTGCCCAAATTTCTTCACTCACTTACAATCTCTGCTTGAAAGGTTGTTGCATTTACTGCAATTATTTATGCATGCATTTATTTCTAATGGGGAAATTCATATTAACTGTTTACAAATACCTGAAATTGAAGACTTGCAAAACTAAAACAGCTTTTTCTGTTATATTAAACATATTTCAATACTAAAAAAAATATTTTTATACTTTACCAATGCCAAGTTATGAACTGAGGTAAATACTAAAATAACAATATGAACGTAGATACTAAACACTTGAAAGAAATATGTACCGATAATGCCACCCTAATGGAATCAAAAGCATGCATAATTTACCGCAGGTTGTTTGTAGTTTGAAACACGGCCGTGGTATGAAAGTGTAAAAAATGCACACTACTTTCATACCATGTTAACTATGAGTTTCATGTTTTGAATTACAAATGGCAACCATTATTTAACTAGCAGCAGTAGGTTAATGCTATAACCGCAATGTAAATATGGAAGTTCAGATATAACTGAATTATATTTAGCATTATTATCAACTGTGTGTGTGTATGTTTATATGAAAAATATATGCATTTACATGTGATGTGATTGGCAGTCAAATGGGTATGTAAACATTGTGTGTTATTGTAGGTTTAAACAGTTTGCTTTCTATTGTAAGACGACCTCCATTTTTTGAAATACAGTTTAAAGTGAAAACTATCATAATATTTTTGGGTGAATACGGTATATATACACAAAGGCTGATTTACAGCACTTGTATCACCCTTTTTTCTTGGAAACACAATGACACCGGGGGTTCGCGAAAAAAATTGTGATAACTATACCCTATATGAATCACCGATTGATGGTAATTCCATTCACCTGAACATACTGGTGGTTGGGGTATGGGGGGTTAGCTTTGAAATTGCAAATGGGAACAGGGGTCGAATATGGTATCGTTGGATAGGTCGTCTGAAAGGAAACAACATTTACTATGTTTACGCACAATGAAAATGAAAGAAAATATTTTTATTCTTACTACAATCAAAAGTAAATCAAAGAAACATATTGTTTTTCTGTCATGCATACCTAGTTTATGTACATTCAAAAGGATGTCGGGTGTACTGTAAATACCGGTATGGTGTGAGAGAACCACTGTGAAATGGGAACTGGGAACACTCATTCTCCCACAGCACTCTTCATAAGTGTTCTAAATGTCGACCATCCTGTATCAGACACGACTCAGCTCTACTTGTTACATTCGCGGTTGCTCGGCGGACCTTAGCACAGCTGAGAGATCCACACGCTGCTCTGATTCTGATTTTTATGTCTTCCCTCGTTGTTGTACGCACACAGTAGAAAATGTCTTTAATTTTCCCCCACAAAAAGAAGTCATTTCGGCACAAGTCTGGCGAACATGGTGGTCAAGCTACAGGACCCATTTGTCCAATCCATTGTCTGGGGAATAACATGTCTGCAACTAGCCGAGCTCTGAGTGAAAAGTGAGCAGGACAACCATCCTGTTGAAGTCATAGTGTTAATCGTAGAGCGAGAGGGACATCTTCGATCAGCTGATACAAAACATTCTCTAAGAAGTCTGCATAAGCTGTACCATTCAATTGCCCTTCAAAAAAATATGGTCCTATGACATGATGTTCGAGAAGGTCACGCCAAGTATTAAGGTGTCTCACATGCTTGTTTTTCGACATGATGGAGCCAATGTGGGTTGACAGCAGTCCAGTAATGGGCATTATCTATGTTAACATCACCATTTCTCTTGAATGTGGCCTCATGAGTCCACAAAATGCTGGAATGGAAAGCACGGTCCTTGCTCAGGTACCAGTTGCAGAAATCATTGTGCTTAGGAAAGTCATTCCCAAGTTCTTGGTGCTGTTGTACATGGTACGGATGTAAACGATTATCAGCGAGGATTCTCCATATTGTACTTTGAGACAATCCTGAGTTGCGGGCAATCCTCCGCGTAGAATCATGAGGATTAACCTCCATGGCAGCAAGTACATCAACAGCCCTCTCGTCTCTCACAGGTCGTCTGATGCGACGACGTTTGTTACATGTCTGTTGCATTAGTCCGGTTATGCACACACGACATGCAAGACACTGGTAGACATTGTACAAGTGATGGACGCAATGTGGGTATATCTCTGCATACAAATGGGCAGCAACTCAGCAGTTTCGACGACATTCTCCTAGTATCATCAGTATGTCAAAAGCTTCTTCATTTGTAAACTGCATTCCATTCGGGAAGCAACACCACAGATAGACAATGTCTGACACTGAAACAACACACACGATTAATGGTTGCAATGTAAACAGTATTACTGTCTGAATTAACGAACTTTCGATTGTCAGTTAACTCATGCAAAACCTACAGTTCCTGTTTGTGGTAGATGGTGTATCTGCTTGCAGTGTAGTGCTGCATTATTCTCCGCGTTTGCTCGGAAACAGTTAAATACCTACTGCACGAGTCCATGCAGTAAGGCACATATGTTACTTCTAGTATCAAGGTGAGTCTTGCACTACAATCGGAAATACTGTAATGGCGCACATTGCGCATCAGACGTGCATAGTTTACGCACAACCAATGATAAGTGGATAAACATAACTTTTATTATTATACTGTTTCAGAAAAAAGCTGAGAATAAGGCAAGCAGATAAACCATCTACCACTTACAGGAACTGCAGGTTTTGCATGCAAGTTAATCAAAAGTTTGTTCATTCAGACAGTCAATCATTTTACATTGCATGAAAGACAGAATCAGAGCAGCATGTGGATCTCTCATCAGTGCTGAGGTCCACCGAGCAACCACGAATGTTAGACAGAGAGCAGAGTTGTGTCAGATACAGGGTGGTCGACATTTAAAACACTTATGATGAGTACTGTGTGTGAATGAGTGTTCCCAGTTCATGGTAGTTCTCTCACACCATACCGGTATTTACAGTACAACCGACGTCCTTTTGATTGTAGTAAGAATAACAATAGTTTTCGTTAACTGTCATTGTGCGTAAACTACGCAAGTCACAAATCATATGCTTAGATGATTAATTTTATTATGTGTAAACTATGAAAGTGGGAAAAAAGGTGTCTTAGTAAATGGTGTTTCCTTTTAGTTATCAAAACGATTTCGCGAACCCCTGGTGTTGTGTTGTTTCCTAGTACAAGGGGTGATATGGGTGCTGTGAATCACTCTGTACGTATGTGTATGTTTATATACACACACATACTGAATGATTCACAGCACCCGTATCACCCCTTGTACTTGGAAACACCACAACACCTTGTATATGTGTGTGTGTATATTTACATATACGTGCATATATACACGTATATGCATATACAGGTTGTCAAGTAATTCACAGATACGGACTGCACCACATGAATCTGTGATGAAAACTAAGTAGAAAATAATATTTTGTAAAAACAGCGTAATGCCCTTAGTTTATGAGAAAAGCGACATAAAAATGGATGAAATGACTTTATTTCACAGCATACAGCATCAGCATACAAAAAGTTGAAATGTCATAACAGGTATTCAAAGTTTGCTCTGCCCATAGTAATGCACGTTTCCTCACATTGGATGCATGCAGCATGCATGGAGCTTGGCCGCTGGATGGACCCATGGCCTTGGCCATGTCCCAGTATTAACAGCATGCGATTTCCATGACTTCTTTGGTGTTACTGAGCTTGGCTCATTCCCTTTCTGTATGCCTTACAACAGAAACATTAGTTGCAGTATTGCCACATCACCTCACCTTTATCTAATTGGAATACCACATTTTTGCTACAATGGTTTTTTGACCTTTAATGTTGTTTTTCTTGTAAACGAAGGGTCTTGTGCATTTTTACCAAATACTTTCTTCTACTTATTTTTGACCACAGATTTGTGTGGTGCAGTCCGTATCTGTGAATTACCTGACATCTTGTATATATATATTACGGATGTGTCCTACCAATTTTTTGATTCCACGATTCTGCCAGTTCTTCCAGAAACCGGAACTGTAGGTTCTCTTTGTAAGATTTATTCCTCGAGTTTTATTTTATTACTGTCATATTGTGAATACATATTTTTGTCGCCTACCCATCGGAATTCTAGTCCGGCCCCATATAGTCTCATTATTAATTTGCTGTAGATAACATACAGAAACTGGAAACTTATTTACAATAAAATCTAAGGTTTAAAAAACAATTACCATATTTAGTAAAATTCACTGCGTGCATATAGCACGAAATGTATAACTGCGGTGCGTTTGAAGTAACGAAAATATCTGTAACACAACCGGATCCAAGACTAAAATACATTTAAAGTGTACAGAATTATATATAAATATAATATCTGCATACGACTTTGCATAATAGCACTTCATTTTATAAGTGTGCAGAAATAAAATCAATCTGAATGTTTACATTTGATGCACAGCCATCTTGAACAGTAGTGCTGCCTTTCAGCACTAGGATGCAACAGCTCTGGTCCCAATCAGTTGTAAAAAGTTTGGTTAGCATAAAAACATTCTTGCCAGCTATTTTGCGAGTTTTTGTGTATTGGTATTAACCATAGCAATAATTTATGGCACAGTACACACGTCTAAAGTGCCAACATAACCCAATTCTAAAAGTTAACACATTATCAAAATATGTTTAAGTTTATGATAAACTGTGAAGTATTTAAACAAAATTCTTTTGCCTCACTTTTGTTCAGGGCTCTATTAGGCACCATTTTGAGCACAATTTTATAAATGAATATGTTACCTAATCACAAGTGTTGAAAATGAAAGGATTGCAGTGATAACCAGCAACGTTTAATAAACAGTTTATTTCTCAGTCCCTAAAGTAATTCACCTCTATAGGCTGTCAGCTGCATCTGTGATATATTATACTCGGAATAAACCTTAATGCTTCATTACTTTCTATTCTGGCATATTTTTATTTACAAATATACTGTTTTTGCTGCCACGTCTGTGAAAGTTTATAACCACTCAGCAAGGAGGATTATACACAACGTAAACTGCCATTGTGCCAGTTCCATTTATCCTGTAAGTAAAAAACAAACTTACAACAGGCGACAAAGTGCTTGTATCATCAAGTGTATACATTAACGTAATAGTGAAATTAATTTTTATTGTAGTTAATTATTAATATTAAATGTGCATTGTTTCAGTCCATAAAAATGTCAGAGGTGTGGAACAATTTTACAGTTTTTCAACGTGATAACAAATTCGCTGGTTGCAATTATTGAATAGCAAAAAAATATTGGAGTCAGTCAAAAACAACTTTGAATCTCATGAAACATTTTCACAACCAACATCAACTCCTTACTTCATCAAAAAAAGTGAAAGTAGATGAACCTGCATGTGACAATCCAAGTGAAATTGGTAGTTATTATGTATCAGATGATTCAGTTCCTGGTCCATCATCTGCAGGGCACAAAAAACTGTTACAGAGAGCTCTGGTTAAAATTTTTGGCACGCTTCAACTATGCCCAATGAATTTAATGTTTCTGCTGCATTAAAAATGTGAGAGCAGTACAAAGTACCCTGCCATCTCTGATAGATGCTATAACTAAATTTAAGCTTGGAGACCACAGAGCCACAGACATAGCTCAGCTGATTGGAAAGATGATATGCTTCGACAATCAGCCTTTGAGCATCATAGAAAACAAAGGATTTAGCAATTTGATAACAAAACTGAAACCCAGATACACACTGCCAAATAGGGAAACATTTTCTCAAAAAATTATACCGGAAATGTACAAGAAAGTGAAGGAAAGTGTCATTTCGCAGTTGGAAGCTTTTGAGTTTATCAGCGTAACCACAGAAATGTGGTCGTCGTCATCAAATGATTACATGAGTCTAACGGTCCACTATTTGGATACCTGTTTTACCCTGAATAATCGGTGCTTGGAGGTAAATTCCTTTCAACGAAATAAGCCATACAGCTGAACATCTTTGTAATTTTTTCACCAAAATCTTTGGAAAAATGGGGTCTGAAAAAAAAAGGCGGTGGTCAGAGACAACTCAAGAAACATAAATGCAGTGTTACAGATGTCACAATTTCAACATGTGCCATGTTTTGACCATACCCTCCAGCTTGTCCTGAAAGATGGATTTTTCTCTAATAATATTATTATAAATTTGGCTGCAACATGCCAAAAGATATTTGGAAACTTTAAACACTCTTCAAAAGCAAGCAAAGTTCTCCACAGGTGCCAGGTAACAGTAGGTGTCCCACAGCACAGGCTTACTCAAGACGAGCCGACAAAGTGGAATTCATCACTCCATATGTTTGTAAGACTGCAAGAGCAAAAGCTTGCAATTTGTTTGGCAGCAGAGCTAAAGCTGTCAACTGAACTGACATCTACCCAGTGGAGTCTGCTGGAGCATTCTGTTGCTGTACTGCAAGTTTTTGAGTCTGCCACACAGCAAGTCAGCCCAGCTAGTGCAAGTGGGTTCTGGCCTACAAGGTTTAAAAAAATGACCTGCTTGCTTCACCCAAACATTGTTTTGTAAAGTTAAAACTGGCATTTCCCAACTTGCTACATTACTGGATCCAAGATTCAAAGGTGCACCACTTGAAAACAAAGATTATTTGCATTTGGCAATATCATCTCTTTCAGAGGAAGTAAACAAAATGTATCGTTTTCAGACCACAGTATGTAATGAGCTTTAATTTTTAATTTGTAATTTATTACATACATTGTTCTTAATTTTACACATTACATTAAATGTCTGTTTTAGGTTGAGGAGAGTTCACATTCAGGGCCAGGGGCAAGTGAAAAAAAAGGGAAACAATCTGGAATTTGGTCCAGTACACCAACCTATTTCTAAAAGCTAATGTTACTACTACTAATACTGCAGAAAATGAATGTGTAACATATTTTGCAGAAAATGTGTTACCCAACACATTTGTAGCAGAGTACTGGCACTCAAGAAAGAACAATCCAACTCTGCAGATGTTGGCAAAAAAAAATCTGTTAAGTGAAGTATAGCGGGCTTCAACCCGAGTGTGTCAGAATGTTGATTTTTTTTAACAAAAGTTTGTGAATATTTATTGTTTCTGCTTTAATTTTTTTTGTTTTCTTGCAGTAATCTTTTTTTTCTTGCTATGCACAATGACATGTACACTACTTAACCTAGTCTAACAAATATACATTGTGATATTCTAAAAATTATGTACAGTTCTTAGGGCCTACATGAACATAAAAATTAGTAAACTGTTACAATATAAAAATAGCAGGTTCTTAGAGGTCGAATCGGAACCGAAAACCAAAATGAAAACTGAGAATTGGAATTGAGGAAACTGGAATTGACCCGTGGAGGGGAGGGAGTAAAAACATATATTCTGTACCATATAAGAAGGCCACTTTTTGACAGCTCGGCAAAAGTAGCGCTACTGTTTACATCTGACTACGTATCCTTCCGCCATCAGCTGGTCCGTCACGTCGGGGCTGTATTTTTTATCAACACGCTGTCAGCTAATCCACTTCTCATTGTACTGTAATGCTAAACAAATTTTAAGATGTTTTAAGACTGACATCTGTCTAAAAATATAAGTATGTTATAAAAGTAAAAATATAAAATGTTAGATATTTGATAACTCTTTTTTAATTTGTCCGAGATAGTGAATTTGGGTTAAAATTTGCGAGACGGTCTGTTGTATCTATTATTACACTTTGGACGTTATAGCTAATATATTCGAGTTGGAAATATGTGATGTGGAATAACGTTAGAATTGCTTAAAAACTATTCACGCGTGTCTACGGAATCAAGGAGATGGGTTTCTAGAGAATAATATGGCATATAATTTACGTAGATGAACGATTACCGGCCGAATATAAATTANACGTGGAATAACGTTAGAATTGCTTAAAAACTATTCACGCGTGTCTACGGAATCAAGGAGATGGGTTTCTAGAGAATAATATGGCATATAATTTACGTAGATGAACGATTACCGGCCGAATATAAATGACTTGTACTCCAAATCGTTGTATATGAAATATGTTACTTTAAAAATTATACAGAGCTCGTGGAAAAATATAACTATTGGCATATGTTTGTAAATTCGTTATATATAGCGCAGGAGAGAGGTTCATTTCTGTCTGGTAATAGCTCGCAGAATATCCGATAGATGGCGCGCGCAGCACGTCACGACGAAGTTTTGAGTAACTCTATTTATGGTCAACAAATAGCGTATTTTTTAAAGTTGATAATTCTTATGTTACGGGCTGGAAATATATTAAAAATTTGTGTCGTTCCGTCAAATTATTAGAAAAATAATTCAACAATATTATGTAATATTTCTGTATACTTTTGGAATTAATATCATGGACGTGTTGAAAGCAAGGTTTGAGATGGATGATACGACGTGAAAAAGCTTTCTGAAGTTAGCACAACTTTAGAAAACTTTTCCACGTCGTATAGTTCTATTGTACATTTCATTTTGACCACCTAAACATTACTACATTATCACAAAGTTTAGTTTTTAACGCTAACAACCATTGTTTTGTGACCTCGTAAAATAAAATGTATTAATAAATCTACGAACTCTTTCTTATCCGTATACTTTCTGCTTTTCTGATGTGCATCAGCAGTGCACTCAGAATAGCCAACGTAATTTTAACTTTTGTTCGTTCGTGCATCAGCTGATACAGGATTTTGTAAATGGCGCTTTGTTTGTTTCGTAAACGTTAAGTTGCCACTCACTGACTGTCAGAAAGTGGCCTTCTTATACGGTATGGACCATACCAAGTAATCAGTGTTGTGCAAGATGGTGAACGTGGCAGTTCATGCAGAAGTGTCACTGTTTCAAAAACATAAAATGGAAAGTCTTTACAAAGAAGGCAAAAAAGAATATTAATTACAATATTTAATTCTAACTTTAAAAAACTATGTACAGTACAAATGCACAATTAAACTATTGCTTTTATAACATGAAAGCAAAGAGGATGTGATTCTGGCAGCTGATTTCTCATGATATTGAATTTCATATAACTGAAGTAAATTTTGACAATTCTCAAAAAGTAGTGTGGCCACAATGTATCCCTCCATCACAGCTGTTCTGTCATTGAAGAATACAGTGTTCATAAAAAAAACTCTATGAAATCAATGGCAGGCACTGAAAGACTGAAAACTTCAGTCCAGTACTTAATGTAGGTTACTATATCTGGTTGCAATTCCTGCCTGTTTTACTTGTGTTATTACCAAGTAATTTACTGATTAGGATTCTGTTTATATTATTGGTTGGACAGGAAATATTTGGTTTACTGCTTTTCATGAGACTCAATTGTTCTGAATCTCTTCTTATGAGAGAGTAGCCAATTTAATTGCCCATTGTTTCTATGATACAGTGAAAAATCTTTCTGGTATGGAAATAACATTCAAGTTACTATATCTTGAAAGTTCTGGATGTACCATGCACTGGTCAATGTTCCCTGTATTAACACCAGGGGTGAACGGCCATCATAGGATATGGCCTCCCAAAACCAATATTCCAGGAGTTGGTCTCGAGTGTCACTGCCGTATACACTGTGGAAGATGCCATTCACCAGACTGATGCCGAATACGCATTCGACCATCATTTGCCCTAAGGCAGAACTGGGACTTATCACTGAACATAATGCTTTGCCATTCTCCCCTCCAGGTGCTCCTTTCTCGACACCACTAGAGGCGGCCTGCACGGTGCTGAGGTGTGAGGGGAAGTCTGGCTAATGGCACATGTGATGGTAGACCAGCTTCACTTAAATTATTGTAGATCGTCCTAGAAGTTTAATCTGTTCTGTAGTCATAGTGTGATCTGCTATGGCCGCTTGTATAATGTGACTGTCTTGGCATGCATCCTTGCATCACTGACTTTTGGAATCTGGTTTACTGGTATGTGCAGCTTCCTCTGACCAATGGCGGCACCGTCAATTTACTGCTGGCGCTTCTCGTCCAACATGTTCTGCAATTCCCCGGTATGACAATTCAGCTTTTTAGAGTCCCATTTTTGACCCCATTCAAACTCGGTTAACTGTACGAATATGGCTCGCCTTCGTCATCCTGGTATGCTCATAATATCCAAATGACCTTGCGAATAGTCAAGGTCTTGCAATTATATGCTTCTCCCAATGCTCAACTGGTTATGTCTGTGTATTTGACTGTCCCACTTCAACTCTGCAGTCTTACGCAGCACTGATCTTATGATCACTTAATGTGCTGCCCTCTAGTAATGTCTTGTGCTAATTTTGTCATTCTCAATCACTTCCATCATGGTGTTCCTTTTTTTTTTCTTCTCCAGTTTCTAGTAGTGTACAATTCTACCAACTCAAAAAATGGAACTACAGAAGCAAAGTTAAAGATGAAAATGAGAAAAGACATAAGTAATGTGCTTTAAGATCTATAGTGTTGGTGTACAAGCTTTGTGCAGTATGGGTTTCAGTAAATTATCTTCTTTAAGCAACTTTGTTTTGCAAAATAGAATGGAATTTTGTTATGAATGACTTCAAGCATAAAAATAACCAAAACGAAAGCATGCCACACATAACTGGCAAGTCTATAGATAGAATTGAGTCTGTGTTGGAATAATTGGAACTGTTGAATTTTAGTGAATAGTAAATATAAATGCTTTTATTATAGCCATAATGTTACACCATACTAATCAATATTAAAGTATAAGTTAGGAAAATTACTACTTTTCTGGAAAATAGAAATCATCAATACCAAGCAATGCAGGTTGAAACTATTTATTTCATCTTCATGACATGAAATACCCCTTTTATCAGTTACATGTAATGGAATGTCATCCATTCTTGCATCCTCAACAGTGAAATGACTGTCAGGCTGTACTAATGTGCAATATTTTTATTTTATGATTAAATAATTTTTTTGTAAATTTTTTACAGGTAAACGTCGATACAATATCAAACTGTGGAAAACATTCACAGACTGCTTCAACTGCTTGCCTGTAGCAGCGATAGTCGATGAAAAGATATTTTGTTGCCATGGAGGCTTGAGTCCAGACCTACAAAGCATGGAGCAAATAAGACGCATAATGAGACCAACTGATGTGCCAGATCAGGGTCTACTCTGTGATTTGTTATGGTCTGATCCAGACAAGGTATTTCTTTTCATAATTTTGGCACATACTTTTCAAGATTGGCTAATAGTTTTTTCTTTGCAGTAGTTAATAATGTATACATTAATATTGTACACTATGCAAAGTAATTATTATTAATTGTTGTTTTTAGGATACCATGGGATGGGGTGAAAATGATCGTGGAGTATCATTTACATTTGGAGCTGAAGTTGTTGCCAAGTTTCTTCACAAGCATGATTTTGATTTGATTTGTCGAGCTCATCAAGTAAGTTTTGTAACATGCATAGCTTTAAAATTTGGCACTCATTTTTAGAAGTACCATACTTAAGTGCATAGTTATCACCATTATGTAATAGTCATGCTACCATTTTCAAATTCTGAATAACTTAAAATATATTTATTGCTTAAAAGTTGCAGCCTTTATTTTGAGAAGCTTATCTTTAATATGCAATCTAAGGTATGCTAGCACATGCAGTAATGCGCTGCATACTACTAGACCACTCTGTACACCTCATGGTGGTGAGTGGTGTGTCAGCCTCTCCATTTACAAAGTGAGGACGGGACAAGCCAAAGTGTCTGATGATGATGACGACGACGATGAGCTGCAGCCAAATGCAGGTGAGGGCACATAAGTGACCACCCTTCCACAGGTGCGAGGATAGGTAGCATGCTGGTTAGGTGCAAATGGGACCTTGTGTGGAAGCTGTCGACCCCTGCTCTGCCTGTAATAAGGAGGAGGATGTTGCAATGGTTCTTAAGGAACCACACCTCCACTCGTCAGATGTATAAGGGGTGGAAGCCATAGGAGGGGGAGGAAGCAAGGTTGCACTGGGTGTGCTGAGCAATAGTCAAAGCTGTCATACCATCCTAGGAGAAAAAGAGAACTTTATGGATACAATGCTAGGTGGTAGGTAATGCACATCCCACCATTAGACAAACCATAAGGACACTGTATTGTGGGGTTTAAAGTGCAAACTGGGAGCAGTATTAAAGTTATGTTGAAAATTAGCACATTAATTTTTTTTTTTTAATATTAAATACACAACCAGTTACTCATAATGTGGTTGCACCCAAATTTTAGAGAGATTTTAATTACAAATGTGTGGCATTTATGCAAGAAAATATAGTAATACTTGATTTAGCAAAATATATTTATATGATATGTGTTTGCCATAGAATTACAGCATTCAAATTTTGGTGATAATTTATTCACTAGTTTATTTTATTTTATTGTATTCAGTCTTCCAAAACTGAAAATTAAAGAGCTTATCACTTCAAATATTTCTGTGTCTCAATTAGTACTGCCAATAGTTGCGAACATATTTTACATATATTTCTCTATGAGAAACAAATTTTAAAATAAAATGGTAATGGCTATTATTGATTTGTTTATTTGTAAATGAAAAATGTTCTTTGCTGAGTTTTCATTCAATGTTTTCTGTATATATAGAATATGTTACCTTCATTCAGCTCATTGTGGGATGATTGTCTCATCAGTCCAGGAAGCTGGGCTACGTATAACAATTTATAAAAAAGTTATCAAATTTTTTAGTATTTTATCCTGTTCATTTAAAAAGAACTGAACTTGGCATTTTGTCATAGAAATCATATTTTAACAGCTATAAATTTTATTTAAAAAGATTTTATTAGACTTTTTAAAAACCCGTCTGAAAATGCAAAAAATTCATTTTAAAAATGTCTTCAAACAGCGTCATATTTTCTATGTCAGAATCAAAACAAATTGTTTCTGTGAGAGCACTACTTACAAATATTGTGTATAAATAAGCCAAAAAAAAAAGATTTTTTCGGGATTTTGTTATTTTATTTAATAGAATTCACATTTTCTTTTAAAAAATCTTATAAAAATTAAGAATTCCTTGGGAAAAATCTAACAAAATTCTATTGTAAACTATTTAAAAAAATTTCTAAAAATAAGAAAATGACAAAACAAACAATAGTTGTTATGGACTTATCATTCTCTATGTCATTGTCTTGTGACCAGTTAAGCATACAATTCTTTTTTCCATGTTTGTTTTGGGCTCCCAGGGTTGTCTCACTAGAATATTTAATGTTGAAAATAAGTAATCAATATGTATAGTCTATGATAGAGTATGTCATGTAGTATATTACAATTTATTACATACTCTATCATAGAAAATGATGTTAATGAACAACACACAGAGAGTGTTCCAAAAACTCACTTCATTACACCTTTTCTGGAGGACCACGCACGTTAAGAGTTTTACCAGTCCACCATCTGGTCAGACTGACCAATACACTCGGTTGCAATAGTACACAAGTCAAGTTCACTCATAACAAGTCACCAAAAAAAAAAACATAAAACAGAGAAGTCCTAAACACGCTGCCCACCGAGACCAAAATTAGGTCTCAACCACAACACACATTTCCAAGAAACAGAGAAAAAAAGAAAAAAAATGTCAAGCACATTAAATTTACACTACTGTTACACTTGTTGTATAGGAAGCCTGTACAGTTTGTGCACTGGACGGCCGCAGCTCTCCCTTTTGGGTGCATGTCGGCCACCCTTACAACACCATCTTTGCCTGGGTGGACCTTAACCACCCTGACCAAGCACCATCCTTGAGAGAGTACACAATCTTCTCCAACTTGGATGAAGTCCACCATGTTGCGTCCGGGATGTTTGGTACACCAGTTTTCTTGAGGCTGCAGATGCTGGAGATATTCTATCTTCCATCTTCTCCAGAAATGTGTTGCAAGGGTACACACCATTTTCCATCGTTTGGAGAGGCAGCAGGTTAGGTCTCTTTCTTGGGGCTCCAGTATAGCCACAAGTGGTGCTCCAATCAAGAAGTGACCGTGGTTAAGGCAGATACATCACGAGAGTCGGACAACATTGGTGTTAAAGGTCTTAAGTTCAGAACAGCTTCAACTCGTGTACATAGTGTTATTAACTTTTCCAGATTTAATATCTGTTCCCCAATAACTCGACACAGATGGTGTTTTGCTGATTTCACTGCAGCTTCCCACAATCCACCTCAATGAGGACTGACAGGTGGCAGGAAGTGGAAATCAATGGAACGAGAAAATGCAAAATTTTCCAAGGGCTGTGATTACAGTATATTTTGGAATATCAAGAGTTAACTGTCTGGAGGCACATACAAAATTGAACCTACAGTCACAATATAGGGCAGCACACAGTCCTCTTCTTAACACAAAATGTGACAGGGCTGCAATGAAGCTATCAGTAGTCAAGTCGGACACAACTTCAACTTGGATAGCCTTTGTGACTAAACGTATGGAAATTGAAACGTAAGCCTTCTGGATAGGACAGCGACGTAAACCATTCAGACAAATTGAAATGGGTCCTGCATAGTCAATACCTGTATGCTCAAAGGCTCGGGCAGGAGTGACTCTGTCTGGTGGTAGATCGCCCCTGAGAGGTGGATTATTGCTAGGTTTGCAGCGAAAACACTGACCATATTTGAAGAGACTGGTGCGAATCAGCATCGAACTGACAGAATCCAAAACTGTTGAGATATGAGTGATTGTAAGAGTTGGGGTGCAAGGTATTTTGCATGATAGTGATTAACAAGAGAGCTAACAACAGGGTGATCTTTAGGCAACAAAATAGGGTGTTTAGCACCATAACGTAGAGCTGCATTGTTCAATCGCCCGCCCGCCCTGAGTACACCGTGATCATCTACAAAGGGAGAAAGATGTAACCTAGTAGAACATGGCTGTTTCTGTTTGAGACGAAGTAGATCATCCTTGAAGCAGGCCTGTTTGCACACATTTACATACAGCATATGCATACTTTCAGTTCTAGTGATAATCGTCCACTGCCATGGTCTTGTTTCAGAAGACACTTGATAAATCCCAAGACATAAGCAATTATAGCAATTTTATGAATCAACTTAGACCATGCAGGTGGTTGTCGCAATATTTGCAATTCTACCAAATGATCTTGTGTCGTCAACAATGTTACATGAGGAGACTTCAATTCAAGAACATCTGCAAGATTCTGAGATACAAGAGACTGAGGTCATGTGTGTGGTGGGTCAACCAGCCACTGAGGTCCATGCCACAACAGACTATGCGACACGAGCTCTTGTAGAAGTATACCACGGCTAGCACAGTCAGCTGGGTTATCCTGTAACCGGACATGTCTTCATGTTTCAGGGAGTACCCATTCTTGAATTTGTGTCACACGGTTGGCAACAAAGGTTTTCAATTGACACGGTGGAGTCTTGATACATGCCAGAGTCACACTAGAATCAGACCATGCTACAGCCGATACATTCAGATACTGAGAATGGAATTTCAAACAATAATGGAGTAGTTTGGCCAAGAGATGTGCACCGCAGAGCTCCAGTCTGGGAAGAGAGACTTGCTTGAGCGGGGCCACTCTAGATTTAGCCATGACTAGGTGGACACACTTCTCCATTAGTATCTACAAACCCATGAAGTTCTGTGCTGGTGACTCTTGGACATATACAGCGAGGCAGCTGCAGTGATATATACAGCAAGGGATGTGGGTTTTTAAGGCATTGAAGACTAAAGGGTACAAATGACAAGTCGTCCAAGACCAGCTTCTGCAAGGTGCAAATGGTTAAAAATGGAGATGATAACAAACTAAGTTACAGTGTTCAGTTGGTACACAGAGAAGGGCTGAGGACTGTCACGCCACAGAATGAGCTGATAGGGTCTATCCTCTTCATGGACTAGGATTTACCTGTGAATTTGCTTAATGTCGCAAGAAAATGCAATATAATAGGGCCTGAAGCGGAGGATAACATCTGTGATCTCATTTTGAAGTTTGGGTCCTGGTAGGAGAATGTCATTCAGAGACAGGCCATTTGAGGTTTTGGCACTGCCATCAAACACTATACGCATTTCTGTGGGCGAACTTGAAGTCTTTACGACACCAAGCAGCTCGTTTTTTAATGTATATAAATGTTACATTCTTTGGTCCTATCCAATACCATATCTGCACTCAAATAGTCTTGAACGCCGGTGGGTGACTTGAAGCAGCAGTGGTTGTGGAATTTCAAATAAATTTTTTTAATAGTTTCTTGGCTGTGGAGGGGGGGGGGGACCATAGCAGTGATAATTCACATAATATTAAAATTTTTGCATACTTAAGTACTAGGTGTGGTTTTACTATTTCTGAGCTTTTATTGTATTGTATCCTGTGTATTTTAGCTATGTATATGTTACATGTACCAAACATAATTTTTCAAGCCATAGAATCTTATTTGGATAGCAAAAGTTGATAGTCCCTATGTATGTACCTTTTATCATAGGGATGGGTCAATTTGATTTTTTAGATTCCTCGATACCTTCTATTCTTCCATTAAAATGAGTACTGAGGAGTACCAATAAAGTCGATTCTGTGAGTACATGACTAGGCATAAAACAATGCAATATGCATTAAACTATAGGATATTCATGGTAAAGTGAGCTCTTTTGAAAGTCCTCTCATTTGGAATAATAATCAATAAACATACTTTCTTTTAGCCTTAGATGTAAACTTCCGAGTGCGGTGGAATATATACATTATGCTTATTACTTACATGGCAATATTTTTTTAAAATGTGGTTAAAGGATAACAAATGGTTGAAAGGAAAAAGTAACTAGGGCCTCAAAAGTGCTCACTTTACCGTGAATAGCAAAACTACAAATACTCATACAATTTGTATGAAAAATAATAATGAGACAGAACATGCAAATTACTGAATAAAGAAACTCTAGAAAGTTCAACTTCTATGTGAAGCATAACAGAACTGGTAATTGTGAGAAAATAGTTGATTTATTAATTAAAAATTCTTACTTGAATTAAGAATTCATAATTAATGTGAAAAATTATTAATTAAGAGTGTTGTGTTAAATCAATGAAAAACTATGAAAAATAGCTGTCAAAATAAATTATGTTCAGTTTAAAATGAAATAGCATACAAAATCACCTCTTTAAACATCAGCAAACAAAAAGATAATTTACACGAGTTAATCAGGAACTGGCTCTTAAGATTTCTCATTAATAAAATCCTTAAAACATTTGTAGCAGTAACTCAGTTTTATAACATAAGATTCTCACTACTGGCTTCTGGTAATGTACCTGGAAACTTAAACGCCCTTCTTAAAAATTTAAGATAAAATTTAAAATAGTCCAAAATCACTCTCATCAAATTCAAATTAATTTACAAAATCCAAAATCAAACAATAAAAAGTCTGTAGCTCTTAAATGTAAAATGATGTTATGCATATTACCCAGCTTCTGTAGGTCTTGCTTAACATGTTGGTGGTGACAGCTGCCGAAGTTCTTGAAAACACTCCAAAAACCAATTAGAATGCAGCTCTGACCTCTTCTTTCGTGCCCTGCATATATACTGTAACTTGATGCCTCTCTAACACCATGCCTACTCTTACGATGGGTGGTAATATAAAAATTATATGAAAATCGTACGTTGATCTGCTCATCATGGCGTCTGAGGAGAGAGTAATTAGTCACTGGGGTTCACATGACTTTAATTACACGGGAAATTCCTAAAAGACATTGCTTCCTTCTACGTCATAGTATAACCAATCCTGTAATTTATACCTTTCTCCGTGGCCAAAACTGCTGGATAAAACCAGGTAGAAATGCAAAGAGAAAAACGTTGATACAATTAAATTTAACACTGCCAAAGATATCTGAGCTCAGTTCTCACGTAACAAATAAAAAAATAGAACTGTCAAAACATAAAAAGTTAACAAACCAAAATATGATGTAAATGTAAATTTAGAGGTGATATCAGGATTATACAAAACTTGCTATACTCTATGGTAGAAGCTTTACAATTAAATAAATAATTATGTCTTCAAAATAAATATACCTACATCCCAAAAAAAGTTCAAACCTAAACAAAACTTTAAATGCTTAAATCGTTAGAGATCCCTCCCCCCCCCTTTCCATTTCCTGCTCTCTTCCAAGTTGTTAGATTGCAACTTAAGTGAAAATTTAGCCAGGTTACAATTGTTTAAACAGGTTTTAAAGGTTTGGTTTCTCTGCTTATTGTTGGACATTTAAACAGTTTGAAAACAACAGTATTACCAATCTTCAGACAACAAACTATTACCCTTAGTAAATGATAACCATAAATCATTATACACTTTAAGCATTCAACATTAATAATTGAAAATACAAAAATATAAGTACTTGAAGATTAATACGCCTTCGTTTTTAACGAATCCATTTGAAACTAATTTCATGAATACTAAAACACATTTACAAATTGTAACAAAGCTTTTATTTAGAAAGCCAGATTAAGTTGGTAGCAGCGCTTCCCAGCATGCCTTGCCGTGTTCCACAGAAGTTTCAGAGCAAAGTGAAAGGCAAACAATAGTTTGCGGAACCCATGTTGTCCGGTTCGGGTCCCGCGGCAGTCGTTGTGTCTAGTTGCCTTCTGCTTCTATGTGCCGTGACGAATCTCTGGAACATATCCTGGATTAGCAACTGGTAACAACACTTATTCACTGCAAAGCATTTTAAAAGTGTAAAACCAATTTTCACTTGTACGAGGACAAGTGTAGCGTAAAACAGCCTATGGTACGCTAACGTTCATGTATTTCAAAGTGTTCATTGTTCACTATAGAACTTTCAAAACTCTTGAAGTTTTTTTGCAGAAAGTTTGTCTAGGTCTCTTTGTTACCAACTATCAGTTTGCTGCTAAAATTTAGAGGGTGATTTAGGCAATGTAAAATTATTTAATAGCACATTGTCTTAAGTAATACGACACTGTAAAGCAGTAAATCAGAAGAACCTAGCGACTTCTATTCTAAAGGAATTGAGTTGTTACAGGAGAAATAACTCCATTGTCCTGCGCAGCTCTAAAATTTTCCATTAAATGTGCTATTTCAACAATCAATAAATATCTGCATATTTAACTTCAATCAGATCTCATGAAAAACGTAATAATCAACAAGAAAATTATTTAAAAATAATGAAGTAATAAAATCACATACTATATACATCACTGTTTCAACAATACATTATAGGATAACATACAAATGTGAAATGTGTTGCATGTACAATGGAAAAATACACAGAAGATAACGTCTGCAAGTAATTTCCAATGAATAAATAAAGCTTATACCCTTGTTCCAGTTGGGATTTATCATCAAACCTGTAAGTATTAAACAACTCATACGCAAACACGGTTATGGTGTTAGGAGTGTTACAAGTATGCCTGTGTCATTGACCTTTCAATCTTCGTGCAGCTGTTTGACCTTGCGTGGTTGCATACGAGTGATAACCAATGTGACAACGGATGTTTATTAGCTTTAGCGGTGTAAATTAACTTTCAGTTTTTTCTAGGCCTTATTAACACCTTATCCCACATAATCTCATAGTTAATTCGCTGCTCAACAACAACTAAATAATTCATCGGCTTTAACAGCGTCTGTGGCTTACTTCAGGTGACAGGAAACACATCAGGAGTGGTATAGCAAGTAGGTCCATTATACTAAGCACAAGTGTAGGCGAGCAACGTATACATACAGCGAAAAATACACAAGACATAACCCTTAAACAGATATACATAACAACACTTCACAAAGACAACATACAAAACTGGCACGATTAAACACTAGCCCTGAACATATACTCAAGGCTCTGTTCAACTACTTCTTTGCAGGACTCTCTACTGCCTTGTATCACTGCAATGTCTGGTTGCTAAATAGCTTTTATCAATCCCAGTTGAGCCATTGACAAGCACTTAGCTGTCGTTACAGACTTCTCACTGCCGGTTGTTGACTGAACATACAAGTTGGGCACTTGATGAGGTTTCAGGTGGGTTATGTTATAATTCCCGACTGGTTTACCATTCATGTCTGTTAACTCATAGCAATTATTTTTGGTGATACCAGTAACGCGTTAAGGACCTTTAAATGTCAAATATAACTTGTGGGTAACAAACTCCCAATACCAACTAGTGGGACTAGTTCAACGTAAAACTAGGTCATTTAAATGGAACTTACTTGACTTGTAATGTCGCTGATAGCTTTCTGCGAACATATATAGACGTCCTCTCACAAATTCCAATAATTCTCTTTGTATCTTCTCCGGATCCTCTTCGGTTGTACAAGCGCCAAGCTTTGGTAGAATGTCAAGATCTTGAACTATGCAACCCATGCGCTGATTAGTGAGGACCTCTAAAGGTGCTAGACCTCTAGTAAGATGTAGCGCATGATTAATAATAAATTCCGCTTAACTTATCTGGTCTCTCCAGCTGTGCTGACAATCGTGACAATAGATTCGGAGCATGGTACCAATAGTCTTCATACTTTGCTCCACAAGATTACTCTGAGGGTGACTTACAGAAATCGTAGTAGGTACAATACCTAACTGCTAAGCCCTTCCTGCCACAATTCACCTGTGAATTGGCTTCCTTTATTCGACAAGATACAGACAGGTTTTCCAACTTCTGCTTTATACAACTTTAACTTTTGCAGGATTGTCCTGGCATTAGCTTGCACTACAGGATACAATTTAATAAACTCTGAAAACAAATCCAACATTACAAAGACATAACCCCTGCCTTAGATCTGGGTAGAGGTCCCAAAATGTCAACAGACACCAATTTCAAAGGTTCTTGTGGTAAAATATCTTGCCTATCCCCTTGCAAGTTGTCAATAGGCTGCTTCGCTTTCTGGCACAAGTCACAAGACGTCGTAGCCTCCCTAATGGTACGTAACATACTAGGCCAATACACGAGGCATTTAAGGCTAGCTTACAACTTATTTGTTCCAATATGACCAAGAGTTGAATGAATTTCAAATGCAACTTGTGACTGAATACAAACAAGAATAACAGACTTCCAATCCTGTTCAAAATTACTTACATTTTTACCATAATAGAACAGAACTTTGTCTTCTGACAAACAAAAAATGTGATGAAACTTGTCTTCAGGTTGTAGAGCTCCCAGTATAGTGCAAATTTTCTGACAGTACATATCTTGCTCTTACAACTTGGCTAGTGGTCTCAGAAGTTCGTTGAAACATTTATTCGACTTGATGGCGGATGAGTTGATACTGGCTGTAACAAACTCTTTCAGCTTGTTAGGCGATCTCAGTAGATCAGGCTGTGCATTGGGTATCCTATTAGAGTAGTCTGCATCCTCGTTCTCGGCTCCTCTGATATATTGCACTTCTATATCATGCTCTTGCAGATACAACAGCAGAGTAAGGCAATCTCCAAAGCTCTTCCTGTCTGCAAGCATGTCATAGCCTGATGATCAGTCAGCAACTCTATTTTCTCATGTAGCAACAGGTCGCGAAACTTCTGCAACGCCCATACTATGGATAATGCTTCACGTTCAGTCACAATATAATTTTTCTCTATGTCATTAGAGTTTTGCTAGTCATCGCTACCGTTTTTTCAATACTATTGTCATCCAACTCAGTTAACTTCACTCCCAAAATATACGCAGATGTGTCAATATACAGCAAAAATTCTCCTCCTTGAATAGGATAATAAATTACATGGTCAGTCTGAAAAATCTCCTTGAGCTTTTCAAAAGCTTGCTGGTGCTCTTCCTAGCAATACCAAACTTGACCTTTCTTTAAAAGTTAAAATAAAAGTACAGATATTTTTGAAATTTTATCTGAATAATTTAGATAAAAACCAAGCACACCCAATAATACTCTCAGCTGGTGGACGTTCTGAGGAGTAGGAAACTGCGTAATGTCTTGCAGCTTCTCTGGAGTAGTGCGAATTTCCTCACTAGATAAAACATGTCCCAGAAATGGAAGTTCATATCTGCAAAACAAAGACTTCCTGATCTTCACATCATTCCAGCTCTTTGAAGTTTATCCAACACAATATGTACATGCTGTACATGCTCTTCAAAACTTGCAGAAGTGATGATGTCATCTACGTACGCTCTTGCAAAAGCTCTACACTCTTCTCGTAACGTATCATTGAGGCATCTGGTAAATTCTGCTACCATGTTGCACAAACCAAAAGGCATTACGGTGAACACATACTGCTGGTTTTTGAACAAAAATGCTGTGTACTGCCTAGAATCATCTGACAAAGATACCTGCTAATAAGCACATGTAATATCAAGTGTAGTCAAGAACCTAACACCATAATATAACCTAAAACATTTCAATTCTGAATAGGACATTCTCTGTCTTTTACAGTTATCATGTTTAGACTGCGAGCATCTAAGCGTAGCCTTACTGAACCAACCCTCTTGCGAACACAAAGCATAGGACTGGCATAGGGACTAACCTCTCATTTTACCACATTTCAGTCAAGCATAAGCTTCAAGTATTTCTCAGCTTCTGGTAAATACTTAGCTGGAATAGGATTAGCCTTCTTGTGAAATGCTACATTATCCAGAACTGTAATTTTTACTTGGCGCAATAAATTTCTGCAGGGTATCTCAGACATACAAGATTGATGTTATACTAGTATATTGTACAACTGCAGCTTCTGGAAATCCGTAATTGTTGTGACAGCAGTAATAGCATATGTAATCTCTTAAGTAGTACTTGGAGGGACAAGATTACTAGGCTCTTTAGATAATTGGAAAATACGAACATCTTTCCTGATTAAATTAACCACACTATCAGAAGTCTGCCACTTCTCTGGTACTGGTAGAGATGAATGCGCATCTGGCGAAGTGATAAGCCAACCACCAAAATTCAAGATAGTGCCATACTGAGACATAAAATCTGTGCCTAAATTTAGAGGTTTCACAAGTCCCTTGACTATAAGGACATTGGCTAGCTTACTAGAGCCTAGACCTTTTACAGTCAACAAAGTTTGTCTATTCACAATCGGACTTGCTCGTGAAGTTACCCTATTATCTTGAGCCTGGGATTTGGTTAAATAGGAAGCTTGAAACCAAGACTTTCAATCTCCTTTATTAGCTCTTCATTCACATAGCTAATTTCAGTTCCACTGTCAAACAAAGTCAGTACAGTTAAATTACAGGCACTCAAATTAACTTCAGGACACACCGGTACTCTTGAACTGGGTAAACTGTTCTCACTTTCCCTAAGTAAGAATTCTCTCTCCGTTTCATACATTGATAATGTCAAAAGTGTTGAAGTGCTACCTTTAGACTTCACTTGATTTGGAAAACCATTTTCAAATACCAGTACAGTAGAGCACCCCTTAACCGGAATTCGTTCGAACGGAACTCCCCTTATCCAGAACTAATTTTCCAAAAAAAAATTCAAACGTCGCAAAGTTGTGCCATAACTTTCCCGCGCTCGCAAGAGGTCTTTCGTTGCTCACACCAGACTGTGCATGCACGTTAGGTGGTAAACAAGCTGCAGCACGATGAAGAGACAGTTACAGCTATGCTGCATAATGACACAAGTGACAGTGACTAATGGCAATGTGCGACACATGCTGTTGGTTTTAGCGGTGCGACTTTCAGAATTTAGTGTTCTAATGTGTTAGTTTACATGTGCTGTATTTTGGCGTGTATAGACCGCACCAGAAGTTTTTGATGAAAAATTAGGGATAATTAATATTTCAAGTATAGGCTGCACTGAAGTTTTGCATTCCCGTAAATATTGCCGGGCCTCATCATGTTAGTGCGGCAACAGCAAACTATGGCAACGTCAAACTAATTAATTTGCCATTGAATATTATCGTTGCCACGCCGCCTGCTGAAAAGTAGCAACAGCGCAGTATTCCGCGTAAATAAAACTTTTGTATTTATGTCAAAGTGCCTCAACACTGCGTTTAAATTGCGGAACATGTACGCTATGCGTAGCCTGCCAGCTCTGCCGATTGTTGCCGGGCAGGCAATGGTGTGGTGCATGTGTGCGTGCGGCGTCACACACACACAGCTACTGCTGGCTGACTCATTTCACCAGAGAGAGAGAGAGAGCGAGACAAACAAAAAAGAGGAAGAAGGAGGGAGAAAGAAAAGAAAGGGACCGAGCCAGCTTGCTTGGTGCTTGATGGCTGTTGTTTTTGCCAGCGTCAGGAAGGGGGTTGGGGNGGGGGGATGGTGGTGGTTGAAAGGAAGCACGCCAAGCGAGAGGGTGAAAGAAAAAAAAGAAAAGAAGTGCGCAAGCTGAATGGCGGCTAGAGGTGATACAAAGCAGAACAGTCTAAGAAAGGCAGGCTGAAGTATGCTGCGGCCCATACGCATTTAAACACACGTGATGAGCTATTCATTTCTTATAATTTTTTTGACTTCCTTAGAAACTAAGTTAAAACATTAGAACGTATTGTTCGTTGACAAATTTCTGAACATGGTATTGGGGGGAAAATTTTTTTATTACAATATCTCGTAAATAACCCGCACCCCGTCAACACAAACAGTAACATGATATCCAGATCTCGCTTACTCAGGCAGACACGCGCCCCGCAAAGAGATAAGAATCCCCCCTAGAAGGTTGAGAATGAAGGTCACGACTCACATTTCATAAACATAATGTAGTGTTTTTTTTTTAATGGTTTTGTAACTTTAAGGATAAAACTAATAATTTACACTCATCAATTTCTTAAGTTAAAATTATGTGCCACATATACACGAGTTCAGAATAAAAATGTGTTATTTTTCACACCATCCCACCCTCATTTCCCTTAACCGGAATTTTCCCTCTACCGGAATAGCCCTTCCCCCGACGATTCCGGTTGAGGGGTGCTCTACTGTACTGTATTTGCATCAAAATTAGGTACTACAGATGTCCTCAATAGATCAAACTGGGTCGGCGCTGGGAGAGGTTCTACACTAACCCCCTCTAGTTTAACAGTGGTCTAGATGTGGAAGCATCTCCTGCTGCTGCGGAAACTACTATTCCATTCCTAGCAGGTGGAGGAGATGATGGTGCTAAAGGGTTTAGCCCTTCATTGTGCTGGAAATATTCTTGTGAATGGCTGGGATTATTTCCTGGCTGAAAGAATGTGTTAGCAGGGTGTTGTGGTGGTATATTTACATTCAAAACAGCTTGCCAAGGCTATATGGCCCTTTGATTTCCAAACTTTGGTGAACGATTACCTGGAGGTACTAGATAACCTGGTTGCAGGGTTCCAATAGGATTTACTGGCCATACATTTTTAGTCTGTCTAGCAGTTCCCTTGCCAGAAGGTGTTAGGTTGACTGTGACTGTTCTTACCTTCCCTGGATGGCATTACATACACAGTTCCGTCTGTGTGTACGTAGGCGTTAGGCTGTGGAGTTGGGTCAGAAGATTCACCTTTCTTCTTACTGCCATGGTTCTTCCTCCTACAGCCGGGAGAATATCTCTTCCCATGCTGCTTACCTGACTGGTAGAACTGTTGTCGGTTGTGCTCAGGATGCTGTTCAACCATTTCAGAGTGTTCAGTGTTTGAATCAAAGCTTAGGAAATTCACCCTGGGATTACTGTTCGCAAATTGGTTGGACGTGTCACCAGGTGCTTGTCTGTTATTAGGCCCCTGATATATCGGTTGCGTTCGAGTTTGACCCTGCCTATCAAACTCTCGAAAGGTTGGAGGTTTCAGTCTTTCATTCTGATCAATTTTTAGAATTTGATGTTTAAAATCCGACAAGTTTGTGAATGGCTGGCCCACCCATCTGTCTTGGTAACGTGGAGGTAATGTGACACTATCACCTCCGCGAACTCTTCATCGCCCATTGGGGCACTCAGATGATGTGTTCGTTCAAACATTTCACTGAAATGTTGCTCCAATGTCTTGTTACGTTTTGGGTCGTATTTTTCCAGGTTTAGTCATGCTCTCAGATTGCCCTGGATTCGAGCACTCTAGTACTGCTTTAAGAATATTTGCCGAAAGTGTTTGAATGTGTATACCCTCTCTTTTTCCATTTCCCACCAGAAAAATGCAGTGGACTGTAAGCTTAGACCAAGCCAAGGCAACAACTCCTTGTCGCTTAAGGCAAACAATTTGGAATACTCTTCAAGTTTCTTTAAATAAATAACGGCGTTTTCAAAGCTAAAACCAGAAAATGTCGGAACCCCCTCCGACCACTGTTTTTCTGGATGGTGGAGCACCACAGCAGTAGGGTTTAGGACTGAGGTCGTACTGTGTGAAAAGTGTTCAGGGGTTACAGTAGGTAACACAGCACTCTGTGGAAAATTGTGCATTTCAACAGGAACAGAAGGTAGGTGTGCGTGTGATTCATGAACTTGCAATGCCCTTAACATCATTAACCTCACTCAACTTTTCCTGGATTTCCCTACTCTTCAATTCAATATTTTTCTTGGCAGTCTGGTACTCTGCTTCTGTCTGGTTAAGTTTACAGTCAATGTGACGTTCAAAATTTACTAATTGATCGCCAATGTTATCCAACAGGTTCGGATTAGGTGCTTATGAACTTTTAGTGGCCTGTTCTCAACATATGAAATCCGGTTTTCCAATCCAGACATCTGCCCTTCTAAACTATTGCGAGTTTGTTTTAAGTTGCTTGTGAGTTTCTTTGCAAACAATTTGACAGTGTTGTGGACCTTAGATACGCTTGATCTCATAGAAACTAGATGTTCGTCTGTGTTATCTTGAGCATGAGTGATATGCTCATCCATCCTAATTTCCAAGCGTCCAAAATTCTCTTGCAAGTCGTCTACCTTACTTGACTGTGTAGCCTGACTCGTAGTTAATTCTGTGACTACCATTTGCAGTTCAGTTATGGCTTTTTGAGTGCCTTCTACACGAGTTTGCAACATCAGAACACTGTGAGTAAATTCTGCCTTTAATTCCACAATGCTGTTTTCCAGTGTGTTAAACTTGCTATTTTGTGCCTCAGATTTACTATTCATGTTATGCTGCTGCTCATCAAACCTACTATTAACATCAGCCCCTTAGACTTTGTGCAGCCTGCTTAGATTCAGTCTTCTGTTCCTCAATTTTATTACTTAAACTATTTATTTCAGACTTGAAACAGTGTAGAAGAGCTTGTATCATTATCTCTTATGTTCGAGTTAGTGCTGCTACCTGGTACTACACCCACATTAGACACGGACGTTTTCTTCCGGACCATTCACCATGATATTCTCGGAGATAATATTCTAGACAAAACTTTCATTTGCTGCAAATTTTCCTCGCCTGCAAAACTGGCATCTGCACTCAGCGTAGGTGTTCCTGACACGTTAATAGTGCTATAATCACTATCCGCCATTTCTACGTCATTTTCTTCTCACAATAGGTGTAGGGAGCTTCTAAGGAATTAATGCTCATGTGTGGGAATATTGCTAATCACTCGTTTTCCTTAATAGGCCCCACGTTAAGCGCCAATTTTGAAGAGGGATAGATTTTTGCCTTTCGGTAGTGTGTAAAAATTAAAATAAAATGTTTTATTATATTTTCTTGTGAGAAAGAGAATACTATACAGTCTAAAATGTGTGTGAAGTTTTGTCGGGCGTGCAAGTGATTACTGCATAAAGTCCTATCATGCCGCTTGCTTTCTCTATGAGCGTGACGTCTAGCAAAGAGGACAATGACGCCATGCAAGTTGTTGTCCCTTTGATGTGAGAAAATTTGCTTAAACTGGCAATTGTGTTACAGAAAATGTCAGAATATTTAAGTTAAAACACAAGTAAGTAGACACTGCAGCAATAGTGACATATTGAAGACAAAATACCAGACACAGTTACCCTTTGCCTTAGCATATCAGAACACGTCACAGTTTCATATAATTTGTATGAAAAATAATAATGAGACAGAACATGCAAATCACTGAATAAAGAAACTCTAGAAAGTTCAATTTCTATGCAAAGCATAACAGAACTGTTAATTGTGAGAAAATAGTTGATTTATTAATTAAAAATTCTTACTTGAATTAAGAATTCATAATTAATGTGAAAAATTATTAATTAAGAGTGTTGTGTTAAATCAATGAAAAACTATGAAAAATAGCTGTCAAAATAAATTGTGTTCAGTTTAAAATGAAATAGCATACAAAATCATCTCTTTAAACATCAGCAAACAAAAAGATAATTTACGTGAGTTAATCAGGAATTGGCTCTTAAGATTTCTCATTAATAAAATCCTTAGAACATTTGTAGCAGTAACTCAGTTTTATAACATAAGATTCTCACTACTGGCTTCTGGTAATGTACCTGGAAACTTAAACGCCCATCTTAAAAATTTAAGATAAAATTTAAAATAGTCCAAAATCACTCTCATCAAATTCAAATTAATTTACAAAATCCAAAATCAAACAATAAAAAGTCTGTAGCTCTTAAACCTAAAATGATGTTATGCATATTACCCAGCCTCAATAGGTTTTACTTAACAGTAAAATGTTGTTATGCATATTATCCAGCGTCTATAGGTTTTACTTAACATGTTGGTGGAGATGGCTGCAGAAGTTCTTGAAAACACTCCAAAAACTAATTAGAATGCAGCTCTGGCCTCTTATTTTGTGCCCCGCATATTTACGGTAACTTGATGCATCTCTAACACCATGCCTACTCTTACGATGGGTGGTAATATAAAAATTATATGAAAATCGTACGTTGATCTGCTCATCATGGCGTATGAGGAGAGAGTAATTAGTCACTGAGGTTCACATGACGCTAATTACATGGTAAATTCCTAAAAGAAGTCGCTTCCTTCTACGTCATAGTATAATAAATCCTGTAATTTATACCTTTCTCTACATTAATTTTCTTTTTCTCCCCTCCTGTATTGACTTTATGCATTTGTAGATATTGTATCAAACTTTAAATACTGAATTTTGTTCAATTTCGTGTGTGTGGTTGAAGATGCAGATGAAACCATGATTGAGGATACATTATGGTATGCATTGCTGAAAAATAAATAGCTTTTATAAACTTGCGAAGTAATTTTACAATTGCATTATATCATGGCACTCACTATAGGAAGGCGCATTTAAGAATTTCCTTGGCATACTATTGTTTGACAAGCACACAAAGCCAACTACAAATTTTAGAGTGAAATCCACATTAGAAAATAATGCACAGAAGTCCAAAACATGTTGAGCAAGTCTTAATAGTCCATTGTCATTTCACCAAGGGGTGAGATTGTTCAGTTCAGTAGTGACAATGACAGAATGTGGTTGTGCAATAACTGCTCCACGTGTGCATATTACCCGTCAGAAAACAAAAGTTGCATTCATCACTGTAGTAGAGAGTGATGTTACCAGTTAGGTTATTATAGCGCCAGCAATCATGTGGTTTCTCTCCTTCCAGTGGAAAGTGCTCAGGTGAGTCGTCCCCTACATTGCCTCCCTTCCATTTCTTACCTCAAAACTGCATGAAGATTATTTTCTTATTTTAACTTTACTATACTTGATATATCAAGTATATATTTTGCAAGCAGACACGTGCATGGCCTTCAATCTTGGTAATTCTATTCCTAACTCAATAAATACGTATTGGAATACATTAACATTTACCTGCAACATATTTGTGGGCTGCATATTATCAACATGATACAGATTATTCATTACACCAACAAAGCACTCAAATGTTATTGGAATTCAAATTATAAGTAAACCTATTATGATAATTTATTATAGTTAAATTTTAAATTATAAATTTAATAATATTTAAGTGTATTGTAATAACAGTATGTTTTTAGTGCAACTTGCTTAGTTTTTAGGTTATGTTTAGTACTTCTAACTAATGATGAATAGGATTTTTTTTACCTGTGTGATTCCAGCCATTTTGTAGCAGTATTCTTTAAAGTTTTTTGACACATAGTATAAAATGCTGTACACTTGTTACTAAATTGAAGCCCTGGTTACTCCACAGACTGTGCTTTGGCCTGCCTGCCATTTTTAAACAATTGAAGTGTCCGGTCCAAACCCTGAATAGCCAGTGACTATGATGTGCCATTATTAGTGCTGTATCAACGTTCTGTGAAAAATATGCTTTTACTTATTTTTTATTTTGTAAAAATTAAAAAGGTTGTCACACCTGTATGGTCTAATAATGAATCTTCTCATTATCCATTGGTCCACCATCCTTTGTTTCTCAAACTATAAATTTCCTTCCTTTACCTCCACATTTTCACTGCCATCAGGATTGTCTGCCTCTGCTGGGTTTCATACTTAATTCCCCATTATATCATTCCTTTCAGCTTCAGTGGAATGCAACATGTCATGTCGATGCTGTGTGACTTTGTACACATTGAAAACTTCTCTAATTCTGAAGCAATTATGTCATTGTCCAGGTTGTAATACATAGATCTTTTATCATATTGGGGCTGAAGCCTTTTCCATTCTCCAATTCATGTGTGGTTTTCAATAATTCCTCCATGAGAAAAATAAGACCTTTGTTTAACCATGGCAAGCGAACTGTCCGAGAACCCATCATTCAGTTGAGACAGTGAGTCTAAAACTAGGAAATAATCCTCAACCGTTATTTCCTTTACAGGGACATCAATTTTTTTATCTACCGAAAGTTTGTCCATGAGGTGTTTCCATATTCTGTTTCGCTAAGTTGGAACTTCCGACAGGTTGTGGTGATCAGAAAATTGTGTTATTGAACTTGTAAATTTTCCTGCTCTTTTTCGCTTCTTAATATCTCCAGTTTTGCCTTTGTCTCTGAGATAACTGCTGGTATCATGCCATAATCAACTGATTTGGCTTGTAAGCAATTGGTGATTGGAGAAAGAACTTTAAATAAGGTTGAAGCAATGTGCATGACACATATATTGTCATTATCTGACATACTCTTTTTTTCAGTTCTTTCGCAGATGCTTTAGTGTCATTGTCAGATTTATTGTCAAGACAGATTCCTGCGAGGGTCTCTTTGGTGGTTTTGTAACATGTTAGCACAGTTTGGAGAGCATCATTCTTACTTGACCATCTTGTACTCTGCACTTATTTTAAACTTTTCATTATGTTTTGTACTAGGCCCTTTTCCAAACTATCATTAAACATGTAGTGACGTTGATGGACTGATATTAAAACAAACATCCTCTTTAAGGAGGGAGAACATGTTTCGCATTTGAGTGCAAATATCAGTAAACTTTTCTCCCACTAACACAAACCAGTGGCGATACACTCAAAGCACGAGATTTTAAGCCATTGTATTGATCTCTCGTTCCCTGTTCCATCTATGCTTTGCCACACCATACCATGAAGATTGATTCCTACGGATTTTAGTGTGTTCGTTAATTCATAGGCTAGGTTTTCCCCTGTTGTGTCGCCACTTGTGAGCAATTTGATCAACTATTCTTCAGGTTTTACAGGATTTTTAGGAGCTCCTTGCTCATCTAGTTGAAGCAAAACCACTGCGCATTCTTTTTTGCTTATGTCTTGTGTTAATCCAGGGTGATTGAGTACATGTTACTTAAATTTATATTGTTTACAATTTTTGAGACTACAATATTACTCATACCATTAATCAAGTCAAATACATTTTGGTAACTGAAAAAATTTAACCCCAATTTTCTCTTTTGGTTTCTGATTTTTTCCATTTTTTCAATGTATACTCTGGCACCAGGATAATACTTGGCTAGCAATGAGAACAGTTTCAGCTATCACCCTTCTGAAACATCCTTTTTTCTTCACCAAAATATTGACAGCAATCAATTATTGCAGACAACATTTTTCTGTAGTGATGAAAGAGTTGGTCAGATTCTTCAGCTAATGGGAGTCTATTCTTTTCTGCTATATCCACTCGATTCTAGCAACTTGGGAAGATAAATGCTGTTTTGACTGTTTATGCTGTTGTATGTAGCGCTCACCTCGATGCTCAGTCCAACCTCTGCAGCCAGTTGTACTGTACCATTATTTCTCCTAGCAGAGAAAATAGAGTGCAATGCAGGCAAAAAACTGCATCCTTCATCAGACTATAAACTAGCCAGTCTCTTTTAAAACTAGTCCCACATGCTGATTTTCCAAGCTGGATTAAATTTTTTCCGCCTGTTGAAGGGAAACTCATTGAACACACATCTTGATTTTTTTTGTCAGAGACACAAATTTATCCCCTCCGCCGGTAGTTTGGTGTTGGCAAACGATGCTAGGTCTTCTACATCATGAACACCAGGTAATGTGCCTGAATCATCTGGTAGAATGTTTTCTAGGCTCAGATATGAGCCTGATGGGGTACTGATTTATAACTTTACATCTAGCGGTAACGATAATTTAGTATTAAAATCTGAAGTCTCAAACGCAGCGGGTGCTTTAGCTTGCATTTTGTCTTCATTTCCACCCTCCACGATATCAAATATTGGATTTATATCTTGGGACTCCTCTTGGTGGTCTTGCACTTGAAGTGGATGGTACGTCTATCATCAGTTGTAGGGTCATCATCAGTAACGTCGAAACGTCACTGGTTATGTTCAATCTGAAAAAAAAATACAAAAATTTTAGAACTCTTCCCTTGCCAAATCTATTAATTTGTTAGTAAATTTTATTAATTTTAATGTTTGTGGTATTAGTGGAAGTACTTTTTGACATATTAGGCAATTTCGCTCATGTTCAATCCCCCAAAATAAAAGTCTTCAAAGGTAAACTCCATCGAGAAACCCTTCATGTTAAAAGGCTCGTTGAGCTAAGAATATTAATATAAAGAAAGATTTGATCAGATGACTCTAACCAAAATGATGGCTCAAGACTTAAATCTAGTTTAAACAACATGTATAGCAATATTTTTTTTTATTTAGAAATTTTTATAGTGAGTAGGGGATAGGTTTGTCTAACAATGTGCAGTAACAAAAGTTTGTATCTTTTTCATAATTTAAAGATAAAATAATTTTGTAAAACGCTATGTAAAAATTAACCTTCGAAAGTTATGTGCTTTTCAGTTTAATTTTCAAATTCAAACAATATAATAAGGATAAGACTGGAGAATATCTTATTGTATTCCACCAGGCCTTTTAGTTTTTTACATTTGCAATATTTTAATTATTCATGGTTGAATTTTTGTGTTAAATGACAGATAAATAATAAAATGTTACCGGTAGTACAAAAATGCCAATAAGATCGAGTAAAAATTACGAAACAGAACTATTACTTTATATCTTATATAAAATTGTTTCTATTTGGTTGTATGCAAACGGATGGTAACTACTAAATGTGACAAAAATAATTATATTTTACATATCTGGAATCTATACGATGATGCTGAATGGTACTGAGGCCAGGGAATATTCAGGATCAATGTATTTCACAGTCACCGGTCTTCACTTGAGCCACTTTAAAAATAATATTTAGGTTATGTCTAAATTTATAGGCGTGTTTGTTCATACAATTTTCTAACCACTTATCTTTTCAATGAGTTGTGTTACACATAAACTTCATACTCTTATACTTAAATGATTAAATTTTTTTGGTATTTTAACACAAATAACTAATACGAAACACGTGAATAATTTCCAACACCAACTCTCAAAAAAGCACCGTACTACAGAATAAAACTCACAGGTAGGCTTCCAGCATGCGCGGCTGGTCAGAACAGTGATGGGAACTGAGGACCTGTCTCCTTTACTGCACTGCCCTCTGGTCCACAATCTTAGCGCACACATTTAAAAAATCACAATTTATATTCACGGATTGTTTGACTGATCAACACAATGTTGCTGCCAGGGCCAGTTTTCCAAATTCCAAAACAAAATTTGCTACTATTAGTTCTGGAGAGACATTTATGCTGCCAGTTCGTTAAAAGAATTATAAAGATGTACAATTGCTTTAGTTTTTTACTAATAGCTTAGTTTGTTGAACAAACAAGGTAAAAATGTCCATCAATGTTGGATTGAAAATTTTCTTCTTGATAAAAATCCTCCCCATTCTTAAAATACACCCAAAAAATTCCCTCCAAAAATTCTCTATGCACTGTGGGCACCCCTGCGTTTACGAACGTCCATACTGCAGCTGTTGGGAATTCAAAGAGCATATTATCACACATGTAATTGAAGAATTCTGCCTCATGTGCTCGCCTTCTAAAGGAGGCAGGTGCTCTTTCATTTTTTCTACCTATTTTATAAGAAGTGTAATTTTTTTTCTTCAATTAATTTTCATGAGAATTAATTTGCATGTTTTGCAAATGTTATATTCAATAATTTTATATTAGTGTATGGAATTTAGTTTATTTTTTAAAATGTTCTTATATAGAAAACCATAAAACTTACATTTTTATAAAAGGTAAGGCTTAGTATTTTTTTCATTATCTGTAGAGTCAAGAATTGTACAACCACAGCTGTATACCCAAATGTTAAAAAATTGTGAAAATTTTACTAATACTTTAGCAATACATTATAGTATTTTAAAATTACTCTTTGTGTATTAGTAAACAAATTTTGCAATAAAATTTTATAGTAAAGAACACTACGGATGTAAATTAAGCATGTAAAATATTTTGTGTAAAAGTGATTTTTGTGAAACTATTACACATTCATGATATTTCCGTTACTCCGTTTTGTTTTTCTCTATTTGGTTGGTCTTTGTATAATTTGCTTGCATTGTTTCAGTGTAATATCTTGAAATGAGCTACTTTCTTTTACCCATTTAAAAACCACAGTAATGAAATAAATATTCAATTTATATCTTTATATTTTTCTCATTCTATACTTAAAAATTGGTTAATAAATTAAACTAATGGAAATTTGTTTTTGCATTAACATCAGTATATTTTAAAAAATAAAAAAATTGTTTTCTTTAAACATTCACATTAAGCTACATTATGTGTTTTTCTGCTTAATGCTTCTAGTTTTCAGAAACACATACTTTCATACCAACGTATAGATTGTAAACTCGGGGAAATTAAATGTTAAATATACACAGATACAGCAGTTTTATTAAAGGTTGTTTCCTTGTCTATAGTGTGTTTGCACATATATTTACAAAACTGCATATTCAAATACTTAGTAACTTTATATATGTGGAACTCCAGTTATCACCAGCCTTCTCTGCGTGGTTTTAGCACAGATTACCTTTCATAAATTCAAAATTTTACATAGTGTGTAAAAAGTGACACTTCTTAATTCCCACTGATAGCAATGTTTTCTCAATTATACACATAAAAATGCCCATGTGTACTCCCCTAGTCCAGAAACATTTTTAAGCCCCTGGAACTAGGTGTAAAAATAAAGATACTAGTCTTACACAAGGAAAAAGAGTATTAAAACAATTTCAGGAAGAGGGTTGCAGCATCTTAGGTTCCGCCGTGGTTCTGCAGTTATTTACATATATCTTTCTGGTCCAAACTTGTCATATGCAAAAATAATAAATATTGATTTGGATTTTTAGTTTTCCTTGTTTTTGCCAATACATGCTTAAAAGTGCCAGCCCACAATATTTTCATTTATTAATGGTTCACAGTATTTGTCAAACAATATGGCCCCTATCTAAAATTTACAGGGCCTTATTTTATTTTTTCTTGTTGATTTTGTACCCTGCTATGAATTTAAAAATAACACATAAATGTTTGAACACAGCACAAAGAACTTCATCTGTAATTTTATAAGCTATTCACGGTAAAGTGAGTGCTTTTGAAAGCCATCTCATTTGGATTAATAGTGAATAAATACATTTTATTTCATCCTTAGTTGTTAGCTTCCGAGTGCACTGGAATATACACACTGTGTTTATTACTTACATAAGAATATTTATTTAAAAAGGTGGTTAGAGGAAAAAAATGGCTGAATGGAAAAAGTAACTACGGCCTCAAAAGTGCTCACTTTACCATGAACCGCTTATATAAACAAGGAGTTACTGATATAACTAATGAGACTACTTTACTCTACGTGGGTACAAATAATTTTTTATGAAGTTCTTAAAAACTTAGATGGTATGTAGGCTTAAACGTCTTGTTGTCAGCAATATCATTGGAGATGAAACCAGAAACATATGCAACAGTATTCAGACAATTGCAAAATACACACATGCCTTACCTGGGCGTCAAACCCAGAAAACTTCATAAATAAGCTGGTGTGCAATCAACTGCATTACGGAGGTCAAATTCGGAGCATCATATTTTGGATACAATCAGTTTAATGATTTGAATGATAGGGTTTAGTAACCCGACATATTTACAGGACAGTCATTTTAAAATAAGTGTCTAAGCCAGTTAACACGTAAGTGTACATGGCTTACCGTAGTGCTACTTGTGTGAAGAATTTGGTGGAGATGAGTTGATTGATCCCTGAGATATGACATTAAAACGTAATTTTCTTATTCAGTACTATCTTAAAAAATTGCCTAATAAAAGGTTTTGTATGTGATGCTTCTAACATACTGTCAACATAACATATTAAGTTGAATTTGGTTAAATTGTTTAGTAAATATGACAAAGGTATCAATATATTTATATGGTCACCATTTTGAAAATAACGTCTGACACCACTTAAATCATGTAAGTTTACATAGCCCTCTGTTGTATTAATGGTGTGCAAAATTTGGTGGAAATTAGTTGAGTTGTTTCAGAGAGATATAGCAAAACATTCAATTTCCTCACCTGGCATTATTTTGCAAAAATACCAGAAAAAGAGGATCTTTGTGGACATAATTGATGCTTCCAATGAATACCGTTAGTGTACAAAGTTTTGTTAAATTTTGTTTGAATTGTTTAATATATATACAACATTGTAACATAAATAATTTATATTAACTCCATTTAAAAAAGGTTTACTGCACCTAAAACACGCTTGTTTACGTGCCCTACTGTAGCACTATTTGTTTGTAAAATTTGGTGTTAATTTGTTGATTGGTCCGTGAGGTATGGCATTAAACCTACATTTTTTTCATGCGACGATCTTCATAATTATTAGCACATTCATTGATTGTTGTAAATAAAGTATGCAAAGTTAAATTAAAGTTGGTTACATAGTTTCATAGATATAGCACACTATAATGAAGTGTTATTATAGCCACCATTCTGAAAATAAGGGTCTGTTAAACTTAAAACATACAACATAGCCTACCACAGTACAACTTCTTTGCCAAATTTGGTGGGAATTTCTTTGTTTCCTGAGACATGAAATAAAAACTAAATTTTTTAATGTGGGACTATATTACAAAATGGCAGAATAAGAGGCTCAGTGTAGGCACATTTGATGATTGTAATATATACTGCCAGCATACAAAGTTAATTTGGAATCTATTGCATGGTTTCACTGATACGGCATATTAAGCTAACATTACTATATAACTGCCATTTTGAAAATAAGTGTCTGACCTACTTAAAACACACCAGTTTATATCACCTGCTACATTACTGCTTGTTTGCCAAATTTGTTAATAATCTGTTAATAATCTGTTAATTATTTCTTGTGATATGACATAACTTTATTTGTGTGGAGGAATCTTACAAAATGGCTGACTAATGTAGCTTTGTATTGGCATATATTATGCTTGAACAGATACTTTCACCATACGGTATGGTGTATGGTTGATATGGCAACTAAACTTAAAATATTTGTATGACCGACATTTTGAAAATAATTGTCTAATCGATTAAAATTTCACACGTTTACATTACCTACCAAAGCATTAATTACTTGCCAAATTTGGTTAGAATTGGTTGAGTAGTTTTTGAAATATAATGTAAAGGCTTAATTGTTGGTTTAACAATAATATCCATCTCTAATATCAGTACCTACATGATGCCCTACTAACGTACAAAATTTGGTTTAATTTGGTTTAATGGTTTCTGAGATACAGTATCACCCTAAATATTAAAATGGCAACCATTTTGAAAGTGACCTCCTGGCATGGTCAAAAACTATGAAAGTGAGATGTCCTCACTAAGTACTGTATGTGTACTGAGTTTTCTGAATTTCAGCTCACACATTCAAAAGTTCATTTTGGGTAGCGGGAGGTGCAGAGACACACATATGCACATACACACAGACAGGAAAGTGATCTAATAAGCCTTTCTTCCCTTCAGAAAGTAGGCTAAAAAGGACATTTTGTTTGTACTGTATACTTGAGGTAGCAACATAGTTTCTCCTTAAATCATTGCTTCAGTGTTAATTGTGAAAGTTGTAACAAATCACTAACAATTTACTTTCTTTCTGAATGTTTTTTGTGAAGTGTGCTATTGTTAACTAATAAATCTGCAACTTACCTTTTCCATCTAGAAATTTCTACACATCTCAAATTGTGCAATTATTTTGTGAGTAATGACATTCTGCAGGTGTTGACATAGTAAACCATGCTTGTAACATCTAGTGGTAGTTTAAGAACAGTCACTGATATAAACAATTTGTTCTCTGAGAATTTATTTTGCAAGGTATCCAATTGAATGCTACACGTTCCTGATAACATTTTGGTAATGTTTGTTAATGTGTATAATTAATAATTATAATTTAAGGGGGAATGTTAACATTTTCTGTTGGTTTCATATAGTTCAGTATGCCTGTGATATGCATAGTTGCCAGCTCTCACGATTTAGTCATGAGGCTCACTATTTGAGATGCTTCTCACACACTCATGACGGAAATATTTTTCTCACAACTTTTGATATTTATTTTATTTTTGAGCATTTAGTTTATGTACAATTGCATATTAATCAATCATTAATCAATCAATTGTAGAGAACTGGATTGTATTTTTTTACAATGCATGTTCTCTTTGTGTTTCTATTTACATGTGTAGTACATGGTCATGATGTGATCAGTACAAAACTAAAGATTTCCACATTTCAAGATCAATTATTATTATTATTATTATTATTATTATTATTATATGAGCGTTTCCGGTACCATAATCTGTTTTATAAATATTTTGGCATTGCTGATTTGTACTTTCAACAGTTTCAACTATCACAAATTTTTAATGAGGAAGTTCTCCAGCCCACCTCTTCCTATTGTGAGTAAGACCCCAGCAGACTCTGCTTATGACTAGCACCATGTTGGTTACTTGGTTTTTACGAGAGAATATCTCTTTATATTGTGACTTAGTGTAACAAATTATTATACTGTTTCCTGTGCAGTGCTGTTTTCGGTGCGTTGTTAATATAAAATTATCAATTTTTCAAAATGGTGGTGGAACTTCCCGGCAACGTGCTTGTTTGCCTCGTGTGCAGCAATGTATATTTGTGATGTGATAAAAGTTTCTTGTATGAATCACCTACACGACGAACACACACACATTCACACATGATGGCTGTTCTTTGTTAACTGAAGTGCCAGTTATTTGATGTATGTAATATGTTAGGCATGGTTCCGACCAATATCACATTTTAACAAAGTAAATAGAATTTGAATTTCATCAGTATCCTATAATATGTGCTAACTTAATACATATTTTACCTATTTTTGATTATATTCTTTCCATGTTATTGCACAAGGCTGAAGTAATTCTGTAGGTTTAGCAACTTTCTTGCCAAACATCATCAGATATTAATTTATGCACATTTATGTCCAGTCTTTTTTTAGATGTTATTATTTTGAGTATTATTATTAAGTATTTTTGTAGTCTAAACGCATTTTCATGTGTGTTACAGTATCTGAGTTAGTGAGCGAAGAGATTTCGGCAGCTCTTAACAGCAAAGTCTTGAGCCGATGAGGGTGATTGAGGTGAGTATGGAGCAGCACTGGAATGAAGGGGCTGGGAAATGGGAGATCCCCGAGAAAACCTGCCTACCAGAGGCATAGTCAGGATCGATTCCCACGTGCAAAAATTTGGGAATGATCCGGCCGGGTATTGAACCTGGTTCGCCTTGGTGAGAGGCGAGCAGGCTAACTGCTCAGCTACCGCGGCCTCCTACGTTAGCTGAGATTTACAACTTCCAGTCAAACATATGGCTTAAATATGTATCTGAAGTGTGTAAACATAAAGCCATGTATTTTTTAAAATGTTATTCAATTATAGTTTGCCAAGTTCATGTGTATTGTCAGTTCTTCTTAAAAATACAAGGTTCATTCAGACATCAGTCTTGATTAATTTTATTTTGGCCAAGTGTACACATTCATAATAATTATGAAGTCAAATATAAACTAAACTAGCTACGACTTTTTGACATGATGACAATTAGAGGTGGAACTTATATGTGTGTTGCTGCTTTTAAACGTGTTGCAGCAACTATCAAACTTTTAAGTTATTTTCTCGTGTCTTTGTGAATAACGCAAGTAAGGTACCAAATATTTGCTTCTGTCAGGGTACAAACACATTATGGTGGTAATTCATACAGGAATAAAATTGTTATATTAAAATTTAACAAAATAATAAAAAGATGACTACTGAAGAGGTAAACAAGGTTTAAAGATAGAAAAGGTAAACCTGTAAGCTAAAATGTGCAATTAATAGGAAATCATGCTTTGGATGGAAAAAATACTGATAAAAAAAATAATGATCATGAATAATCACACCTCCAACCCAGTTTCCAGCCTCCTTCCACATCTATGTTTACCAGATCTATATATCTTTATATATTCAACATTCTCTTAATAGTTTTGTGTCAAAAATGGGGCCACTGAACCTTATATACTTGTAGCAGGAGTCCCCCTTACTAGCGAGTTACATTTACAAATGATGGAGATGCAGGATTACCAACTTTTTCAGATTTGCCATAAAGGACAGTTTCAACAACTGTACACATTTCATCCGACCCAAATGAAATGATCAAAGAAAACTGTTATAAATTAGAGCAGTTTTAATCACGGTACACTGCCATTTATTCGTGCTTCTCTTAACCAATTTTCGGCTTATCCGTGCGCCTTTTTGGCTATTTTCAAAGTCTACTGTAACTTCTGCGGTAAGATGATGCTGTCACGGTAAGACGATGCTGTCACGTGTGTAATTTAACAAGCAGCTGTACCATGTATGTCTGTCACTTTGCCACATGGGCTGATGTTTATCTCTTTAAACTGTCAGCCTGTCGCAGGGACCTGCGTGAGTTATCCATTTCCACCCGTTGAAGCGCGTATCTGATCGCACTCATCTCAGGGGTGCCACGCCAACACCACGTCTTGCAAGTTTATGAATCGCTCAGGCACGGTTGTTGTTTACTGTTTGCAGGGTTGTTTTCGCAACGTCAACAAAGCGTAAAAGGACAGTTTTAACTATCGTTGAAAAATTAGTAATAATAAAAAAAATTGAGCATGGTGTGTTATAAACAAAAACATCAATTCCGATGCCAAACAAAAAAAAAAGATTTTTTTCAAGAAAGGCGTGGTTTAACTTTTTTTACATTTTTTCATATCAAGTGTTAAATGTTTACAAAAAACTTAACATTTCAGAATTTTAAAACTTTTGTGTTTGTGTGCGTGCATGTGTGTGTGTAAGTCAGTAAAATTTAAATAAGCTCCTAGTAATTAAATATGTAAAAAAATCTTAAGATTTTTCAACCCAGCCTATTANAGTGTTAAATGTTTACAAAAAACTTAACATTTCAGAATTTTAAAACTTTTGTGTTTGTGTGCGTGCATGTGTGTGTAAGTCAGTAAAATTTAAATAAGCTCCTAGTAATTAAATATGTAAAAAAATCTTAAGATTTTTCAACCCAGCCTATTAGACTAAATGAGAAAGCAGCCTACACTTATTGATAGAGGCAAGTGTTTATGTTTTTGTAAAATTCATTATGGTTGTCACAAACTTTGAAATGAATGAATTTAAACTTTGTAAAATGTGTTTTCCTTGTTTTAGCAAAAGTTAACATTAGGTTCTGCATTTGTATTGTAAGGGTTATTTTTTTAATGTGAGTGTACTGTATTGTTTAAATGCCAGGTTGCCTCATTTAAAGTTCAGTTATTGTCTTTACTACATTGCATTCCAAAGTCTTTAGTACATTGCATTCCAAACTTTCAACTCGTTCTGCCATCTCAAGGATGGGTCTGTGTGAACGTTAAGGAAGCAACACACACACAAATGCACCGCATATCGCTTCGTGTCACCCGCTGGTGCTGGTGCAGGCTATAAGCTGTGTGTACCTGATGTGTCGTGAATTACACTACACTCAGTGCAACATAAATATCGGATAAAATATTGTGTACTGCACTACATACAATACAGTACTTTAAATGTGTGATTTGTGTTTGCTTTGAAATGTATAATAGATACTGTGTTTTATCACGATTTTTGGAGCCAATATCACTGTTCCATTAATAGTAAAAATGTGTAAATTTGATTATCCAAGTTTTTAAATACAAATTTGCTTATTCGTGTTTTCTCTGGTCCCGATTAACATGGTTATTTGGGAGTTTACTGTATGTCCAAATAGTTATTCTAAGTTCACTTTTGTTTTGAGACCTCACTCCTTTGGCAACAGTTGGGGTTTCCCGACCGCCCCACCACGACTTTCTTCCCATCCCTCCCATATGTTCAGGTAGGCAACGTGACAAATGCAAGCACACGCTGTGCCTGCAATAATGTATTGTGAAATAAAAACTGTTCTTACAAATTGTGCATTTCAAGTAATTAGTTAATGCTGGAAAGTGCCCGTACTTATATTTATTAAATATACATTGTCTTACATAAAACAAGTAATATTCCATTTATTAATGCGCAACAAGGGATATTTAGAGTGAAATTCTTCGACGTGGCTACTATCTCTTCGTATGGTTAGACCATTTGCTGAGGAAAATGGTGATACAGTGGAACCCTCTTATAAGGTTCTTCAGGGGTCCACAAGAAAGTGACACTATAAGCAGGAAAACACTATAAGAGGGAAATCCAAAAATTCAAGAATCTGGACACCAAAAGATATAAAATTATGCACCATAATAAACACACAACTGTCAATAATGAACAAAACAAATATTTCTTTTAAATACATTATCTTTTAAGAAATTTTATCTCCTGGTTGGGAAATCATAAAATTAGTATACGAGCAAAAGATTACTGTACATGCAAAACAAGCACAATTGTTCGTGGCAGTTTGTTTCCTGGTACCAAAGCACACAAAATTGTCTACAAGCAAAATACGTAACATAAAATCTTTCATGGAAGTTTGTCTGCTGTTTGCATCAATGATTTGGTTCAGAGTAGTCACTGGAATTTCCAAATTCCGAGGAATTGCTGTGCGTCTTCTACCGGGATTAATGTCCGCGTGCTTGATTAAGATTAACTTTTCAGCTAATGAAAATGTTTTTCTTTTCTTAGAGGCACTCATTTTAATTTTTCATCAAAACTGTTTCAAGGATGAATTAATTTTCACTACATAAATATTAACTGAGCATGTGCGAAGGTCGTTTTTTAAATGCGAAGCGAAGTCGAAGTGAAGCTTGCATCATGCGAAGGAATTTCGAAGAACAATCGGAGCTGAAGGATTAAAAAATATATATAGTAGGCTACAGTTTTCAAGTATATTCAACTTTTTGTACCGTTACTGCCAAAATAATGTATGCCTACTAGACGCTGAGCAATGAAATAAAACATATCCTAATTTTACTGCTGAAAAACTGAAATATCAAAATCTGTAAGAAAGTAATCATTATACATTTAGATACCTACAAACTTTATAAAAACTATCATACTCCATATATCCAGTCCCATTTGGCACCACCACCGCACAGTGATGTAAATGGATGCCTATCAACATTTGGTGTCTTCCCTTTCCTTCTCCAAGGACCCTTGTCAATGTCAGGCTAGATAGTAAACTTGCCAGATGGTGGTGACATTAGGGCCTCAGAGCAAGAGAGTTGAGTCACTTTCACTGCTTACAAGGTAAGTGTGAAGTTCTACCAAAAAGACTAAATCAGCTGTGGTGTGGTACATACGGCAGCCCAACTCCCCCCATCCCCCTGGCACGTGATAATTTATGAGATGGTTACACATGTCAAAATTAGAAAGGCACAGAAACATTAATTTTTCGAGACAGAAAATCCACACTGTATTTGGGTTATGTTATGGTCTGTCACGTCACCCGCCTATTTCCTTCCACTGGTGTGTGTCAGGCATGACATCTTGTTAGCCTAACAAAAGAGTGTACAAGAAGGGGGGGTGGGGAGAGAAAAAGGAGACAAAGAAAGCGGGCCATGACATCTACTCTACATGGCATCTGACATCTACGTGAAACACATCACCATGGGCCACCACCAGTATCAGATGGATGAGGAGGGGGAGGGGCGCGCACCACTGGGCGGCACATTCCACAGTCCCAGCCATGCCTACCTGCCCCAGTGGCTGTAAAAACATCCTTTGCAGGCTCACTGACCCTCGTCAATGTCAAGCTGGTAGATTATCTCAGCAGGGTGGAGCTTGGGATAAAAACTACAAACTTTGTTTGAAAAGCAGTGTAAGTTGAGAATCTTTTCCATTGAGTTTTTCTTTTCCCAGTGCACTTCCTTCACAATTTGCCTTATTCGCGGGAAAATGAAAACATTATTTCCGGGAATGTTTGTTATTCTTCTTATGGAGAAACATTCCGGGCTAGAAAAATTCTGCATTATAGGTGGGAAAACCCTTTAAACGGGAACCTTATAAGCGGGTTCTACTGTACTGTGAATGGTTAATGTGTTTTATACACAGGTTGGCAGTTAAAATGTTAATTATTTCAAAGGAACATACTGTTTCATGTATAAAAACAATAGTCAAAAGATGAGATAATTCGTTTCTTATTAGTCCCATCTAACAATCCATTTAAATAAATCTCACAGTGATGTACTTAGAAAACAATAAGTAATATGTTGTTTTAATAAATACAATCATTAAGTTTGCCTAGAAAATTGTGTTTAGCCTAAACAACAAATCTTAAATAATAAAAACTCTTTAATTTTTATTTTAGAAATACACAAATTTCCATTACTACTAGTGAAGTAAAATGCTTTGTACTAAAAAAACTCTGTAGCCTATATACAGGCTGAGTATAAAAGAATACCCCAAATTTGAAGGTCTATAATATCAAAATCAAACAACCTACAACCTTGATTGATCAATCAAATAAACCATGGAACCGTGAAGTTTGTTTACCATACATTCATAAATGTTCAGTGTAACCACCACAAGCGGCCCGAACGACATCTACGCAATAATCAAACTCGTTCCACACTCTTGTCTGCATGTCCGGTGTTACGGTTTGGATGGCGTCTGTAATTCTCATTTTGAGGTCGTCAATGTTAGCCGGCAATGGTGGACGAAACATTTGATCCTCTATGTACCCCCATAGAAAAAAATGGGTGCATGTACTTATGCATGCGCGTTAGAAGTTATACTTCTTTAGCATGACTGAAATAAAATTTTATTATATATGCAAATAATTTATATAAGTAGGAAAAATGATAAAATGACCGAAGAAAGACATTAAATACAATTAATAAAGGTTTGATTAAAGAACATAATTAAATTACCCTCAATGCGCCAAAAGAAGTATAACTTAATAAAATAATACTTACAAAAAATTAACCTCAAATACTTGAAAATACTTTCAAAATTTGATTATACGATTTTTTTCACTGGCAAATTTTTCACGACACAATGTAAGTAAAATTAATTAATTTTATATATATATACACACACACACACAATGAATTATTAATATAAATGAAATGTTTTTCAATTTGCTTATTAGATGAAATGTTTTTCTGTTGGTTTTAAATGTAAGCATGTGCTATGTTGTGTACTTTGCGTTTGTATATAGCTAGACAATACGTGTATGCGCATTGGGTCATGCGACTACCACGTTCACAGTCTGGGCCTCTTACGAGTAAACTTAGTCAGTATAATAAATGTACACATTTAATTTTCTTTGGCGGCCAACTTCATACTGTCGAAATCTGTTACACTGTGTGCGCACAACTTCCGTTGCACACTAAATTTTTACCCTCAACACGCCAAAAGAAGTATATCCTAAAAAAAAAAAATGGGGTAAGATTCAGGCTTCTTGGGGGCCAGTGATGAAGAGCCTGGTCACCAGCTGCTCCTCGACCAATCCAGCATTGCAGCACCGTCTCGTTCAGGTATCCGTGAACAGCTACGTGCCAATGGGATGGCGCACCATACAAGAAACATCAGACCGTCCCCTTCACATTGATGTGTCGAATGTGAGCTCGCTACCCCCTCACCACCTCAAACCAAGAGTTACGAATGCCATCCAAATTGTAACACCAGACATGCTGACAAGAGCATGGAACGAGTTTTATTATCCCGTAGATGTCGTTCGGGCCGCTCATGGTGGTCACATTGAACATTTATGAATGTATGGTAAACAAATTTCACGGTTCATTTGATTGGTCAAGCAAGGTTGTGGGTTGTTTGGTTTTGATATTATAGACCTTCAAAGTTGGGGTATTCTTTTATACTCATGCTGTATTTATTCATAAAATGATAATAACTGCCTATTTAATTAGTTTGATTATTGCATGTAGGAATTCAATTTTCTATATTTTTATGACCAGTAAAAAATATTTGACAACCGAGCCTTCAAAACATATTTCTCTATGCACTAGCAGCCACGCGACATAACCACATGACCACTTGTACACTGAGGAATCAAACTCAAGAAAAATGAATATAATGTCCATACTTCCGAACATGTATTGATACAGTTAGTGGCATTTAATAATGTTCCATGTGTATTATAACCTTTTATTTGTTATGTACTACATTTGAGAAGCATAAAACCATATAACTTATGCTTGTTTGCAATAAATACGACCACGATGCTTCTCACCCGCCATGTTGAAACAAAGTTTCCGATCGGGAAACAGCCTTCGACAACACATTAGCTGTCGAGTGTTCTTGATTGTTTTCTCACAAGAATCGAGAAGTCATCTTTAACTTTCAATACCAAAAACCAGAAATATTATGAAAATCGTTATTTCACCATCGGAACTGCGCCTCAAAATACTTAGAATACAGCCCCAAGGCTCAGCAATGCAAATTGTGGAGTGCCCCTCCATTCTGTAGTGAAGAACTGATTTTAAGTTTTTACAATGGCAGTAGACAATGTGTGGTCTTTCTAGTAATATTGGGGTCATGGTGGTGTAGTGGGTATACTACTCGCCTCCAACCTGGGTGAACTGGGTTCGATTCCCAGTGGAATCGCTCCTGGATTTTTTCATGTGGGAATCGTGCCAGATGATGCCTCTGGTCAGTGGGTTTTCTCAGGAATCTACAGTTTCCCATGTCCTCCCTTGCATTCCAGTGCTACTCCATACTCACATAATTTCATCCTCATCGGCTTTCAAGACTTCAATGTTAAGAGCCGCTCAAATTGCTCCACTCCAATTACACAATATTTTCCAAGAACTGTTACACCATTTCCATTTAAACCCCATTTCTTTCAGTATCCACCTGAGCATATGAACACCCAGTGGAAAATCAATTTTTTCTCTGAAAGCAACCAGAAGCTTAGGACATGTTGGTACTTGTTTCTATACTATGTAAAAATCATGAATGATGTCTCTGATTACTCTCCTATCAAGTGAGTCACAATACACATTTCTTTCATGTGAACATTTTCGGTTTTGGTTTGGTGTTGACAGCAAACTGTTACAAGCACCAGCACCTTCTTTGCGAATTCTGGAAACACTTCTGATTAAAATTGTATTAAATAAATGATTTACGTAGATTGAATTGAGATAACAAATTCTCTAATTGACTTTCACTAGCTTCTTCGTCACATTTATTTATCACGTGTCTAATCACCTTCCACTCTTTGCTGTGTATAGTTGTTCCATTTTTTCAAGACTGCACCATAATATACCATCTCGATATGCATGCAACTGAAACCAACTCGTGACTGACTGCCAGTCATGTGTTTCTTTTAAGAAAACTTGAAGTGAGTGTGTCCCTTGACTGGGGAAGCGCATGATAAGCAAAGAGGTATATTGCGGCCCTGACCACCACCCTGCCTTGCAGCCTTGCCTTCTCGTCACCTCCCTACTGTAAACACATTAAATTACGAAGTACGTTCAATTGGCTGGCTTAATTACACAGTATTTGAGTTTTACATCATTAAATGTTTATCTGTTAATATGTTAATCAATTAAAATAGTTTATATCTTTTATGAACAAATGAAAAACCTAAAATGGAATGCTAATCGCAGAATTCTACAAAAACACCAGCCTTTACATCTTGTAATGATGCAGTAGTACTAATTATCGGAATACTTGGTTCATTTTCTTTCGGTTTGCGAGACTTTGTAATATTTTATCAGGATTCAAAGTTATTGCCGTGGTAGAATGTTTATCGGTCATACGTTTACTTTTTAGTAAATCTTAGTTTTTGTTCGCGTCAGCATTTGTAGATAGAAGCTTTCCACCTTCAGTAGACGTTTTTTCCTTCTGAAACATTGATCATTTTTTACTACTACAGAGAGGGATTCCAACCCATGCCATGCAATTATTTGGTCATGTTTTTGGCACTGTGGGGCAAGGAGTGGGGGTAGGCACAGGTCGACAAAAACCCTGTGTGCCTATCACCCGCTAACGGAATAGAACCAGCTCTTGAGAAAGACGCATCGAGCGTGGCAAATATCGCCCACACAGGCAAGTACCAGCAACCTCTAAATCTTTATTAATTTTAACTTCAATTATTTCCGGTTTAGAACTACATTCTACTAAATTATTTCCGCTGGTGTGGGAGGTCACTAGGGTGCCAGGAGGGACCTGACATCCCTCCTGCCTTCGTAAATATCTCTTGTGATGCAAGCTTTGAATGACGCGAATAAGAAATAAACTACTGCGATGCTACTCTTTGTTTGTTTGTCTGTTGAAACTAACTGTTCATGACTCTGCATACTTGAAGATTGAATGTGAACTGTTTCATTTGAATGATACATAAAAGTAATGAGTAAGAAATCCGAGACTTGAGTATATTTTATATTTATTTGACGCCTTTTTTTTAAGTTTCATGTGTATTGATTGAGCAAACCGAACTGTAATTTCCAGTCACCATTCCAGTTGGCTGTGACATTACAATCTTTTATAAACAAGTGAAGAGAAACAAATGAAATGATAAATGAAAATACTAACCTTACTGTAAATTACAAAATCACTAAATTACAAAACTTTATTTCTAGGGATGGGTCGGTTTGGTTCTTCGGTTCCAATTTATACCGGTTCTTGAGGTTTGACTCGGAACCGGTTTTAGGTTAACAATTATTACTCGGTTCTTGGTTCTACACAGCAATGGCAAAACTCTGTTGTTACAAAAATAACTATGGTATTTACTCATGTATAGCGCGCCCTTTTTCCCCAACATAAAGGAAAAAATTTCTGGGGTGCGTGCTTTACACGGAAAAACAATTAAGGAGTGGTAGTCGTAAACTGTTCGGTGATGTTTGGAGGGAAGTGTATGGGATTAGTCTGTTATCTCATCTCTCGCTCTTACATCAACACTCTTCTCTCTCTCTCTCTCTTAACTCTCAGCCCTCCGCCGTAAACAACACTGCTAGCCGATCGATACATTCCTCCAAGCCTTCTTTGTTTGGAAGGATGGCCACAGGCCGTGAATAAGAGAGGGAGAAGAGACGTTTTTTTTTTCGAGGTGTCACATTCCAGCACAGAAAAAAAAAACCCAGCAAGTCACTGTGTAAAAGACGACAAAAAGAAAAGGGCCGCCCAGACACCATAAAAGAAGCAAAAAAAGATAAGAAATCCGGCCCACCACAGCTCCACTACTGCTGTGGTGGAATGTGGTGGCCCACATCGCTACACCACACCACAACTAAAACCTTCTTTTAACGAACCTTTGTAGGTTACCTTTATGATACAGCACGCCACAATGTTTTGGTTTGAGGGCCATGAGTTTTTTAATTAAAGTATTTTCCAAACATATCACAATCACCACATATTAATGTAAAAATAGAATAATTTTTTACATATTTACTAACCACAAGTTTATCTGTATACATTAAAATTTATCTTCACACTTTGTTATTGTTCAATTCTTCCATATAATGGTTAAATAAAACATTTAATGAATTTTGCCTGCATAGGTTTAATAATGTTGCAAGCAAAAGGCAAGTATTGAAAATACATAGAACCGAATACTGGAACCAATATTTAAATTGTAGAATCGGCACCGGAACCAGAATCAACATTTTTGGTTATTCGACCCATCCCTATTTATTTCCCATTATCTGCTGGAACACACAAAACTGGAGAGAACAAAGAAATGAAAAAGATGCTACAAAAAAAATTTCATAAAAAATTATTTTTCCTTTTTTGCCATTCATAAATCTCATGTTATATTATAATAGGAACTGTAACTTTCTTAAGTTCACATTCTCATATTTGCTTACAAAATTACTAAATGCATTAGTTCTCAACATTTTTAGTTTATTGGTTGTTCTTATTTGCATATGAACTTCCAGTGCTGCTGTAGTATATATACTAGTATATTTGGCTGTAGTAACACACATTATTTACTTCTAGGTCTCCCACATACCACTAGCACCTGTGTCCCCACAGTAATATTAATGCACTCTTTAGAGAATGGTTCTAACTCCCAGGTTCTGTGTCGTTTCAAGTCATCCATTCCATTAAATTAAGGTGACATATTATACTTTTATAATCCATCTAGATTTATACAACTTAACACATTGGACGTGAGAGTGGGTCTGGCTAAGATGCTAGCTCAGATGGACAATGTCAGTGTCAAACTCGGGCTGGTACAAAAAAAATGGGTGTTTACTGCCAGACCCAGACACACAACAATAGCTTTCTGTACTACTTCCTTATAGATCCAATAAAAATAGGCTGCACAATGTCACCATCTAGTAAGTGCTTTTTGAATTACAGGCAGTGGAATCAGGTGATGGTTGCTAGATTTTGTAATTTTTTTGAAATATTTTGGAAACAATTCATGTTCATCCTAGTGTTGCTATCTAGCAACCATTTCTGAACTGTTCAAATGTGGTGTAGTTAGTTCTTCTCAAACTAGAATGTGCTGGCATACATTTTTTAAAAATTAGTTCACATTTTCATTAGGCAATGTATTTTTTTTCCTGTGAGAGTTTACATTATATTGTATTATTGGTAGAGAGTTTTTCATTCATATAATTCTACTTGTTCATTTTATTCATAATAATTCTGACTACTCCAATTCTGTGATATTTATATGGTAATTGAAAATGACTTTATTTGGATGAAAGTGATAACTCTTTACACGTGGTGTAGTTAATTCCTCACAAACTAGAATATGCTGGCATGCATTTTCTCAGTGGAGAGTGGAGTGAAGAGATTTGGGTGGCTATTAACATCGAGGTCTTGAAAGCCAAGCATTTTTCATTGATCTTTCATTTTAACGAAACATTGTTTTTCCCCTATGAGATTTTATATTCCAATAATTTTATGCGTGTTAATGAGATCTTCATTAATATAATTCTACCTTTTTATTTTATCCGTAACAATTTTGGCAACTTCAATGTGGTGATGTTTGTGCAGTAATATGACATTTTGAAAGCCACATTGTTGTGAGCGCAGAACAGCAGCAGTATCTTGGCATGGTGGTTGTCAGGATCTTCGGATGTGGGAGTTGTCAGGTTGGTAGGTGCGTTTTTGTGGCTGTGAGAGCACTGGCTGTTGGGTGCTCTAGTTCAGTAGGTGACAGTGTGAGTGCACAGGTGTGAGTGAGCGCTGGCAGTAGTTGCGTGGGAGGTGGTATAGAGAGTGAGAGAGTCGCTTAGATGCATGGCTGTGCGCTAGTCTAGCGGGTGTCACGCTGCGATTGTCAGCGGCATATGTCTCGAGCCAGGCACGCCAATTGTCAGCGTACACTAAGGCATGCACAAGAATGGTAAAACGCCTATAGCAGTATAGCAGTAGTTGTGATACTATTGGAAAAACAAAAGCTATTGTTAGAAATCAATAGGATCATTAACAACAACCAAGTGCTGGGTTAATACTCTTATTTGATCACACAAAAAAGTGAGCTGGCAGCCAATCTCCAGGCCATGAGTGCGGCAGTGAAGGAGGGTGATGATGTTGATGCTTTGCGAAAACAGTTGGGCGTGGTAGTATAGGGGATGGATAAGGAGCCCTAATATAATGAATGGAACATGGGGCTGAACCTGACGGAGAAAATGGGACGGTGTCAGGTGTGGCTGCACTGGCATCTCATATGGTTGTGAATTGTTTTAACAGTGTACCCAAATTGTTGAATTTTGAACCACTCTCCCTTATAGAGTTTATAAAGGCAGTGAACTATGTCAAAAGTAGATGATTAAAACAGATATTGAGTTGATCCAGTGACTTACCCCTTGTACGGGCATGGCATTAAATGTTTTATTGGAAGGGTTGGAACAGTGGGAAGCATGGGTGCAGGTGAAAATCACGTTATGGAGGGCACTGTATCCCAAAAGAATGAAACAGGATTTGGAGCAAAAATATATTTATAGATTTCAAAGGCAAGGAGAAAAAATTAGCCAGTTTGGTCAATATCTTATAGAGTGCATATCCACATTGGCAGTCTCACTCAGAGATGAAGAGCTTATCGCCCTCATCTTGGAGAATATGGCCCCTGCAGTTTGGCAACTGTGTGTGTTTATGACGAAACCAATGTCCGTTCACAACCTTAAGAGTTGGGCAGTGGAGATGGACAATTTGTGGTATTCCTCCAATCAATACCAACTTCAGCAGGAAGGTAATGGTGAGGTAAATTGGAACCAAGGGGATACTGGTGTGGGTAGAAAAAGGGAGGTTGTTGGTTTCAATTGTGGGAAATCCAGCCATGTTGCTGTTCGTTGTAAAGAACCCCAAAAGAACAAGTGTAAGTGTTTCAACTGTGGTCATATTAGCCATATACCAAGGGATTGCCATAAATATCCCAAGGGGAGTAGTGTAGTGATAAAGAAAAATGGGAGGTTAAACCACTGGCTGTTGTGAAAAAAGTTGCTTGCCACATGTAGCATTTCTAAAAATTGATATCGACCCCCACCCACCAGTGTTAGCCAATACCCGACTCTTCCACCGCCCACCCTTCACCTTCAGGTGGCTCAATGTTTCCGAACATGACTAATATCACGTGTTTGTATAATCTTGTTAAAATGAGTGGGAAGAGAAACTTTTCGCGCTATATATAGACTGCTTACAGTAAAGTGACCACTTTTGAACGCCCTTTGCAGTTTCTTCTTCTATTTGTGTATCCTTCCACCTCATGTCAATATGAACATTTCTACATAATTTTCTTTAATGAATTACTTCACAAGTCTGTTGCATTTTACTCCATAAGTAAAAAAATCACCATGTAATCACTTATGGTAAACAGCATAAATGATAAGAGCATTTTGTTTTAATAACATATACAGAATACAGTACTATAAAATTACAATATTTTGCAGGTTGAAATCTTTTGAATAGAAGTATGCATTTGATTTCTTTAGAGTAGTGCAAAAATCACATTTGTCTACAGTGTTATGATGGTAACTATATGTACAGACGTATCAAAATGTCCATTGCAGTGGTGTATGTATTTCTGTACATACAAATCATTTATACTGAATATGCAAGCAACCCATGGGTGTGGTTGTACATGTCGTGCATGAGGTCAGCTGTGGAAGAGATGACCTAGCGGGTGAGGCAAGCAGCCCATGGGTGTGATTTATAGGCACCTAGCAGATTATTTTGATCATGCGCACAGTTAGCACGTGGTGGCTGCCTTCCCCTACACTACCCTCCCCTCGTCCATGTGTGAATAAACTCTTTATCTGTGTTAGTAATGTTACTTCACGGAAATTGAATCTTGTCTGCCCTTACGTCATATTTTGAAGTGAATAATAATATAAAACATTGTGTTATTTTTTATACAGAGGCGAATAAGTATTTTGGTATGTATAGTTCACATGTGTATAGGCTGCATCATTATTTTAAGCCTTTAAAACTGGAAACATAAAAATCTGGTGTGTAGGTAGTGGAAGCTTTTTTTTTAAAGCTGGACATTTGTTTATGCACAGTAACAATTGATGTTTGGCAACTATGCTCTCCCGTGACATGATCACCGGCATTCTTGGCAAAAGCACAGTTGTGGATGTGCATGATCAATGTGACCTTGCATGCAACCTTGCCAGGTAGTTTACAACTGTGTCTGCATTGACGCTTCAGTTCATTCACATTCTCTCGTGCGTGTTTCCCGGATACACATATACTACATGATCAAAAGTATCTGAGCACCCTGCAAAATGGGTGTTTAAGCATAGAGGGCGAGACAGTATTGCCAGCTACTGGATGGAATACATGGTCAGCGATCACAGTAGTCAGCAGACAGCGCGTGACAGCAGACTGGGATGGTCTGAAGAACTTGCAGACTTCCAACATGGTCAGGTGCCACTTGAGTAAGAAGCCTGTGCACAAGATTTCCACCCTCCTGAATATCCCTAGGTCCGCTGTTTCCAATGTTATGGTGAAGTGGAAACTTTAAGGGGATTTGTACAACCCAAAAGCGTGCAGGTCCTCCCATGTTGACCGCCAGAGACCATCAATTGTTGAAGAGGGTCGTAGAGAGTAATTGTCAATCATCTATCGTCACCATCACACAGGAATTCCAACCTGCATTAGGATCTCGTCTAAGCATCGTAGCTGTTTGGCATGAGGTGCAGAAATTTGGTCTCCATTGCAGAGCAGCTGCCCGTAAGCCACGCATCACATAGGCAAATGCCAAATGCTGCTTCGCATGGTGTAAGGAACTCAAAACTAGACAATATAACAGTATAAAACCAATGTGTTGAGCGGTGAATGCTTGTTGAACAACATCTACCAGCCTGTATAGCACTGACTGAAATTCAGGGATGGTGGGGTTACAGCGTGGTCATATTTCTCCTGGAGGGGGCTTGACCTCCTTGTTGCTTTATGTGGCACTGTCAAGACACAAGTTCACAGTGGCATTTTAACCGCTTTAATGTTGCCTACCATTGAATACCAGTTCAGGAATGATAATTGTCTCGTTCAACATGACCAAGCACCTGTTCACTGCAGGGTATGTGAGTGGTTTGACAATGTGACATTAATGGAATGGTCTGCACAGTCCTGAACATCTCTGGGATGTTATGGAACACAACTTTGTGCTAGACCACACTGGCTCTCATTTTGGCGCTCCGCAAAGAAGGGGCTGCCATTCCCCAGGAAACCTTCCACCACCTGTTTGAAAGTACGCCTGTGAGAGTGCAGGCTGTCGTCAATGCTAAGAGAGGGCCAACACCGTATTGACTGCCAGTGTTCCCGATGGAGGGCAGCCCAAACTTGTACTTAATTTTTAGGTTGGTGTCCGGATACTTTTGATCACATAGTGTATGAGAGTGATAATGGGAAAGGAATGAGCGAGTTATAATGCAAAATTTAAATTGAAAGTTGTGGTATATGAATGTGGACATAGAAAATGGGCAATGGTCGACCATTTGGTATTGACAAAATAAAAATGAATGGCGTTGTTGAAGAGAAAAATAATTTGGAAAAATTGTCTAAAATAAAAAATGGGGTGTGGAAAGGGCGATTGATTTCCTGTATGTACACATACTTTTATGTACTTGAATGGGAAAAAAAAAATTTTTGTTTTTCAAAATTTAGATGAACTGAAGTTTGATTATTTCTTTTGTAAATATTTACTGTAAGTACATTTCTTGTTTGGAAAACTGGGTGAACGGGAAATTATTTGATGTATAGAATGTATTTTTGTATTTTAAAGAAGGTTTCTGTTTGTTTATTACTGCATGCAGGTGGAAGAACATGGAAATGGTGCAACCGGCAGGCATAAGTTTGCAGACGACTCAATAGCACAAATTGCCAGAGACTCGATTATGCAATCATTAGCAGCTGTTCAATGAAATGATAGCACACACAAATAATTTACTTGTATGCTAAGGAATTTTCTCTGGCAATGCTTACCTTTGGTATTATTTTATTGTGGTCAGAAACATTTTTACACTTTACTTTTTTTTTTGCCCCTGTTTATATACAGAGCGTACCCCAAACCTTCACCACTCATGTTTTTAATATTTTAGGAGTCAAAGAGTAGGCTATGTATATGCTTCTTGAGTGAGTGAGTGAAGATATTTGGGTGGCTTTTAACAGCGAGGTCCTTGAGAGAAGGCTATATGCGTCTTGGATATAATTTTTTCAGAAGGTATCTGCATATTAATGCATATTTAAAATAAATACTTGTCATTTTTTTGCTAGAGACAATTGAACATATACTTTTGCAAAATATGGCAGATTTTGACGTATAGGGGTTAGTGGTGGATTAGAATTATTCCAAATTTCCCAAAATATCTATAGCGACCAACCTGTCTTAACAATTTTATTTCTGGAAACCATAAGGGGTCATTTCAATAAAGTTCAACTGTATATGCTTCTGTAGTGAATCTTTGGTGGGAACATAGCTTTTTAATTTAACCTTTTATTAACTCAATATCACATAAATGTACACTATCATGACTTGTGTCATCACTTTCCACTCAAACATTTTTTGACATCACCAAAGTAAGCTACACATGTAAAATATATATTAGTGTTTTGCCAATGATAGCTCTAAATTTCATCTGGTAAAATCACTGACCAGTTTTCTGCAAAGTCAAAGCACAAAACTGGTGTAGAGTTTTCTTTTACAAAATTTGTCATCTGTGATATGCCCTTTCTCTGAATATTTTGAATATATCTATAAAACAAACTCTTCAAAATCCATCATGTTTGCATCACACACAAATTTATTGACTATAACTGTCTTCTCGATCAGATCTCTGTGTTCCCTTCTGCCTTTTGTAAACTCAGTGTTTCCACATATATACTTTATACACCTGGGCAGTCTCAGTACTCCTGAAACCTACAGTTATCTCTTATCGCTGCGCACACATATTTTAAGGAAATTTCAATATATTTTAAGAAAACTTAATATTTTTCCCAGTGAGGTTTTTTAAAGCAATATAGAGTAGTTTAAGATTGCTATAATAAATACATAGGTATATTTCATAAATGGACTGACATTTATTTAACCCATTTAGGATGCAGCGAGTAAAACATGGAAAGTCTTATTTTACCTTCGGGTTGTGTTCTTTCTTTAAGATTATACACTTCTTAACTGATCTTGTCATAAAATATTTTACTTCCTTCATTTTTAAACCATTCTAACAAATAGAAATAACATAATTTTGTTTGGGGCCTTGCCTAAATCATTCCTTACTTTCATCCAGAAAATAGGAAATAGCAACCTCCAGTGTGTTTGCAGGTAATGAGTTTCCTATATATGGATTAGACATTTCATATATACCGTTTTTAAACATGATTTTTTAATAAAATATTTTGAAGAATATGGTAATTTTTGTGTTAGACAACTTTTGCTGAACATTGTTGGAACCAATGTATGCAACCTATTTTTTTCAATATAATTTACAGGCTTAATTGCTGTGTTTGCATTAGAAAACCACTCGGTACAAGCACTGCACTTACATGATTCACCTTCATGTGACCGATAAGAAAATCCACTAACTCCATAAACTTCAAGTTTGTTCACTGCTGAATGTAATAGTGTGGACTTTATTTCTACTTTTTTCCTTTTTAATTAACCCTAACTCCTTTCTGGACTTCTCTTTGGTGGATGTTTTAAAGGTGAGATTCCAATTTCAAATGTATTAATGTTAATATTTAAAACACTTAAAACATCATCACTTCGAGTAAATGTTGAAGAAGTATCTTTACATGTTTGACACCTCACCAGCTAGGGATTCACATAGCTCAACCTTTGCCATAGACAATGCAATATTTTTTACATAAATTGTCACTACTGTTTACTTTTATAGTTGGTCCTGTAGTATCTTCAGTTGACTGAGCTAAATCACCTACTTATAAAATTTCACTCTGCTTGTGTTGTACACAATTTTTTTATGCCTTATAACATAATCAACACACCTCGCTCTTTCTGAACTTAAGATTTCCAACCTTTTGCAATTTAATTTTTCCACTATAAATAGAACTACAGTACAGATGCATACTTCATGGACAAAGCAAGCAGACTGAAGTGTAAAGTCCCTAATGACTCGCTAATATAGAGCAGATAGTGCTGTCTCACAGAAAGAGGGTGGCTTGTCCCTACTGCCTAAATCAGCGATGGCTTATCACTGCTGCCCACATCAACATTCATATACACCCCAGGCAAAAAAAAGTAACCCTCCAAGCCATGCAGTGCTACGCCACCTGCGCTGCTAACATTATGCCTGCTTACACTCAACATTATTTGGAAGTATGAGGCAAGGAGTGGGTAGTTAACACTCTTTGCTCACTCTCAATTATCCATAACCCCATAGTCTCCTTTTTCCACATAACTGCATACATTAAGCTCTGTCCCAGCTACAGAGGCAATGGATATCGTGCAGTGCAAGTGGCACATAATGCCTCATTTCAAAAATTCGTATAAAAGTTACAAGGCAAAAATCCCATGTACTGTTTCCACAACTTGAATTCATATCATTAGGACATTGTGTGATAAAATCTTCTGAATGTTTAGAACTAGAGTTTTTGAGAAATTTGACCCTTTTATAAACAATTTTTTTTTCCTTAAAAATTTGATAGTAAATTTACAGAAATACAATTCATCTTATATGAATGAAAAAATGTGGCTAAAACTTCTACAGGAGTACATAGTACCAATGGTGCCACATAATAGCTTTAGTTAATCCCTTTATGTATGGAAATTACAAAAAAAAATTCACATTTCATTAAATTTGTGAATTTTTTAAAATTACTTATAATGATAGAGATTTTATTTTATGTAGCTTAAAAGATAGTTCAATCTTATAGCAACCATACAAAAAAATTTAGCCTCCTAGTAGTTATAGTTTCCAAGGGGGACACATTGAAAATTTAATGTTTGACATATATTTCCACTTGGGCACAATTTAAACAGCTTTTTGAGTGGCCATTGCTAGCACAAAAATTTTTTTGGTGTGTTTAGAATTAGTAACATAAATATTTTTCAAAAATATTGGAGAGGTCAACTTTTACACCCTGTCTAATCTGAGGTGGAATGGGTCGGGTGAACTTCAGTTGATAAATGCTGAAACTCCAACTTTTGAAGATCACACCAGTGCAACAGCTGACATAGATGAAACACCCTTCCCATATGATTGTTTTTCCATATTTATTCCCTTGTCTATGGTACATCACATAATGACAGAAACCAACAGGTATATTGCTGCTAGTGTTATTAAATTGAAACGTTCCAGTAAACTGAAAGCTAACAAACAGTGTAGTTAACAAATGGCAACCAGTCAAACTTGATAAAACAGATTTTTTCGTTGCCATTATTATACACACGTGTCGTGAAAAAGCTGTAGCTCATTAATTACTAGTCAAAAAAATATATTTGCACTTCTTTCCTTTCACTCATGAGCCACAACTGTCTCAATTCTTTCAAGCCTGCATTTGAATGATAACATTAACTACATTCTTCACAACCAGCCAAATCAGCCCATTATTCAAACTGTGGATGAAGGAATGTGTGGTTTTCGTGGACAACTTCATTTCGAAGTATGTATCGAAGGCAAACCAGATAAGTATGGTATAAAATTGTGCAGGCATTGGAAAAACTCAAACTGGGAGAGGTTTTAGAAAGGAAACTTGCTGGTATTGTGCAGTGTGTGATGTTGAATTATGTGTATCAATCTGTTTAAAGAAATATCATGCACAAGGAAATTAAAACCTCATTCAATAAAAATTTTATATGGCCTATTGTGTAATTTTTGTAATTTAAAATTTTATTACATCAGACATTTTTGTAAAGTGAAACATGGAAATGATTGATTAATATACCATTATAACACTTATGAAAATATTAATATTTGTGCAATGATAGGTTTTCAATTTATTTAAATATCTATTATGTTTTTTTGTAATAATATGTTAGACATTTTTTAAGTGAAAAATACAAATAATTGTTTGCTATTCTTTCACAAAACTTATAAAAATGTTTATAACTGTGCGATGATGACTATCAATTTATTGAAATCAGTATTATATTTTACTGTCATGAGGCCTGCCAGGGCTAACAGTTTCACGAGTTATCGTGCTCTGCATTTCCCTCAATGGAAACTTGCATCTATTATGATGCTGGCTTTTGTGAATAATACATCATTTATGTGTGATACAGCCAATTTCTGACAAGAAGTCACTTCCTGTTTTTCTTTTAAAAAATTTTCCTCGTATGATTCCCATACCACCAGCATAGTGCTGTGCTTATGTGACCGCTTGCAGAGTTTTTTTTTTTTTTTTTTTCAAATGTGGAGACCAGCTAATGGCCTCCCAGTGCCCTAACTTCATCGACCATGACATTAAGCGTGATTGTAAATGACAATACATAAATAAATAAAATAGTAAGTGCTAAAAAAAAAGGCTTTGCCATAAAAAAATTAATTCTCAAAAAGAAAACCAGAACAAAAGACAATCTTAGCAAGTGCCTAAAATGGCACAGTACATTGTTCCATAACAGCCTGACCATTGTCGTATTCCATTGTAATACAAATCCCAACAATGTTTTGGTTGTATCATTCAACTGAGGCATTTCCGGACCAGGGTGTCCTTCTCCACCATCTCTGAAAGTTTGTAACACTACTCCGGACACATTCTGTATAAAGCTTAAATTTGAACTTGGCTATGAATTGTGGTTGTTTCACAAACTGCAGCGAAACCCCTTATTTACGCTTTTCAAGGGGACGAAGGAAAAAATGTGTAAATTGAGGGAAAGCTCTGAAAATTTAATCTAGTAACCTCATTTCCTGCATCTCTTGCATTGAACACTTTCCATTTATAAAAGATCTTAAATACAATTACAAATACAGTATAACATAAATTTTCAACCCATGCACAAAAAAAATTATGCCTGATTTTCACTTAAATTAAATAAAGATTCACCACTTATTTAAAGTTAAATAATATAATAATATATATTATAATAATATAATAAAATAAAATAAAGTAGGTTAAATAAAAAAGGTCAGTCGTCAACTCCCACATAAAATTATGTCATTCTGTCAAAATAGATCATGCATGATCCACCACTAAATAAAAAAAATAATTCAAGATGATAAGATAAACACGTGTAGCCACACGCTTGTCAAACTTCAATATTATTTTTAGTTTATCTGCAACAGAAATTTTTTTCGCACTATTGCATTCTCCATTACTTTCCACAAATAAAAAGTTAATAAAATAAAAAGAAGAATAGGTCAGATGTTACATTTAAATTAAAAAACATAATGCAGACACATTTATTTACTGGACACCGGCTAGATACATGTTAACCTCTAGCGTAGAAAGTTTCCATAGGATAAAAGACACGCGTTAAGAACACACAATTTTGTTGTGGATACAACAGTCGCAATGTTACCACTCATGCTTTTGAAAGGATAAGTATTCATCTTGCCGCCATCTTGCTTTGAGGCACGTTCCAGGCACTCAATGTAGTGTTCGCACGTGCACTAAGTTGCTAGATGTTACTCCATTGAACATCTCATATGCAATTCAATTCAGAAATTAATTTCAGCACAAAGATTTACGAGCTTGTGGTTTTTATCTGTGACTGGAAACAAAGATGTAATATCAATAAGAGGTTTATATATATATAAATTTGATATTTGTTTGATTGAAGTTGGCCCAGTAGTTTTCATTTTAGTGTAATATAACCTCACACCTCGAGCATGAGAGGTGCAAAGGTAGCAAGGCATTGGCCTTGCTTTTCTCCTGTGCACACAGAGTGTGGGCGATTGGAGGTAGCTTGGAGCATATAGCAGCCTTTATGCCGGAAGACTGCACAATTGATAGCATTGCCATTTGCATAGGAGTTGTGAATTGATTGGTCACCAGCACTCATACCTGTGTATCAATCCATTAGGGTTGCAGGAAAGTAGACTATTGGTTTCTACACCATGCACATGGTTACGTGAGATGTGGCTTGTGTCAGTGTGTTTATATTGTGTATACTTGCTACCTGTTAATTTTTACTTGCTGAGAACTTACAGTATGCTTTTGAGTAGTTGATTTAAACGTTAGATGCAAGGCTGTGGAAATGTATATTTTGAAATGTGGTGGAAGGATACACAGTAAGCCAAAAGTAAAAATTTCACAAGGCTTTTAGATAATTTTCACACACACCAACATTGATTCCATTGACTACATCATTACACGTAACATTTGTTATTACTACATAATATTTACATTTATTTAAGTAAACATGACTACATATAGGCACTGTAACTGGCTCACGATGAAGCCAACTAGTGCAGGGTACACGCATTCATTATGTTTGTACTAGCACAAATATGTACAGTGCAAGTTTTTTCTCTTAAGTGATTTCCTTAAAAGTAGCCTACAACCTAACTCTAGGGTTGACCTGCATCATCTTGTATAATATATTATGTGATGATTTCAGCCATTTTATATCATCCTCAATACATCTTGACTTCATAGTTACAAAATAAAAAATAATTAAATATATCTTTTTTATTTAAATTCAAGTCTGGGGTTGTGTTGTCCTATGTTGCTTTAGGCACTCCTGAGGTATGGGTATTATATTCTTCGTAATCCCTCTACTGAAAATGGTGTTACATTAGGGTCATAAAATTGAAAATAACATTAAATTTAATTGTGTGTAAGAATGAGTAGGGTATCAGTGGCTAGGGGCATGACCTTACACTCGTGCACTGTGTGCGCATGTGTGTGCACGTGCATGTGTGAGAGCAAAATATAATTGCTGTTCATTTGTCTTTCGAGGCAGATGGGAACTATAGTTAGTTGTCTGCTTGCAGATGTATAGACATTGTCCCCAATAAATGATATTTTCTCTATGTAATATTTTTTGTTGCAGGGGGCAGTCATTTCACAACCTTTTTTGTGAATATCATAATAGTTACATCAGAACTAATGATTTAGGTGATAAAGGAACTTACAAAAGTAAATGTTTATATTTTCAAATAATTTTATTTTGATTGGGCTGGTGGGTTAGTGGCCTCATAATTTGGGTGATTACTGTCTACTGTTGTATGCAAAACTAACCATTTTATTAATAGAACAAACAAAAATGAATAAGTGCCATCAATGTGTGTGTTTATCTTTTCTTGATTATATTCACGCAGGACTGGTGGTTTTTTTTACACTACAGTTAGTTTACATTTCTTTATAATTAAGGCATAATCTTTTTAATAAAAAAAAAACAAGATTTAGTGAAAATCTTTCTATATATATGCATGCATACACACACACACACGCATGCTTACTTATGTCTACTGATTCCTGTTAATGCAGAGCTTGTGAATAAATTACCTTGATAATTTTGTTTGTATTTTAGGTGGTACCAACAAATTTTTTAAAAGAAGAAACCATAATTTCAAACATTTATCCATATGTGTGTTTGTCTTTGCTGAATCTTATTTGGATGTGATTGATGTAAACCTGATTACCTCCACTGTTCAGTTTCTTGATGTATCGTATGTGAACAGATTGATAAAAATGTGTCCATCTTATTGTTATGACGGGGCCACGGTGTCTGAGCAGTTAGACTGCTCGCCTCCCACCAAGGCCATCTGGGTTCACTCCCCAGCTGGCCGAGTTTTTGCAAGTGGGAACCACGCCGGACGATTCTGCTGGTCGGCGGGTTTTCCCCACCCTTGCATTCCGGTGCTGCTCCATTCTCACATCATTTCACCCTCATAGGCTCTCAAGACCTTATTAAGAGCCGCCAAAATCTCTCAACTGAACTTATCGTGATTAGCTCAATTAATTTGGTTTAGAGCTAGCTAGAATTTCATACTATACTAAATGAATATGAATACGATTTACGCAAAATTGAAGTTTATATGTTTTTAATTTTTCTAATGTACAAAACATTACTTCGTAATTATTGATATTTCTTATGGTCAGTAATATGCAAACGGAGAAGAAAAACATGTTGAAAATAATTAAATGGTTGTAAAACTTAGGTGTTAAATTATTATTTTGCAGGTGGTTGAAGATGGCTATGAGTTTTTTGCCAAAAGACAACTTGTTACATTATTTTCTGCTCCTAACTACTGTGGCGAGTTTGATAATGCAGGAGCGATGATGTCAGTCGATGAAACGCTAATGTGCTCATTCCAGATACTGAAGGTGAGTGACAAATTTTGTTTTTATAATTTATTAACCATCTTAAATATTTAGTTAGTGTATGCTCTGCAACGAATAATTTTATCTCTATTGTCATTCATTTTAATAACTTGTGGAGAATACTATATTTTACCAAATACAGTTGACTCTCGAAATTACAACCTTAAACAGTTACCAGGAAAAAGGTTTGTTATATACTGGTAAATGGTTCCCATGAATTAACTTTCAAGATCTACATGCATGCAAGATCAAATTTTGCTTATTTTGATTGACTTGGACCCCCCCACCCCTCTTACCCACCCCAAATTAAAAAATTGCATCAGTGTAAAATTGTTTCTAGAGAAAAAATAACATCTCTTAACGTTTAAATTTTTTTTTATATTTTGGCATCTTCCGAGTGGAATTATACCCTAAACAAACACATAGGTCCTCCCCCCCCCCTTGTAACCAAAAAAACCTAAACACAGTGTGCAGAGCAACTTTATTTAACAAGCACCTTTTCTATTTTCACTGGCTTCTTGCAGGAAAATCAGAGAATTTATTATTTAAATGGTTATTTATTATCTCGGGTCCATTATTTGTTCCTTTCTGGACTTTATACACACTTGACAAGGGTGGTAAAAGGTAGGTGTCTAATGCATTTGCAAATAGCATGTGTGTGTGTGTGTGTGTGTGTGTGTGTCTCTCTCTCTCTCTCTCTCTCTCTCTCTC